>CM054182.1:65615878-66215878 GCA_028829895.1 Sinotaia quadrata
ATACAGTGAAAAGGATAACTTGACATCAATACTTCCATGAAACCACATTTGAATAGTTTTATACTGCACAATCTTATATCTTAAAGTACAATTCAACAATTTAATGTTCATACAAATCACAGAGAATAGAAATGGAGATATTAGAGGTAGCGATAATAGTTTCTACATAACTTGGTTTAGGTGCTGTCACAATTGTCTTTCACGTGCTTTTCGCAACAAAGCCACAGTTTTATTGTCCATGACAATTCCACACGCTTCCTCCTCACTTTACTGCTTATTCTCTCGAACTAATCTGGCGTTCATATCTGCCATACCAACTCACTCAAGCAGAACAACACTTATAGCGATTTCCAGTAACTTCCTTGTATTGCTTGATGTAGTCAGCATACTTTGCCACCATACATCAATGGAGTGCAGTGTATTCCTTACACTTACACACTGCAGTAGATATTTCCGCGTCTACCATGTTTGTAGTGGTTTATATTCAATAAACCAGGAGATTCCAAAAATACATGGAAAGGCTGCTTTGTCCCTATAAAAAATATAATCAGGGAACAAACGCTAAGTTTCCAGTTTATCCCTTTTAAACTCCATTCGTTCTTATATTCAAGTCTCAACTTACAGTTTCCTGCAACAGTATTTATTAGCCAGATACACGCATACAGCATAATAAATACAGCATGTAGTTTTATGAACTGGTTCACTAGCATACTACATATAAGCATCTTATTTCAAACCTTTGTAGAAATAATAGTCTACTCACATAATACATCTCTACGTAAAACACAAGTATAACACATCAATAGCAAAATACACGAAATATTTCTAAGCCCATTCTCTCTCAATCAGTCAGTTAACTCACCATGGCCACCTTTCTAGACCGGACTTCTTGCCACACCAAATTCAAGTGATTAGACAATAGAATCTCTACAGCATGTAAACTTTTTTTTATCTCAGTCCATTGGCTGGTCTCATTTTAGTAAATCTTAACCATTAGATATAAAAACTACTCATAAAGTTGGAATTGGTTTGGATTGCATCAGTAATTTCTAGTATATTCTCAACTCGAGTTGTGTACTCCAACTCTGGCAATGACAAAATACCATCATTACGTTTAGAAATTGAGATAGGCAAATTTACTCTGCCACAATTTGTATTGTCATTTGTTTGTGTTGTCGTTTGTGTTTTCTTTGTTAGTGTTGTCATTTGTTGGTGTTATCACTTGATACTGTTGTCCTTTGCAGGTCCTGTAATTTTTTTTGTGTGTTGTCATTTCATTTTGTTATCACGTGTTACTGTTTTCATTTGCTTGTATTGTCATTTGTTTGTGGCTACTATTTGTTTGTGTTGTTATTTGTTTGTGTTGTCATTTGATTTGTTTATTTTTCATTTATGTGCATTGTCATTTGTTTTGTCTTTTATGTGTTGTCATTTGATTGTATGAAAGAGAAAATAATGATAAATAACTGTTTAGCGGGCTAATGATATTTGTCTGAGCTTAGGATAAGCATGAACTTCTAATTAAAGATTCTATCTATCTATCTATCTATCTATCTATCTATCTATCTATCTATCTATCTATCTATCTATCTATCTATCTATCTATCTATCTATCTATCTATCTATCTATCTATCTATCTATCCGTCTGTCTGTCTGTCTATCTATCTATCTGTCTGTATATCTATCTGCAATTGTGTGTGTGTGTGTGTGTGTGGTTTTTGTCAAGGAAATTAATGTAAAGTATCAGTCTGCCTACAGAAACATCACCTCTATTATGTTATAGGAAAAAAAGACACGGACAAAAGCTTTTAAAAATTGGTCATAAATATCCGAGAACACCAACCACTAACGTCACCACCTCGGAATCTATTCAGAAGTAATATTATGTAAGTCTGAACGAATCCATTATAATTTAATACTTTTTTTTTAATTCCTGAAAGTAATCACTCACTGAATAATAGATTGTTGTTCCACTCTTTAAATAATATTTAAAATTTATCTCTACTATCGAAACAAACATAATATTTTCTGATTTCCGAATCATATACCAATGAAAATGTAAACAATAAACGAATAATGGATTCCATATATTTAAATTTATTTCCACTTAGAAAAGAATCTGATGAAAGGAGATATACTTGATAAAGTAATGATGATGAGGGAGTGTTTTATTACCGGATGTAGTTAATCAAATCTAAGTTTAGCTGCTTAAGCACCATCTTTTTGGATTACTCCTTGTATAGCGGCGTTAATGAACCTAAAGCACAAGATTTTTAGTCTTTTTTCTTTAATGTATAGGGAATTCTTAATGATGTAATATTTTGGGCCATCAAAGAAACAGTTTGCATTTCTTAGTTTAAAAATTTTTTGTGCTTGAAATCTGCCCTACTGTTGGAAATAAAAAACATAATTCGATAGGTTTTAATTTGAAACTTAACTGACAATTATTATATTGCATCGGATTAAGCACCGCAGTCATCTTCTCAGTAATGCGAGCGCATCCAGACAGGACATCTCCACACACACGCACACACACACGCACACAAAATTGCATGTACAATCTGCCGTTTCTAATCGAGCCAGAGAACCCACAGAAAGTATCAGGTGTCTCTACTGGCATCACTTGCAGCGATCTTTCTGAATTTCTCGTAGCACTCCAAAGACGTATGTACCTGGCTGCTTTCACTGACTTGTACACGTCCTGTAGTCACAGGGCCCTGGTAGGGAGGCAGACAGACCATGCCAAATCGTCAGGAACCACATACCTAAGAGGGCATAGAAGTAAAACCTTCCTAGCGCGCCCCTTGCTACTAGCTTGATTCGGCCCTTCCTTATACAGAAGGGGCCTCAGCTAGGGTTTCAGTTCATCCCAGTAACCCGCCTCCTTCTCCCGACCAATGGCCGTCATGTTTGCATCCGAAGGCGGATAATCGGATGGTGCAATATATAGCTCCTTGTCTTGTCCCGTTTGCTCAGAACAGCTTGTGACCGTAAGTATTAAGAGTGCTGTGTGCATTTACCTCCCCATCGAGGTTGATTTTTTTTAAAACTTTGTGTGTTGTATCTGCTGGTTTGTAGGTACGATAACTTACCTGTGTACTTCTTCCTTTAGCATCTTCATCAGCCTAGCCTAATGCTTCCCAGTGTTTCCCATTCCCGTGTGCAATTGCTCTTCTGAACCCTTAAAACAATACTTTCGTTGTAGTGTAATTTTCTCTCCCACCCAGCAGTCGTTAGTTTACCCTCGTACCACCTTTTTCAGTAGAGCAGAATACTCGTCTTTGACCTTAACAGCGGACGCCAAGGACATCCAGAAGCATAGCTCACCGGCAAGCTCTACTTGTGTGAATCTTTAATGTTTTGCCATCTTTACTTAATTGTTGTCAGTTGCCAGCAAATAGTACCACCGTTGATGCTAATCACATTGTTCTTATCGAATGCTAGGTCTTTGCGGATGAAATTTTATTGTTCTGAATTTTTTTCTCCCATAGATTTATCGGTGAAAGCTGTGTGTTATCGCTATTTACCCTCGGTTCGTTGCCTTTTGAATCAAAGTCTTTGAGTTCTTGTATTGCTCCTAGGACTATTTTTTTGTTTTGTTGTTTATTGTTCTTTTTGTTTGTTAACAATCCATCCCACCCCTGCACAAATAACTACTTCACCACTGGAGTTTTGTATTTTTCCTGATTATAAAAAAAGAGAGAGAGAGAGAGAACATGTGTTTAAAAAAAAATCGACTGATCCTTATCGGTGTGTTCGTGTTGGACATGTGTGCGTGTACTGTGCCCACCCGTTAACAGCCTGCCACCAAAGGAATTTTTTACCTGCCTGGAAATGTAATTTAATACTGAATGATTTTCAAACCAGCCAAATGTTTATTTGTGACTGTTGCGTCTCCTTGTGCGCAGCGTTTTCCGATCAAACTTTTGTTTTGATTTTACCAGCAAATTCAGCAAACACGCCTAACTGGCTGAGAATGTGTAGATGTTCCTGAGAAGAAGAAAACTAGGAAAAGTAATAATTTTTTTTTTTAAATTAAAGGATTCACAAATGTGAAACGCTTGGATATCTATATCGTCATGTCTGCCAGCGTCTGTATTCTCTCGTCAGGAGAGTTCAGTGTGACCTGGGATTTCCAAAAATGGATATTTGGTTTGAGCAACACGCACAACTGAGCACTACATTCGCATGCGTCAGTGACACAAATCCTGTTACATGTTTTGAAGAAAAAAGAAAGAAAGAGAGAAAATAAAAAAGAAAGAAAAATACATATATAAATTCTTGCACATTTCCTTAGTCACGCATGCTTGTTGCAAAGAAGGTAAGCTGTTTGCCTTTATAATCGAGACTTGTTGAAGCTGTTATTATCTCCTATAAGCATTTCAATGTCAGTAAATATGGTAGAACTGTTTTAGCCTAATTACATGACGAAATATTTTTTAAAAAATGAAGTAGATGACTAAAAAAGCACAACATAAAGCAGGTGTGCACCCATTAGGAGGGGGGGGGAGAAGTTACCTCCCTTTGATAATTTTGCTCGGCGATATCTACTTAAATCACCCCAACGGCTATTCTCGAGTAAAGGGAGATAAATAAAAGAAAAAGATGCAAGAAGATTTCTTCGTTTGATAATGTAATCATAATTTAGTATTCACTTCATATTAATAATACCGACAGAGTAAGAGTTCCCTTTCTTTTAAAATAATGTCTGAGATTTGTTTTCTTCCAAAAGTAAACATGGACGGCTTCGTTCTTATAGAGATTGTGATTCTTAATAATTAAGATTGTAATTAACTACGGAAGTAGATGAAAAGTAAATAAAAAATTTAAATCTGTAATAATATTTAGGAATTTTGGCCAAAACAAGATACGGCACCCCCCCCCCCAAATAAATAAAAAAGTAAAACACAACACATTTACAAAAATACTATTTCAAATAAAATTTTAAAAAACACAATAAACAGCACAGTTATCATTTTTATAGGGTTAGCAGAAAGACGTCATCAAATACTGTTGTTGGTTTAGCTTTTTTTTTTTAACTGAATTTACAAACTGGTGCTATCTGCTAGCATTTCTTCGAAAAAATAATTATGTCCATCCGATTTTATTCCGTATAAAATTGATTTCACTTATTAATTTTCGTAAGTTCTTACATTTTTGTTTTTGTTTTAATTTCATATTTTAGAATTGATTACGGAGGGAATGCTTTTGTTACTAATCCATTAGTTTGTCGTTTTCTTAGTCTTACGTCATGAAAACAGATTACTTCAGTGCGCAAAAATGGCGTCAGGATTCAGGTAGTATTTGTGACGCCATTTTATTCCCTTAGTATGCAATTTTATTTCCTCATGAAGCCATTTTATATTCTCAGGAAGTCTGATTCGCGGTGTATTAAATGTTAATGAGCTGTATATATTTCTCAGAATTTTCCAGTACAATATATTTTTTAAAGCAATGTTAACCATTTATATCAACCCAATTTTTTCTCCGATACCAATTTGTGTCTATGTACACGTACTAAACTCACGTTATCAATACATTCCCCTTGTACAAAAGATGTATATATATATATATATATATGCTGTTTTAAAAAGTTTCTTGTGATTAGAGAAACATACGTACTTCTTTTATTAAAGCAAACGTTACAGCTTCTCATAGTTGGCGACTATACGTTTCCGGTTAACTAGAAATTAGGTCAGTCATATTTAGTAGCGCGTGCATTTCGGCTAATTACAAATAGTGATTAATTATATGTATCGAACATGGAGTACGTGTGCGTGTGATCACTCATTCAAAGTTATACAAAACTATATACTCAACTTTGATTAAACTATCGATTAGGCTATTCAAGAAATGTTACCTTTAGTTAAATAAAGATTGGACTTCTAAAAAATAGTAATATACGTGATAGATATATGTTCTCTAAAGGTTAGTCGTCCCAAGAACAGTGACGTGCTCTCTTTGGTTAAATAAAGAATTAGCTTCTGAAAAATAGTAGTATATGTATTAGATATGTGTTCTCTAAAGGTCAGATGGCCCAAGGACAGTGACGTATGACTTTTGGTTGACTGAAGATGAGACTAGTGAGAGACAGCTTTCTATGAACGCTTGGTTCAGACTGTCTAGAGCAAGCAAGAACAACTTCTTCGTGTATTTCATTGAAAGAGTGCTACTTTGCCATGGCTGCGGGGAAATTCCTGCGATCTCTTTGAGTAACCTCTAACCTTCGCATCAGCCCACCCTGTCTAAACATGGAGCATAATGATCAAGCGAGCGCGAGCGTTATCTTCGTCTAAAATAAGAACAGCACTGAAGCCAGTGCCGAAGCAAACAGATGACGCATCAAGTCTGTGTATACAGACACACAATCTTGGCGTGTAAAAATAGTCTCTTGAAGAAATTGGGGCCATTCTAACATGTAAGAATACATTAAACGAGATAAATGTAATATTTTAGCACTTGATAATAGGAATAATTCATTAAAAATTAATTAATTAAAGGCACTTTCTGTAAATGCTCCCTAACAATATGTCTTTCATAGTTTTTATTTTAAGTTACAATATATAAAATATTTATTAGTAATTTTGATCTAAAATCTGACAGTTATAATTTAGTCCGAATTGCATTTTATTAAAGATCATCAGTAATCAAAGTTCAAAATCAATAATATGAACAGACAAGATGATAGATGATAAAAATGGCAATAGATGGTGGTTAGCAACAAGAAAATGGCAAACAGATGGTGATTGGCAACAAGAAAATGGCAATAGATGGTGGTTGGCAACAAGAAAACGGCAATAGATGATAGTTGGCAACAAAAAATGGCAACAGTTGTTGGTTGGCAACAGGAAAATGGCAATATGTGGTTGATTGGAAAACGTACAAACAGATGGCATGGGGTGTGGTGGTGGGAAAAGGGCAATAGATTGTAAGTGATAAAGATGGCAATATATTGCTGGCAAAAGTTATAGACATATTTATATTTTTTCATGGTGGATGTTTTCATTTGCTAGATGTTCTCTATATTATTTTTTTTTAAATGGAACATCAAATCCGCACTCTTCCTGATGCCCACAGTTCTAACTTATCAAAGACGGGAGACAGAGCTGAAACACATATAAGGAATTGTAAACCGGTTTCGCCGAATTCACTTGGAGCTTCTTTTCTATTTTGTTGTGTGTGCAGGCTGTTCTGTTGTTGGCCTTGGGGTGTCCAGTCTTCCGACCGCGGCCCGATCTCGCACCTTTTGAGATTTCGTTTCTGGCAGAGGAGACCACCGGTCTACTCGTTCCAAGATGTCGATCGACTTCAGTGACCCCGATTTTCAATATCTTGCCGTCGACCGCAAGAAGCTGCTCAAAGAGCAGACCCAGACCTTTGATGGCAAAAAGAACTGCTGGGTTCCAGATGAAAAGGAAGGCTTCCTGGCCGCCGAGATCCAGAGTACGAAGGGCGATGAAATAACGGTGAAGCTAATCAAGAACAGCGAGGTAAGACGATCTTTCAATCCTGAAAATTCCTGGAAATGGCACAAGTCTTAAATCATATTCTTTAAAGGGAGATACTGATACTGGGTGGGGCTGAGTGCAGTGGAGTGCCTTGACCTAATAATACTTCATATTACTTATTAAACAGCTCAATTTTTTTTCTTTCTTGTTTTTGTTTACAAAATGTTTGTTTGGCCAAGATTAATAATTAGCACAGGGTCAGTCTCAAGGTTGTTCATATATATAGTTCACTTCAATTTTAATCAAATAAAGAGTTAGTTGGAAATAAAGCAAAAGAGTTGTTCATACACATTAACAAAATTATTTATAATTATAAGTTCCATTTTTTTTTTGCACTAAATATCTGCAGACTATTCCTTCCGGAAAAATACATTCAGAAGTATAATTAACTCGTGGATTCATCCTACGAAGTGTTTAGATAATTTATGGGCGATTTCATAATAAAAAAGAAAAAATTCTGAGATTTGAGGTTTTGTTGATTAAATGTTTTCACTTTAATAGTCTGCATTATACATATATATGTATGTAATACATCATTTTATAAATTATAACTTGTTCAATATGTAAGAATAGGTACATCTGAACCAAAAAGAAATTATTTACAACCCTCTCTCTCTCTCTCTCTCTCTCTCTCTTTCTCTCTTTCTCTTTGAACTGATGTTAATGGGCTTATCTCTGTTCTTTCCTTTTATTTATTCATAAGATGGCAGACGATAAATCTTTCCAATAGCATTCCTACACAGTTATATCCATTGATAAGTAAAACAGGATTGAAGAATTCACTGATTTCAGTTGATCAAGCTAGAACTGCTTTGTTTTGTTTGTGTCTAGACGAAAGTCATTTCGATTGATAACTGCTGTTTTTTGTAAGCTGGTCGACTACTCGGTTGTCACCGTGATTATGTAAGAGTTCTTTCCCTTGCAGACGAAAACCTTCAAGAAGGATGACATCCAACAGATGAATCCTCCCAAATTCGAGAAGATCGAAGACATGGCGAACATGACCTACTTGAACGAGGCGTCTGTGTTGTACAATTTGAAGGCCCGTTATACAGTTGGGATGATCTACGTAAGTTCATAATATTGTACAATTTGAAGGCCCGTCATACAGTTGGGATGATCTACGTAAGTTCATAATATTGTACAATTTGAAGGCCCGTCATACAGTTGGGATGATCTACGTAAGTTCATAATATTGTACAATTTGAAGGCCCGTTATACAGTTGGGATGATCTACGTAAGTTCATAATATTGTACAATTTGAAGGCCCGTTATACAGTTGGGATGATCTACGTAAGTTCATAATATTGTACAATTTGAAGGCCCGTTATACAGTTGGGATGATCTACGTAAGTTCATAATATTGTACAATTTGAAGGCCCGTTATACAGTTGGGATGATCTACGTAAGTTCATAATATTGTACAATTTGAAGGCCCGTTATACAGTTGGGATGATCTACGTAAGTTCATAATATTGTACAATTTGAAGGCCCGTTATACAGTTGGGATGATCTACGTAAGTTCATAATATTGTACAATTTGAAGGCCCGTTATACAGTTGGGATGATCTACGTAAGTTCATAATATCAACACCAGAAAGTAGTGAACGTTGTTTTGCTGAATTCATTTAAAGTTTTGCTAATTTTGAGTGACAGAAACACTCAACAGTGACTTGTCAAAGTAAATAAATGAAAGAAAATAAAAGAAAGTTCAATCTAATTTAATCTTAATCGTTATTTCCCTAACTCATCTATTAAACAATCCACTAAACATATCACACCTGTGCAAAAATCGCTGTTAAGATCAAATGCAGCTGTTAGTAGTAATAATAATCTTACTTAGCACCATTCCCCTCCCTCCCCTTACTCCCAACGGTCTCATCTCAAAATATCCATGTTTATTTACTGGGAAAAATCACAACAAACACTATGGATCACATTATCCATGTTTATTTACTGGGGAAAAAATCACAACAAACGCTATGGATCCCATTATTTGTGTGGTGTCCTACTCAGTAGTGATATATCAACGATGCCCTGTTCTTTTGCAGACCTACTCCGGCCTGTTCTGTGTGGCCATCAACCCCTACAGGCGGCTGCCCATCTACACGCAGAGCATCATCGATAAGTACCGCGGAAAGAGGAAAACTGAGATGCCGCCCCATCTCTTCTCCATCGCTGACAACGCTTACCAGTACATGTTGCAAGGTGAGAGGAGTTGTTGTCTCTCCATCCAGCCACCCCTTTTTTCAAAGAAAAGTTTCCGAATGCCAAACATTCATCACAAACACACACACACACACACACACACACACACACACACACACACACACACACACACACACACACACACACACATACACACACACGCACTTATACAAACATAAACACAAAAGTACGCGCACTCACACAGAGAGATCCCTAATAGTCTTGCCCCCTTTTTCCCCCTCACTACCCTACAGATCTATGAACAGACTTGCAATAAAACCAGCGTTCTCGTCCATCGTTTATTGTTAGCTAATTTTTATTTTGTATACATAATGACTTAAAATATAACCTCATCCCCCAGTCTTTTCTTTCCTAGAATTGTACCGCAATAGTGACCCATTCCAGACCATTTCTGGACTAAGGGCAAAAGTGCAGGGTGCAGTCTAGATTACGACACGTCACAAATAAGAAATTCAAAAATGTTGAATGTATGATTTCTTAGGACTTCAATGAACATTTTCTCACGCGTCGTGCAATTTATTCTTAGTGCGCTCGCCATAAAAGCCTCTGCAGGTGCTTTTACTCAGTTTCATATCTATTTCTTTGAGAGAAACCTTGCTTTGAGTATAAAGTTGTCGATATTCATACAATATTACAGTCTTGTTGTTAGAAGACCATTTTAATAGAGACGAAAGATATGTTAAATATCAAGACAGATACAATTCGTTTTTTTTTAAAAAAGTGTTTAATACAAAATATAAGAAATAATTTTTGGAACAATAAATAAGTCAACTAACTAGCCAGTCGATCAAATAAATCAGTCAACTAGCCATTAAAACAAATAAAGAAAACTAAATCTATCTGTCTATCTATCATTTTGACTAACAAGTTCAATTGCATTTAAAAAAAAAAATTAGATAGTTTTGTTTACAGTTGTGTTCTTACAATGCTTTACTTAATATTTCTTCTGAGTTGTGTTAGTTGAATTTATTAGCTCTTCCTGTACATATACCTAAACCTGATAAGCCGAAATACCGGCAATTATGTCACGTGATGCAGAACCACCACCCACCACCAGACCCCGCAAAAAAAAGAAAATTATCATAACGTGCTCACCAACAGCTACAAAGTTTCACTTTTCTTTGCTATGTTTTTGCCTTCCACATGATTGCTGATCATACTTCCTCTGTGTAATACAGAGATAGCATTAACTGTGCTATTCGTTTCTCTTAAACTCATACTGAAATGATAAGTGCGCCTGAACCCAGATCGGAAACGCCTGGGGAAGCGAGGAGTTGTGGCGGGGGCGTGTGTGTGTGTGTGCGTGTGTGTGTGTGTGTGTGTGTGTGTGTGAGAGAGAGAGAGAGAGAGAGAGAGAGAGAGAGAGATATAATTTCCAATACCTGCTAAGTGCCGTCTGAACGGTACACAAAGCAGCCAGTGGTGCTCACATCTGTAACTGACAACTGCTTTACAGAAAGAAAAGGGGGTGGGGGGTGGGGAATAAAAAGGAAGAAGGAAAATTCCAGTATCAGCACAGTGAACGACTGAATGTGCTAACTTGGCACCTAAGGCAGTGACACGCTATCCGAGCTAGTATGAGAAAAAAAAATAATCTAAAATAATAATAATAATGCCGAGCTCACCCCTTGTTCGTGATTGCCGAGGGGCCAAGTTTGTGTGGGCACCGCGCGTGCCTCAATGTAGCGCCTACGCTTAGCGAGTCTCTTGTCTGTATCTTGTAACAGGAGCGGCCGGCGCACACAAGCGTGCCTTATACGGGAGCGTGCATGTGCTGCGCTTGCACACCAGATGGGAAATAGTCCTGACACGGTACTTAGTACTCCTAAAGTCAGTGGCAGACTTATGCCGTTTCCGCGATGGCGTTAATTGCACGGTTTTCCCCCTCGCCGACTTTAGCGTGTTTAAGAATCGCATTTTATCAGCGTTAAGTAATTATTACTCTGAGAGTTGGCAGACTCTCAAGTAATGCATCGCCGTCGATTCCGCAGTCAGCACAAGACAAAGTGGTACCAGAAAACCAATCATTCCAGTACTTTGCCGTCTGTTTAGCGCAGTCAGCGCTTCGGCTGTTGCGCCTAGTTTCTTTGAAACTGTCTGCGAAAATGTCAGTGCGGCACCGTATTGAAGTTACAGTGTCACAGGACCATCATCAACAAGATGATTAATAAATATAATAATTAAATATAACTAAAAGACTAATTAAAATGTAACCTCCTTCCCCCCCCCCAACCAAGTCCTTTTGTAACTATGGTTGAATACCCAAACTAATAAACTTTTTTCTATCCATCTGTCCTTCACTTGTCTCTGTTTTTGTGTATGTTTATTTTCTTCTTCTCCCTCTCTATCTCTCTCTCCCTTCCCCCTCCCCCGTTTATTTATGTCCCTTCCAAAAGTATTGATAAACAGTTTTGTTTTCATTCTACAGTCGGATATTGAATTGCATCAATTCACAGCAGCGATAAATGTAATAAAGTTTAAAACTACAGCAGAGTTTTATTATTATTATTTAATTTTCATTTATAATTAAGTTTTCAGTTTTCTTTATACATTTTTGTTACTCACCTGATTTTAACCTAAAAAAAATTCGCTTTACAGTTTCATTACTGGGTCGATCGTTAAGGTTGTAAACGTTAAATATAAACAGTTAACTGGCTAACGTCATTACCTCTTTGCGTTGCTTATTCGAAACTTTTCGGTAGATGACGTCACGCAATATCACTGTAATCATTAGCAGGTTTATCCAAGAACAGTAATTCTGTAAGGCTGGGGCTAGTAAAAGACACATTTTGTTATTTTCGTAAACAAAACAATCAATCTAGCCTTTCATTCTTGGTGTTACTTATGATCACGATAAATCATCCGCCCACACGTCCTGATCTTATTTTCCTGGATGCTGACTCGAGTCTCTTTTCAGTGGATCCATCTTGTTTCCTGGATCAATTCGGATTATTTTAACTTTAGCCCCGCATCGTCTCATCCTTTAATTAAAGTTTCTGCTCTTATTTATATATTTCATTAATTTCTTTTGCGAACGGACACTATTTCCTCTTTAAAATTTTTAATAGTTATTTTCTCTTTTTCTTTTCGTTGGCCAACACATCTTTTCCTTTTACCAATGGCTCCTTTTTTTTTCCTCTGACGTCATTGTCTCAATCTTTTATTTTTCTTCACATTCCTCAGTATGTCTAGCTTATCCTTGAATACCCCATTTTCCACCCCTTCCTACCAAAATAATTTCTTCCCCTCTTTCTCTGCGCACACTGTACTCTTCTCCAGTTTCCTCTCTCTTGTTGCTGGCGTGTTTGATTCCATACCTGTCCGGACTTCTTTTTGTGGCGCCTCTTTCCAAGGTTGTCCAGTGGCTTACAAATGAAAGAAGTGAATTATTTATTCGATTGCTCATTACTAAATATTTCTGTTCTGTAAAAATAAAGGACTACAGATACCATGGCAAGTCTTTTAGAATAGATAGACACTAAGGCTTGCAGCATCTCTGTTTTTCTTCACTCTCTCTCTCTATCATTATTCTTGTAAATTAAAGTTTATTCAATTTTCTCTCCAAAATAATATCATTTTGGATACATACATATTTATATACATATTTACATACATATTTACATACATTACTTTTACTTATGTCAGGCTGTCTTGCTCGTTCAATGTTTTTCTTTACCGGCCACGTTCAGTTCTGTCTGAATCCTGGTACACCCAGTCATCTGATGTCTGCAACCTGTCGTTGGCAATACGTGCACACCTGACTTAACAGTAAGCGTTTACCTACTGTTCCTGCGATTATTTACCACAAAGGTATTACGGTTATCGAACATGTGCTCAATGTACAGAATTGGTTCCTGCTTTGGTTGGCTTTGGCTTTGGCTGCGGGTGCGGAGGTGGCACTGGAATGCCAGACTCTCGCACTGGGCTCACTGCCAAGTGCCCTGGCATGCGCATATTTTAGCTACGCCCTTTGAACGCACTCCATCACGCGAGAATGGAGTTATGCCGCTTGTCCCTTTTGCTAAAGGCGTACCAAGTTTATAACTGATTATATAAATAATTATAAACACTGATAGGTAACTCAACTCTGTATTTTACTTTCGGGAGAAAAGCACCTAACGCAATCACAATTATATAAACGCAAACAATCAACCAGCCTGCCAACAAATAAACAATCAATTTACTCCTCTTAGAGTCTATATTTACCAGTTGGTTATTTTAGCTCTTTCCCTTTTCTTTTTCTCCTTCTTTTTAATTTATTGTTTAATTTTATTATGTTTGGGTTTGATAATAGATGCAAACAGAGGAAGATGGGAATAGATATATAAGTGCATTTACAACTTCAGTCTAAGTTATAAAATCAGAAACCTTAACATTGGTTGTGGTCGCTTAAGTTAAAGTAGTATCGTTACAAATCAAACCAAAACCTAACTAAGCCAAACCAACGCAAAAATAATGCAAATATATTTGCATTCTTCATGCAATCAATAATAAAACTTAAACTATTTTTTTCATCATTTTTAGCACACACACACACTCACACACACACACACACACACACACACACACACACACACACACACACACACATATATATATATAGTTACATATTTTAGCAGGGAACAGAATATGTGAATGTTTGTTGTAAGGAGTGAATTTAATAAATAATTAGAAAATTAAGCCTGCTAATTTCTACCTATTCTGTCTCTATAATTTCAGATCGCGAGAACCAGTCCATGTTGATCACGTGAGTGCATTTTTAAAATGTCAGCCATCTTGAATGAACTTGCTATCTTTTCTATTATGTATATTTATTTAAGATGTAGTTTTCTTCTCCATTCAATATCTGGACCTTTGTCTCTTAAAGTCTTTCTTTATCTGTGGTCATAGTCCTTGTTGGTGTTCTCTTACCCTCTTGTTTAACTATCTTTGCTCTTTAGAGTTAATTTTGCTTTTCCTTTAATTTATATTGAGAACCATCCCTTTGACTTATATTGAGAGCTCAGAGCTAGGGAACCAGCCCTTGAGTGATAATACATCAATTTGCAAAATATCATAGAACCCGTTTCATTTTCTGTAATAATTTGATAAAATGTTTTAAAATTAAAACCACTTGTCTACAACCAACCAAGCTTTAACTTTGCTTAAATTTTTCGAACGGTCTGGTAATTGTCAACAATCTTCATAACATTTGAAAATATTTATTTAATTTGATCTAATTTAACTTTTTAAAATTAAAAATTACACAATAATATAAAATTAAATTATTTTTCCTCGCAAAACTGAGATTAGTGCATCAATCACATAAATAATTGACAAGTTAGTGACTGAAATGAAATTTAACAGTAACGGGTTTTGATGATGTCATTCTTTTTCTGCACTACCTTCTGTCCTTTGTTTAATTTATTTATTTTTAATTGTTGCAATTTTTTAAATTTATTCTGCAAATTGTCAAATCATGTTTAGCTACTGGAAATAGAAATATATCTGTTTGATGTGACTAAGACAACACAATAGGCACCGAGGGCTTAGAAAACAAAGTGGGAAATGAAAATACTAAGTAAATCTTCTTGTTATTTAGAAGTGTGGAGGGGGGTGGAGAGTATGCGGGACGGATTATAGTTTCACTGAAATTAGTATCGTTATAGATTTTTTTTCTAGACAAATTTCTAGCGTCTATTCACATTTCCTTCTTTACCAGATCTCCTATCAATCCTTCTGTTTGTCTTTCTATACAATTTCGAGTCAGTACACACATTTCATTCTTTACCAGATCTCCTATCAATCCTTCTGTTTGTCTTTCTATACAATCTCGAGTCAGTACACACATTTTCCTCTTTCCGAACAGATCAGGAAAGCAGATTTAGATTTATTTTCGCCATACAAGTTCCTAGGTTCCTAATAGTCTATACAAATCTCTAGAATCGGTTTAGAGTTTTATCCTTTCATATATGTCTCTCTCAGTTAAGATTTCTTTTCTTCCTGACAAGTCTTTTTGTTAGTTTAAATGTCCGTTCTTTCAGTACAAGTCTTGGCTTAGTTTCTATTCTTTTTATACTTATCAAGGTGTCAGTTTAACTTTTCCTTTGTCTCATTTAAATTCTCAGTTTACTTTCTTTACTTTGTATACACGTCTCTAGTGTCAGTTTTGATATCTTTTCTTCCATACAAGTCGCATGCATTTGATATCTTTTCTTTCATATAAAATGTCTCATACATCAGTTTTGATATCTTTTCTTCATTCAAAAAAGTCTCATGCATCAGTTTTGATATCTTTTCTTCCATAAAAAGTCTCATGCATCAGTTTTGATTTTGTGCGATGTAAATACGAGCCTACAGGAAAATGTGCGTTTGGAAGCGAATCTGAGAATCAGTGTCTGATCTTGTAAGATGCATGAATGTGGCTGAAAGATAATTGCGATTATTAGGCTCAAGGTGTGATTAAATTTATTTCCTCCTGTTCCAATCTTCTTGAAAAATGCCACATTAGATTTCATGTAGAGTAAAAGTGCACATACACTGAAAGGACACACTCAAAAAAAACCCCAAAACAAACAATGCAAATGGGCGGGTCAGTCAAGGGCAGAGATAGGAAATGTGCTTGTGATTTGAAGTGAATTGTGATTATTAGGCTAAAGGTATGAGTCTGCCCGCACAGAGGCGAGTCAGGCGCCGGGAAAACCGAGAGCACAAAGAAGGTGATCATGTACTTCGCCCACGTGGCCGCCAACCAGGCTCTCCGGGAGCAGATGAAACATCCTTCCTACGTTGCAGTCGTAAGTCTCACGATAAGCGATTGGCTTTGACAGCTGATCACGTGCTCCTAGTGCCACATCTGTAGTGGTCAATGTATATATCACGTGCTTTATTCGTCACATTCGTATCGATTGGTCCGTGTCTTGTAAGTGCTTTCTGAGCCAAGATGCAGAGCAATCTGACTACGAATTTACAAGGCATTTATTTTTTTTCCATCTGCGCGTTTTCACTTGAATCTTACTCACTAAAATGTGCCCATAAATAATGTGGAATTTCATTGCAATGTGAAGGTCATCCCAGCATTTGATCTGGCCATCATTTGCAATGGCATATGCATTCTTTGATTTGCTGCTTTGATACTTCTACCAATTCCACTTTACCTTATGTGCTGGGTCATCTGTGAATACACGCAGACTATTTCTGTTACTAAACATTTTCTTTCTTCCAGGAGTTCCAGACCAGTGTAACAGCATCCCACGAAGGACGTTAAATGTGCGCTCACTAAATCTAAAGATGATGGGGGTGGGGTGGGAGGGGGGTATTTTTATCTTGTATCAATCGGAATAAGAATTTGAAAGCAAATATGTTAAACAATATATTCCCGAACAAAGCGAGATTTTTTTTCATTATATTCATTCTCAGTAAAATAGAATAACTATAATGATACTATTCTTCCTGCTTTGTGATGCTGAGCCTAAGTCAATCCTAATTTTTAAACAAAACAAGTGTATGAGAAGTAGGGGAAGAGCAGAACATCGTCATAAAATCTGGTTGGGGGGCGCAGAACACCGTCATAAGATCTGGTTGGGGGCGCAGAACATCGTCATAAAATCTGGTTGGGGCGCAGAACACCGTCATAAAATCTGGTTGGGGGCGCAGAACATCGTCATAAGGTCTGGTTGGGGGCGCAGAACATCGTCTGGTAGGGGGCGCATTTAGAGTCCGAGTGGTGGTGAATCTCAGAAACAAGGCAGAGAGAGATAATAAATCACGTGAACTACGTGTGCTTACGTCACAGTTACTAAAAATAACCACGTACATGTCATTCTTCTCGCAGTGGTGAGTCTGGTGCCGGTAAGACTGAGAACACAAAAAAAGTAATCCAGTACTTTGCCAACGTTGCCGCATCTCAAACCAAAAAAGGAGATGAAGAGGAAGACGCAGGAAAGAAGAAGGTAGACAATGTAGTTGATTCCGTAGTTCCCTCACCCTCGTGTGGATTTCCTTTCCTTACCTTGAAACCCTGTGTGGATTTTAAAATAGTAAAATGGGAAAAAATATGAATGAAAACACAAGTCTACATTCCTTCTGGATCCTCCTGGCATGACAGAGTTCCTTCCCTTTGCCTGTCGTGTTCTTTGGACCTGCCTGTACCTTGATATTTACCTGAGAAAGAGAGAGAGAATATCGCCCGTCTGGTGTGCAGTGGGTTCTCTAATGGTGATTTAGATTTTTGTGACACATCAGAGCATCCAGTTTGGGGTTTAACGTTTTTGTTTGTTTTCTTTTAAATTTTTTTGTGTGCATCTTAGAAAAACTGAAATATCCTCTGTCAAGTTTGGACGGGAATAAGCTAGTGTGTCCTCTGAAATGCATGTGATGCAGTTTTTGACCTTTTCTTACAAATGTTCCACTTTAATAGTGTGTGCTAGATATAACGTCAACTATTTGAATGTAACTCGAGAAACATATTTCTCCCTAAAGACAATTCCTCTTTACTGAGTTCACTACTGATATTTTAACACATTTCTTTGATTTAACACATCCATGTGAAACCTTATAGCTGCAAAAGGCACCAGAAGTAGAATACAAGTAATACTATTAACGATATCGTTCTGAAATGCAATTAACGGTGTTCCCTCATCCTGACTGCAGATACCTTACCAAACCTGTGTGGAGATTTCCTCGTGTGTCATTAGAAAGACTTACGTAACAGAGTGATTTTCTCCTTGACTCGTTTTTTTTTCTCCCCTCCCCCTTTCCTGCTAGGTACACCTACGTAGCACCCCGGCACGATAATAATTATGTTCAATACTAGGGCCTACGTCTTCTGATCCAGAGAATCCTAGTTTCTACGAGTGCATGCTGTCAACCTGGTTTCTTGTGCATGTATTTGAATTTTGTTTATTTTAATTTTTAAAATAATTTATTCTTTTTTCATTTAAACTTGTATGTTTTGTTAATAATGATCTTTACTTTTTCAACAGGAAATGTGTGAAAAGTACCAGTATTTAATGATACTTCTTATTGATGTGATTTGCAATATGATGTAATAACAAGAGTTTGAATGATGCTTTTAATTATCATTGCTATAGTTTATATTATTGAAATATATTCATTTTTGTTACGTAATTAACAAATTATGATAATTTATTTCTATATAGAACTGACTTGTCTATACATATACTCATGTATGTTTATATATTTTTAATTATTCTTAATGTTTACATAAAATTAACATTATACATTACTATTAATAATTTTATATATTTTAAAATGAATATTTAAAAGAATTGTGAAAACTGATGTGTTATTTCTTTTTCTCTCTTTCCTTACCTCTTCTATCCTACTATCAAAAACCAATTCTCTATATTCATATTCAATCTTTTCCTACATTTCCCTCTAAATCAAAAAACGCCTTACCCAAATTTCTTTCGTCCACCGATTTTCTTGCCCCACTCCATCCCCAACTTTTCCGTGAAAATCCTTGACAACCCATCCTGCAGGGTTCTCTGGAAGACCAAATCGTGCAGGCTAACCCCGTACTGGAGGCGTATGGTAACGCCAAGACCACCCGTAATAACAACTCATCCAGATTCGTAAGTATGGGGCCATTCGGCCACAAACCTTGGAGTGATACCCTCAGTGAACAAACCTTACCAAAGTCTCACCACCCATCCACCACCCGCCCCACACCAACCTATAACCATTCAAGGAAAAACACCTCACAATACTCCACCCCAGAAATACACCTAGCCCAATTCCCACCAAGAAATCTCGCACGACCTTTTCAATTTACCACTTCAACTCTTTTACTTTCACCAGATTTCCTAACCACAGTGCATCACTTAAACTTTCACACAAGAGTTTTTACTACCCATTTTTCGAAACCCGACCATACCATCTTTCCTTACCTCAACTTTCCCGAACCTGGTCATACTAACTCTCCTTTCCAGATCCATACCAACTTTCCGAAATGCGGACCACCCAACCACTTTGAATTATTGTGGTCTGCACTAATTGTACATTTGCATACTGAAATCGTTTAGGTTTTGAACTTTCACCAAATGCTGTTCCCGAATTTTAACTTTACCAATAGGAATTAGATTTCATTTCATTACAACAGCCACCTGAAAAGAAACCCTTTCCTCATGACTTTGGTGATTCACGTATTATTATTGCAGTCGTGTAACGTATCCTTACATTTCTTAATGTGAAATGTTTGAAAGACGAACGATTCCCAAGCTATTTGATAGCATAAACAAAAGAGCACCATTTTAAATGGAATGCTTTGACCACATTCTGAGCTTTTCTATGATCATACTGCCCATTACAGATACACAATTATCTGCCTAAAAGTGTCCAACTAAGACTGGTCACTTTTCGGAGCCTTTGCCATTCTGCTTCTGGTATATCTCCCCCCCCCTTCCCTATAAATGACTCTAGAAGTATCTAACCTGTCTGACCATATTTCATTCCACCAACCCAGTCTTGCAACCTAGTTTTGCATATCCTCTTTTTTTTTTCTCTTCCGACCTTTCTCTTGCAGCAGTGCGGACAATTCCAGTGAAAGCTGCAGGACCACACCACCCAAATCCTAGTCTTATCCCAATCCTTTTTTTCCACTTCACCTCCAATTCATAAACTTTTATTTTTTGTTTCCTTCCTTTGCCGATCCTGCCTTGTAGGGCAGCCTGGAAGACCAAATCATTCAAGCTAACCCTGTTCTGGAAGCGTATGGTAATGCTAAGACCACACGTAACAACAACTCTTCTAGATTCGTAAGTACGGTGGGCGCCCAGATGCTACCATTTACTGCCTGAGCTTGGCGACCTGATCCGGCCCATAGATAGTATCCTGTAAAACCACCCCCACTTTGGCATCTCTCTACCCACTACCATTAAATAGATGCATTTCCCAATTCACTTACCCGAAATTTAATATAGTCATATTTGTTTTCTTTTCTTCCATCATGAATTTTACCCAATTTGATTAGAATACCGCCTTACCCGATTATTTTTCTTAATTACGAGTTTGCCCCACCCCTTTCAAATTTAGAATACCGCCTAACCTACTGTATTATTTCATCATCAGTTTACCCACCTGAGTAGTAATACTGTTTTATTTTTTTCCTCTTTTTAGCCACATTCTTATTTCCGTATTATTTTTTTGAATCCATCCATCAACATTTTTAAAAAAAAATCTTGCGTGATCCAAGTTGTTGTCATAGTTCATTTAATTTCCTGTTTGTCCTTGTTTCTCCACTACCATACCAAAACCACAACATATTTGCTTTAATTGACGTCGAGAAAATTTGTGTAACGGCCGCAACTGTGACTGATTTTAAATTTTCATTCCAATACACACCACTCCCCACCACCCATCAATTAGTAAGTAATCAAAACCACCGCTTTAAAAAAATACCATGCGTGCATCAGTCTTAATCCAATGAGTCAGCGTTTTTTCTCTCGAAGTCACCAATCTTTGCTATATTCGACCGCTCCTCTCTGTTTACTGGTTATTTCATATTTTGACGCGGACTTCAAAAGTTTTGTCGCTCTGATCAATTGTCTGTAAAATATAAATCGCCTGATGGAATTTTCTTTCACGTTTGAACAATTTCTTATGTCCCCATTCGATTTTCTTTCGGGGTGGGGGTGGGGGAGAGTATTTCCAAAGAATTTATTTCTTCATACAAAAATGTAAATAAACAAAACGAAAATTGAACGTCTATCAGTGATTATTTATCTTGACTTTTCCCCACACACAAACACACATCAATCCCTAAAAAAATTAAATGGAGGAAACAAAGGAAAAAGTAATAAAATTAGAGCTAATCTGTGCCTTTCTCCTTATTTTTTCCTTTTCTCCATCTTACTATCCATTAAACTGAAATCCAGTTTTTGATAAATGTGTACTGATGCATTTAAAGGCACCTTCATAATTTGAAATCTCAGACAATTAGGATACACTTTTTAAAAAAATTAAGATGTTGAATTGTAGACATGAAAAGGATTAGTAATGACTAAGTATATCAATGAATAGGTAAATTTCAGTAAGGGTCAGATCATCAGTGACGTAATGTGAAGGTGTCTTGAACATCAGTGTAGATGTAATGTTACATCGCGTTCCCAAAGACCGTTGTGACGTAATATTACATTGATTGTCCTTTCATATACCAGTCAGTCATTGTTGCATTTGCCAGGAAACAAGAAATCCGACTGTCAACTAATTGCACATATTTTTGAAATTATTTTTTTTATCCTAATCATCCTACCCTGTGTGCCACACCACCTTCAACCCGATCACCCGACCCATCCTGTGTGCTGTGATCGTTCAATTCAGGGCAACCTTGAAGATCAAATCATTCAAGCGAACCCTGTTTTGGAGGCCTTCGGTAACGCGAAGACTGTCAGAAACAACAACTCTTCTCGATTCGTAAGTACTGAGCATCGAAAGAATGAGACTGACCAGAGAAAAACGTCACTTTAGCGAAAATGGACGCTACAAAAGATATATTAGTTTATTTTTTAATTCGAGACTCGAGACTATTCTTAAATGTAATTCCAAACACTTTTGTCATCAGGTTATTAAATAGGCCTATAACTGACCAAGCTGCTTTAGGGCAATTAATTTGTAATTCACATTGATGAATATTTTCTTTTGTTAATGCTTTTCAAAGAACGGCCTCTGGCTGGAGTCCCGTGTTGTGAGCGATTTGTTAAGTATTTTTGTGGACCAGTGGAATACAACGTCGCGAAAGCTGTTGGCTGTTGGGAAACAAACGTCTGTCTTGATACTTAAGTCATTATGATTTAAATGTACTTCATATATGTGCACACGTCGTCTAAGTGAGATCACACCTTCAAAGATGACATTTGATTACTAATAGATGACATTTATATGTTAGTGCAGTGAAGCATTGTTGACATTCACCTTTAAGAATAATGAAGCATTGCTGACATTTCCCTGTTAGTACGATGAAGCATTGTTGACATTTACCTTGATGTACAATGAAACATTGTTGACATGTACCTATTAACACATGAAGCATTTTGACATTTACCTTGAAGTACATGAAGCATTGTTGACATTTCCCTGTTAGTACGATGAAGCATTGTTGACATTTACCTTGATGTACAATGAAACATTGTTGACATGTACCAATTAACACATGAAGCATTTTGACATTTACCTTGAAGTACATGAAGTATTGTTGAAATTTCCTTTTAGTGCATGAAGCGTTGTTGACATTTACCTTAAGTACAACAAAACATTATTGATATGTATCTATTAACACATAAAGCATTTTGACCTTTACCTATTAGTACAACAAACATTGTTGACATGAACCTATTAGTACAACGAAGCACATTTATGAGATCCAACAAGAAAACTTGTTTAAGATTTGCACGTGTATCTATGTTTTTAAGGAAAAAAGATTATCATTTTTATGGCTGTTATGCTGATGATATGAAGTCAAATAAGAATAGATGAATAAAGAAAATGTTAAATGAAGATTAAAAAAAAATAGTGATAAGTAAAAGAAATAATAATATAAACGAGAAGTCAAATGTGTCAAATACAATAAATGAAATAAGGAGATTATATACAAATGCTATGTATAAATTCAGGTAAGTAATATTTATTACTACAATTATTTTTTTAAAAATCTCATGCAGTAAAGAGAAATTTATAAATTTCCAATGGTAACTAATGTGACACTAAACTTTAGATTTGACAATAATATGTAGTTGTGTTTAAACCCTCTCCTATCTATCTATCTATCTATCTATCTATCTATCTATCTATCTATCTATCTATCTATCTATCTATCTATCTATCTATCTATCTATCTATCTATCTATCTATCTATCTATCTATCTATCTATCTATCTTATCTGCTGTGTGTGTGTGTTATACCAAAGATAATGAATAATATATAGCAATATGTAATTCTATATTACTACAAAATCATATTGTTATAATTTAGAAAATACTTTAAAACAATCAAAGTACGATTACTGTTATTATTTTTAAGTAGTATATGTTTCTTAATGTAACCATATATAAATTAAAAAAATAAATAGCAAGGGAAGCAAATTAACTAACCAATCTAGGGGGTAAAATAACTCAAATTGACTAACCAATCTAGGGGGTAATATAACTCAAATTAACTAACCAATCTAGGGGGTAATATAACTCAAATTGACGCAAGTTTGCTGTTCTCTAGGGTAAGTTCATCCGAATCCATTTTGGAACGCAAGGCAAGATTGCAGGTGCCGACATCGAGACATGTAAGAAATCTCAGTATTTTTTCAATTCAAAGATTGTTTTATCATCTATATATAGAGAATTAGTTCTTGCTGCAGTCTTGTTTAAACTTTGCCAGTACTGTGTGGTACTTATATTCCTCAGATTTCAAGCCCAAATAAACAGGAATGTTTCATTAATCCATCTTCACAGATTCTTTCGAATGTTTCTTTACCCAATTTCCACAGAGGCAATTACAAGCCTTAATTAATTTATCAACTGTCAAAATATATATTTGTATATGTTCGCATGCAAACATTATGTACTGATGCACTAATTGAAATGTGGTTTTAACAACAGTTGTAAGTTGTTGTTTTGTTGAGATATTGTTACTGTCGTGTAGTTTCATTTAGTGTTGGTGTTGTTTTGTTGAGATATTGTTACTGTCGTGTAGTTTAATTTAATGGTGTTGTTGTTATGTCGAGATATTGTTATTGTCGTGTAGTTTCGTTTAGTGGTAGTGTTGTTTTGTCGAGATATTGTTATTGTCGTGTAGTTTCGTTTAGTGGTGGTGTTGTTATGTCGAGATATTGCTACTGTCGTGTAGTTTCGTCTAGTATTAGTTATGTTGAGATATTATTATTGTCGTGTAATTTCCTCCACTGGTGTTTTTGTTTAATACAAAATTTACTTTTGAGAATTTGAAAAAGTATAATTATGTAATGTATTTATTAGTGGTAATAATAGTAACAATAAGTATGTGATCTATTATTTGTCAATAATATACATCTATGCTCAGAAGTTATTTCCCTTTCCATCCTTCTTCAGTCAGAGTTTCACTCCTTCTAATCGCCAGTCCGGTCAATGGCGCTGTCTTTAAATGGATCAAAACTAGACTAATGTTTCTATAAAATAAAAGAGGAAGTAACATCTCGGCAGTACTGCCCACTGAAGCAATAACACGATGGTAAATATCTTTTTTTTTCTTTGTACGCAGATCTGTTGGAGAAATCTCGCGTGACATTCCAGCAACCCGCTGAGAGAAACTACCATATATTCTACCAAATAACCTCCAACGCATTGCCACAATACAATGGTATGCTTTCTCAGTCATCACACAAGACTTAAATGATATTAGTTTACGTTCTAGTGTATATTTTTATCTCTTTGGTAAATAGATTGTATTACAAAAACTTTTTATACAGTATGCAACTTTATGGCATCGGGGTGAAAAGGCGAGAAGAATAGTCTATACTAGTGTCTGTATAAAACAAGGGGGACAACTACTTAAATAATTCAACTCTCAAATTTATGCGTTTGTGCAGAAAAGCTGCTGATACAACCTGACCCGGGTCTCTATTCTTTCGTCAACCAAGGACATCTGGTAGTTGATGGCATCGATGACGTAGAAGAAATGAACATCACCGATGTAAGCCATCTTCTCTTCTCGAAATTTGGTTGAAGTAAATCCGCTAATTTTAGGACTTTAGGACTCATGAAGGCGTTTGTAAATTGTTTACACTCTGGTACTTAGAGTGTGTGTTCCTGTATTATGTCTTGTATTGTTCTTAATATCGTCTGGTTTTCTCTGACAAATATAAAGGCAGTAGGACATATACAAATTTGAAATAAGTGTGAGATGGTTCTCCTGATGTTTGCTTTTACGTACTTTATATGTTTACCATTGTTATTTATTTATTTTGTGTAAAATCTATCCATATTCGTTGATGGATTCCATAAAGTCTCCACTTGCACAAACTGTTCGCAGAAAGGAAATATTAATTTATTATTTATAGTGCTATTAAGTTTTCAAAGTTTTAGTTTATTTCAGCACATTCAACGAAAGAATGAAAACGTAAACGGAACTTCACATCTGAGACCGTTTATTTTGCGCACTCTTGCTTATGTCGTTAGCTAGCGAATTATGAATCTTAGCCCCTCGTTGCTGTCAGTCAGTGATCTCGGCTGTCAGTTAACTTTATGTCGCTTCTCTCTTACAGGTGGCCTTTGATGTACTTGGCTTCTCAGCTGATGAGAAGTTAAGTATGTACAAGTGCACAGGCGCCATCATGCATTTCGGCGAGCTGAAATTCAAGCAGCGTCCCAGAGAGGAACAGGCTGAAGCTGACGGCACCGCCGGTAAGTGAGCGAAGCACGCAAGCAGACGCATTAAAAATAAATATTATAGATTCTTTCGCTTTTATTAGTTCTGGGGTGGATGTTTCACTGTTTAAAAATACAAAATCATGACCAGGGTGCATCTAATAAAAATGTCATTTAAAAAAAAAAAGTGCAACCTAGAGAAAGGTTCAGTGGTACACTGAGGCACAACAAATCTTTCAGTTTTGAATGTAACTTTACAATGAGTTAATTCATTTTCAAACTCTATGATTTTGTAGAGGCTGAGAAAGTGGCTTTCCTGCTGGGCATCAACGCTGGTGACCTGCTAAAAGGCTTGCTTAAACCCAAGATTAAGGTGGGCAACGAATACGTCACCCAAGGCCGTAACAAGGACCAGGTAAATTACGTCACTGCTTTTTTGTTTCCTTTTAGTTTGTTTTCTTTCTTTTTTTTTTGTTTGTTTGTTTTCTTTCTTTTTTCGTTTGTTTGTTTTTTTGTTTGTTTTCTTGTCTGTGTTTATTTATTTATTTGTTTGTTTGATTATTTGTTTCTTTCTTTCTTTCTTTCTTTTTGTTTGTTTGCTTTCTTTCTTTATTGTTTGTTTTCTTGTTTGTATTTCTTTCTTTCTTTGTTTGATTGATTGTTTGTTTGTTTGTTTGTTTGTTTGTTTGTTTCTAAATAAATAAATAAATCTTCTATTTTGTTTTAACATAAAGAAATTATAGACAGACTATGCTATCGTATGCCTTTAACATCTATTAATATTTACTGTATTTACTAACTTTAAATTATAAATAGGTTGTGCAAATGTTGTAAGGGCAAGCTGCCTGTGAACGTTTCATTTTAGTTGCTTAAAGTACGAAAGTACGTATGCTTAATTGGCTGCTCTTAATTCAAATCTGAATATTCACATATCGTGATTTCACTTGCAGGTTGTTTACTCAGTGGCGGCCCTTGCTAAGTCTCTGTACAACCGTATGTTTGAGTGGTTGGTGAGGCGTGTGAACAAGACTCTAGACACCAAGAACAAACGACAGTTCTTCATTGGTGTACTGGATATCGCCGGATTTGAAATCTTCGATGTAAGTGGCGGAGGCTATTGATTAACTTTTGCTCAAGCATCTGAATTATCTAGTGAAATTAAGAAAGGAACAGAGGTGAAACGTTAAAGCTTCTTGACGTAAACCAAATGATTCAGCTGATCATTTATTTCGTTTAAATTAATACGACTTTTAAACAGTGCTGCTTTTGTGAGTTTTACCTGTGGTAACGGTCGCATAAATTAGCGTTTAGAAAATTTGCTTCGATATTTAATTCCACTCAGACTTGTTCGTTTATTAGATTCACTCTATTTTATTTGATAACTTTTAGATTGTTTATGCACAATATTTTATATTGTTATTATTTTCTTAATTTATATTTGTTATGTAACAATTTAGCTGCATTCTTGACTCTTGACTCCCCTGCTTTACTTTAAAACAGTTCAACAGCTTCGAGCAGCTGTGTATCAACTACACCAATGAACGTCTGCAGCAGTTCTTTAACCATCACATGTTCATCCTGGAGCAAGAGGAGTATAAAAAAGAGAATATCGAGTGGGAATTCATTGACTTTGGCATGGACTTGCAAGCTTGCATCGACCTTATTGAGAAGGTTTGTACAGGAGACCGACAGTGGTGGATGTTTGTGGTGAGGGTTCTGGTGTTGGTTGAAGTGTATTGGTGGTGGTAGTGCTCGAAGTCACGCTTGTAGAGTTTGCTGTTGGTAGCAGTCAATAGGAGGGGGGGGGGAATGTTAGGACTTTGTTACCGTAGAGTTTGGGGTCATACTTAAAGAGGTGCTGGTGAAAGTAATGCTTGTGATGGTATGGAGAGCACAGATGGTGGTGTTAGTGCTTGGGATGATGTTGGTAGATGTGTTAGTAATGGTAGTTTTGGGAGTACTTTTGCAGAGAGAAAGATGGTGTTAGTGCTTAGAGTGAAATTTGGAGAGGTATTGTTTGTGGTAATGCATAGCGTGATAGTTGCAGGACGTTTGGTACAGTCGTATTTTGGGGTGATTTCTGTAGGACTCTAGGAGGTGTTAGTGCTTGGCGTGATATCCATAAATCTGTGGTGTCGGTGTTAGTGATAACGGTGTTACATTTTGAGCCTTAGTTAAAAATAAAGTTAAATTTAACATTCGATTTTTCTATACTATATTAATTTTGTTAATTTATATTTTCGTACAGTAGTATCCTTTTTAAAAGTTCTATTAAGCTCGAATACGTTTCTAGTATACGTTTGATGCTTTTATTTAGAAATGGACTACATTGGGCATATTCTCCCATTCGGAATTAGAGAAAACTCATTTAAATAAAATTAAAACGAAATGCGAACATTTCTACTAACGTTGAATGCTTTGACCCACAGCCTATGGGTCTCCTGTCCATCCTTGAGGAAGAGTGCATGTTCCCCAAGGCTTCCGACAAGACGCTGCTGGATAAGCTGATGGAGAACCATATGGGCAAGTCACCCAACTTCGGCAAGGCGGGCAAGCCCAAGAAGGCCGGGCAAGTGCAGGCGCACTTTGAGCTGCATCACTATGCTGGCAGCGTGAGTAGTCAATACGTATAACTTGCTGTTGTGGATTGTAAACATTCTGACGTCATTCACTTGTAAACATATTGACGTCATTAAGGAAAAGGATTAAGTGTACCTAATAGTTATCAATCACTCGTAGTGTGTACGTAATGAAATTTGTGTATTTCTGTGTGTGTGTGTGTGTGCGTGCGTGCATGCGTGCGTGTCTGTAAATATGAGTTTCCAGAGTACTAAAAATGCCAATACACAATATTTTTTAATAAACTTTCAAATACGCGTTTCAGCCTTAATGTAAATGCGTGCGTATTAATGTCTGTGTGCAAAAAGACAAAACTCACAGTATATTGCAAGAAATCCTTAAAATACTGGTATACTGTATTGCTTTGTAAAAAAATTTGAAGAAGCCTGTGCGTGTTTGTGTGTATGTGTATGTGAGTGCGCGCGTGTGTGTATGTAATTTGCATACATGTGTCTGCATATACATACACCAATGCGTCTGCACTCTGTGTATCTTTCACACACACACAAAGAGTTTACTATTTCCATCGTCAAAATTCTGTTGCTATGCCTACTTCTTGGACTTGTTTTATCGATCGTGTGTGGCCACTTTAATGAAACAAGCCAATACTGATCCACAACAGGTGCCGTACAACATCACCGGCTGGCTAGACAAGAACAAGGATCCCCTGAACGAGACCGTAGTTGAGTTGCTGTCCCATTCGAAGGAAGTTCTAGTGCAGTCCCTCTTCGCACCCCCTGATGCAGGTGGTACGTTTATTGATCAGTAGCCTTTTCTTAAATTAAACAGTTAATTGTTGCTTTAAAAGTATGTAATTTATTTTCATAATTTAAAGAGGAGTCAAAGAATAATTATTTTTAAAAGTTAAAATAAAATTAAAACATTTAAATAATAAGGTAAAAATGAAAGAAGAAAACAACAATTTCATACTTTTAGAAAGCTTTGAATTGTGTTGGACTAGCTGTTATTAAAAGTGGCTCATAGAGTAAGCATTGGTAACATTTATAGTATTTCAGCAATTAATTAAATAGTAGTTCACTGAAATTACTTTAATGATAAAAATATAAAAACTACCATAGATAGATAGATAGATAGATTAGTGAAAATATCGCTGATACTCTGCTGTAAATGTCATGTTATTTGAACGATTTTGCTTTTTACATTGTTCGGAAGTGTTCATGTTTGACAGCAATGTTTGTGTTTTGGTTATAAGAGCTTATAATTGTCATTCAGTGCATATTCAACATTCCACAAAAAGAAAGAAGTGTTTGTAAGTATAGCAAAGAGTCCGTTATTTTTTCCTGCCATTATAAAGTATGCTACTAGACAGTATCGTTAAAAATGACAGACACAAGACAATGGAAACTTAAAGTTAATAGAAAAAAAAGATAACCTCTACATTAAGAGTTTCAATAAACGATTTTGTAAAAGATTTAAGTTTATAATCTGCAGAACAAAATTATTAACCTTTATTATTGTAGGTGTGTGTGTGTGTGTATGTGTGTGTGTGTGTGTGTGTGTGTGTGTGTGTGCGTGTGTGTATGTGTGTGTGAGGGAGAAATTAAAAGAAAAATACCAGTAATCAAACACACACATACACATGCATACATGCACACGCACAAACGCACATGCACACAAGAAGGAAAGAATGAAAAGAATAGGAGAAATGTCTAAGTTTGGGAGAACTTTAAATCTGCACACAATAACAATCACAAGATAATCTAGAAATGGGGAAATGAAATCTGTACGTAAACATACTGGGTTTGGGGGAATTTTACATTGTATTTATTCTTTCCTGCAGAAGCGGGCCCCGCAAAGAAGAGGCAGAAAGCCGGCAGTTTTATGACGGTTTCTTGTGTACATAGGGTAATAATGTTATTATTGACACAAACGTCCACCCTTCAGAGTGTTAGTTTCGGGTATGATTAATGTCAGTGAGTGCACAACGAAGGGTGCTGACGACTATGATGCTTGCGGTTTTCCTCCAAACAAAATGCCAGCCAATAAAAGAGAGACAACATCGATAACATCCCGAATGTTGAAATATTCAAGCAAATTCTAAATTTTTAATTTACTCTTAGCAAAACCTGTAACCGAGAAAATGGCATTTCTGAAAGTGGAGGCGAGCCGCAAAAGGGCAAAGCAAAGAGACAGCAAGAGTTTCCTTGGCACTCGAAGTCTGTCTCGAAGCAGCGCCCAACTTGTTTATTTGTTTGTTTGCTTGTTTGTTTGTTTGCCCTGACCAACGGGCACTTTGAACTCATGACACCCCGAAACAGTCACATGCTCAAATGGATTCTCTTGTCTTTATTTGACATGGTTTAGAGGGTGGCGGTCCAGCCAAAAAGAAGAAGTCTACTGCTTTCCAGACTATTTCTTCCACGCATAAGGTATTCTTTGCATGACGTCACCCGATTCCGGTCTCAGCCGGGCCCCGATGTTTGGAGTGGACCCTACCCAGCTTTTAACCCTGGACACACCCTATTCACTGTTTAATCACTCTCCCTTATTTACCATCACTCATTTCAGCTGTAGTATTTGGGGTTTTTATTCGTGTAATTTTTTTTAATACCTCCCACCCCACTCCCATTTCTCCCTAGCATGACGCAATTGTTTCGACTTTTCTTCATATGTCGGAGTGAAGAAAAAATTCACCAATTCATTTCTTGATTTCCCTCTTTCCCCTCTTTTCTATGTTTCCATGTTTCCAAGACAGTAACTTTAACCCCATCCACCCCAACATTCTAGTTCACCACCTTCGATACCTTACATTTTACCATTCCAGAATATGGAACCCACTCACCCACCCAACCAACCATCCAACCTCCCAGTCAACCAGTCAAGCACAGGTCGTCTTTCTTCTCGTTGTCTTTCTGCCCTGAGTGCCAAAATGTTGTATCCCTTTATTCTGTAGACCATCTAATACTCTTTTGACCTGTCAGTGTTTTCTTACAATTCGTCTTCTGTTTTACAGTCTTGTCCTACCTTATCCTTCGACCTCAAATCCTGTCTCTGAAAGCACACATAGCAAATGTGTGTCGAGTGCTGTGGACGGAAATGTTTACATTTTAAAAATATCAAAGTATCTCACTCTTAGTCTGTCAGTTTTAAGAGTGCCGTCCGCGAGTGAGATCCAAGTGGAATGTTCTTGGAGACGGCCATTAATATAGTAGAGGCAATGTCCTTAGAAAGTAAGTAGGTCTCACAGGTGTATTAAATGGTCGTGTGCAAAGAAACAAAGTATTAAAAAAAAGTTAATAAAAAATAATAAAAGGAAACAACCTTACTTACATAAAGTTTCATGTCCGATGGTTATCCATTCATTACTAATGTGTTACACTTATATATAATAATACACATTAACGGTTGTAGCGAGTAGTCATTTAACTGCCACATCGTCTGAAAGGTTTTTGCTTTGCACACGGAACAATTTGTACGCCTGTGAGTGTGACGTCACCTGTACCTTACACACGTAGAATCACTTCAGAGTACACATTAGACCTCACCGTCTTACCCCTTCACTAACACGTGACCGCAAATGTACCAGCAATGTAGAATGGTTGCTTTTAGTAAGCTGGCATAATTTGTAGGTCGCACAGTCCTTTGATCTCTTCCTCAAGTCTTATTCCAGTTCAACAAGCTTAGCCGACTAAACTCGGCAACATTCGTGTTCAAATATTCTGCCACTTGAACTCGAAGTTAGCGATCTTTATAAAAACGGCCAAAGCTAAAGATAACAGAAAATCCTATCAGCGGTAATCTTTAACTCCAAGTTCTAACTGTAAAGACAACTCACGTTTTGGTTTAGTACAGCATTTTCAAGGTTGTAAACACTCTAAATTTCACTAAACTTATCTATTCGAATGATCCTTACCGCTAACTCAGGGGATAATGTGATTAACTGTTTTAATATTATGGAAACCATTTTGAACAACTCCAAACAAGAATCATTTCTTTTAAAGATTTACTTTATTTATTTAAGGAAAATACTCGTTTTGTGCATTGAGTTGAAATTATTTTAAAAAATAATTCAGTCTTATTTAAGTTGTTTATCTATTTATTATTAATAGGGTTCAAAAAGTAAGCAGCATATTTTAACACAGCAATTTTTAATGTATCTTTTTGTATCAATAAAACTATACTGTTGGCAACACAAATTTTAACAAGTGTGCTTAGTTTGTGTTGCATATTATTTTTTAAATTCAGTTATATTAAGATTCTACGCAAATTAGATGTACAATACAGTGTAATATGAGTTTAACACATGAATTAAGTTAGAATTGTACTGACAATATATAACATTCAGACAATCACAACACCCCAGATGGAAACACATTCTATTACACTTTGAGTGTCAAATTCCAGACCTGACCAATTTTATTTTATAACTACAGGAATCTCTCAACAAGCTGATGAAGAACTTGTACAGCACCCATCCTCACTTCGTGCGCTGCATCATCCCCAACGAACACAAACAGCCAGGTGCGAATGTTTTCCCCTTCTTTATTTTTTCAATTTTTTTTTAAATTATGGGTTTTAATTTTATTTTGCTTTCATTTCTGTGTAGATCTCGTTCTCTTGTTTGGAATGTGTTCTTAATAGGTATATTGATAAGTGACAGTTAATACTAGGCTATTATAATTATAGGTTTTACTGCTGCTGCTGTTTTTGCAGTTTTCTTTCATAGCTCTACTGCTTCGTTATTCTAAGATAGGGTTTCTTAAACGGGGTTCCACGAGAGATCGCTAGGGTTTCGCCAAGAGATCGTAATTGAAATTAAAAGTAAGCAGTAGTCCTTTTTTTTTTCGCCTAAGGCCAGAAATTATTTTAAGGGTTCTTCCAGGTTAAAAGGTTGAGAAAGGCTATTCTCTGATATTTTAAACTTCAGCTGCGATGTTTGAGATTGCTCATAGACATTGAGAAACGTGGATGTAAATTTGAACTTTTGCCACCAAAATTTTATGAGTCTCTTTAGGAAACATTCGCATCTGTCTTATTTTATTTTATGCCTAAATATTTTATATTTTCTCTTTGAAAATGTTCTGTTTACGTTCGCTAAATTGTCTTTTAAATGTTCTAATTGCGTCCGATAATTTGTATCTTTGAAAATATCTTATTTACTTCCGCTAATTGTCTCTTTGAAATGTCCTGTTTACGTTCGCTAAATTGTCAACAAGAAAATGTCCTGTTTACGTCCGCTAAATTGTCTCTTGGAAAATGTCCTGTTTACGTCCGCTAAATTGTCTCTTGGAAAATGTCCTGTTTACGTCCGCTAAATTGTCTCTTGGAAAATGTCCCGTTTACGTCCGCTAAATTGTCTCTTGGAAAATGTCCCGTTTACGTCCGCTAAATTGTCTCTTGGAAAATGTCCCGTTTACGTCCGCTAAATTGTCTCTTGGAAAATGTCCCGTTTACGTCCGCTAAATTGTCTCTTGGAAAATGTCCTGTTTACGTCCGCTAAATTGTCTCTTGGAAAATGTCCCGTTTACGTCCGCTAAATTGGAAAATGTCCCGTTTACGTCCGCTAAATTGTCTCTTGGAAAATGTCCTGTTTACGTCCGCTAAATTGTCTCTTGGAAAATGTCCTGTTTACCCTGTTTAAATGTCACCAGGGGAGATCGACTCTCATCTCGTGCTGCACCAGCTGCAGTGTAACGGTGTGCTTGAAGGCATCCGTATCTGTCGTAAGGGCTTCCCTAACAGACTCATCTACTCTGAGTTCAAGCAGAGGTATGTAGAGCTAAAGTTCAAGCAGAGTATGTAGAGCTAAAGTTCAAGCAGAGGTATGTAGAGCTAAAGTTTCAAGCAGAGGTATGTAGAGCTAAAGTTCAAGCAGAGGTATGTAGAGCTAAAGTTCAAGCAGAGGTATGTAGAGCTAAAGTTTCAAGCAGAGGTATGTAGAGCTAAAGTTCAAGCAGAGGTATGTAGAGCTAAAGTTCAAGCAGAGGTATGTAGAGCTAAAGTTTCAAGCAGAGGTATGTAGAGCTAAAGTTCAAGCAGAGGTATGTAGAGCTAAAGTTCAAGCAGAGATATGTAGAGCTAAAGTGAGGAGCAGAGGTGTGTAGAGCTCTATACTCTAACCTGCTAACATAATAATCATAATTCAAATGTTCAATTTATTTCCAAAGAGATCCTAATACTGTATTGCTACAAATACCTATATTAAAAACTAATAGCAGAAGTAAGCTTCTAAACATCAAAACCAATTTGAAGTAAGTGATGATTTTCTTTAATTTACTTTTCGAGATGCAATTTATTTCTCAACAATTGTTTCAATAAATGTGAAATTGTTATATAAAAGACGTCATCTACAATTATAGATTGATTCATTTGTCATTGCGTCCCACTATTACAGAAGAAAAATTATTCTGAATCTGGGCAGGAAGTGAAACAAATAACAACATATTCTTATTGTAACATTGGCATGTTCCCTGCTTATGCCAATATAGTTTTGTATATTAAATATTATATTCTTTATCTTAAATGAGTTTGTGGAAAAGGTGTTAAAGTTATACCAAGCGAATGAAGAATGCGTATCGGCAATCAAATTTTACTTTAGAGATACGCATTTATATTCTTTAAGCACAAGTCATCTTCACTGTGACGCCAATTGAAATTGACTCCCACGAAACACCTCCTTTATTCCAACAGATATTCCATCCTGGCTCCCAACGCTATCCCTCAGGGTTTCGTAGACGGCAAACAGGTGACGGACAAGATTTTGACCGCTCTTCAGCTGGACTCGGCAGAATACCGTCTGGGCACAACCAAGGTCTTCTTCAAGGCCGGAGTCCTGGGTATGCTGGAGGACATGCGTGACGAACGTCTGTCCAAGATCATTTCCATGTTCCAGGCCCACATTCGTGGCTACCTCATGCGCAAAGCGTACAAGAAACTGCAGAACCAGAGGTAAGGCTTTTGACTTGAATTTGATGTTACACGAAGTCTCGTGTTATGCCTACAAGACGTTGCAGCGTCAGAAGTAAGCCCATCGATATGTGTCAGGCTTAAAGGAAGCTGCAGAACTAGACGTATCCCTTTAATGTGTTTTGCCTGCAAGAAGTTACAAAATCAGAAAGTAGGTCTATTGATTTCTGCTAAGCTGTGCAGAATCAAAGATAGACCTGCTAATTTTTCTTTGTATTTTTAGCTATGTTTTGCATAAATAAACAGCCGAATCAGAGAAAGGCCTGTTGCTTTAGTCACGGGCTAACGCATGCACATGATCTAAAAGAACATATATAGCCATAATAATTGATCTACATTTTCGTTGTAAACTAATTTCCGAATAGAAATGCTGTTTGTAAAGGAATTGCAAGTGGTCGATTGCTAAAGATTAGTCTCTTTGTTTATAAGCATCTTCTTTGTTCTCCATCATAAGATCAGAAAATTTCTCATCATAGCTTTTTATCATGAAATTCTTGCAAGAGTTTTTAACATACATTTTGCATTTCGAAAATAAAATAAAATTCATTACAAGTATTTTTAAATGGTTAGGTTTTATGCTTTTAGAACTGAACTACTTAACTACCATGTTTGTAATTTTTAACGGAAAAAGAATATTAATTATTGGAATAACTGTAATCATGATTACTTAAGTCATGGAAATTTTATATTGGTATTTGCATGTCGTTATAGTTTGTTTCAATTTTATCCCATATATTTATTTTGTAATTATCTGCATTGCATTTTATTTATGTAGCTTTACTTGAAACAGTAAATATTCATTCATATATATCTACATCCGTTTTTTCATTTGTTGTATGAATCTCATCTGCTCTTTTGATAAAAAGTTCATGTGGTATTTTTGTGGGGTTTCTTTTTTTGACAGAGTGGGTCTTTCCGTTATTCAACGCAACATCCGCAAATGGCTGGCTCTCCGAAATTGGCTCTGGTGGAAGCTGTACTGCAAGGTAAAATAATAAAATACGAAACAAAAATCTATGAGAAAATTAAATGTTCCAATAAAAACGTATTTTTTATGCCGATTTTTTTCTTCTAAACATGTTAGGTTATACAATTTTTCAATAAGGTAAATCAGTGTATACTTCACTTAAAAGAACGAGAGAGAAATGGGGGAGGGAGGGGAAGAGAGAGAAAGTGAAAGTTTTCGCTGAGAGATATTAATCTCTTCGATAAATCGTTGACAGAGTACGGAAATTTACAGAGAGTAAAAATAATACGTACATTACAAAAATTAATATTTGCGCTGTCGAGAAAACGTATGCAGCGTATTTGCTATGTGATGACACATACTTCACCCCAAAATGACCGTCACGACAGGTAAAGCCTCTGTTGAACATCGCCCGTGCCGAGGATGACATGAAGAAGAAGGAAGAGGAGCTGGCCAAGACCAAGGCGGACCTCGAGAAGACTGAGAAACTACGCAAAGAACTCGAGGAGCAAAACGTCACACTTCTGCAAGCCAAGAACGACTTGTACCTGCAGCTCCAGGCCGAGCAGGTACGTCTTCAAAACGTAACTTCCCGTTCAGGAAAATCTTTTTTTTAAAAAATAACCTTTGATTATACACAATGATTATATGCACCTATATCTTCGAAAATTGCAGGTAGCTCTTTGCAAGACACTTTCAATTAAATTAATTAGAACAAAAATACCCAACCCATATTAAGTGTCCCGAACAGTTAGGTGTTTGAGCTCACCTTTAAAATAATAACAGTAATATTTCTCGACACTAACAATACTCCTGCACATACTGAAACTTAAAAATTGAACGGGCATTGCCCTGCATGAGTTTCTGTTGCAGCCGCCGATCTCGAGGTCTTTTGGTACAATTATTATAGTTCGAGATATTTCTAGCTATGATGAACTATTGCTTCTCTTTCGTTTCCCAGGACAACCTTGCAGATGCTGAGGAGCGTATCGAGAAGCTGATTGGACAGAAGGCAGACTACGAGCAGCAGTTGAAGGAGCTGGAGGAGCGACTCTTAGACCAGGAGGATGAGGCTGGAGAGATGGGCGAGAAGAACAAGAAAATGAGCGAAGAAATAAAGGAACTCAAGCACGATGTTGAAGACCTCGAAAACGCCCTCGCGAAGGTTAGTGTTCGTTTAGATTTATTTGCTGTTCTTTGAAAAAAATACTTCACTGATTATTATTTGACTGATTTGATAGTTTACTTGTTCTTGTTTATTTCGTCGTTTAATTGGGAAATGTATTTTTGTATTTTTGATTTATTCATCGATTGCTTGTTTTTATTTGTTTATTTGATTGTTTGATTATTTTTCTGAGTGTTTCCTACATGACATTTTACGGAGTAGATATTAAAATAATTCAGACTTTTAGTCTCCAAGCACTTTTCTGACTTTATTTTTTTATGTACTGAACATTTGTCTGCATTCAACAGGGATTATGAAGTGCGTTTTCTGTTCAATTTACAAGTCAGCATTTCTTCAGACTGATTTTTTTTGTACCGCATATACTTGTTAAAACAATTAATATCTTATATATAATATTGAGTGGAGGTAATAACACCAACAACAAATCCCGGCAACTTAAACCTGCTTTTAAAGCGAGATAACAAATAAAATAAAATAAATATAATGAGTACGCGTGCTGTGAAAAAAAAATGCGCAACAATTTTATGACTTTTCAAAAACGTTTCCTTCTCTGGTGTGACAGGCCGAACAGGAGAAGCAGACTCGCGACAACCAGATCAAGACCCTGCAGGACGAGATGGCACAGCAGGACGAACAGATCGCCAAGCTCAACAAGGACAAGAAGGCCATGGAAGAGCTGCAGAAGAAGACTCTCGAAGACCTCCAGGCTGAAGAGGATAAGGTCAATCACCTCACAAAACTGAAGACCAAGCTCGAACAGACTCTGGACGAGGCACGTGAACGGTCATTCAGTATTGTTTTGTAAGGGGTGGGTGGATGGGTGGGGACATGAAACAAATGAATATGTGCAATGTGTACAGGACAAAATTAACTGAGGTGGCTTGCAGCGCGGATGAGGCAATCTTGTGGATAAAAGCAATTATTTATAATGTTCCTATTATTAAATTATTATTAGCTGTAATAATGTAACAATATGCAGATATACTGGTCATACTGATGTACATAGTTTGAGAAATGAGTGCATATTTATGATGTGTAGTGTATGGAGACTTGCGTATACACTTGCTGAGAGGTTTTACTCGAAGACAATAATTATTATTTGAACAATGTTGGGATCTATTTTATCAAACGCACGTGTGTGTGTGTGTGTGTGTGTGTGTGTGTGTGTGTGTGTGTGTGTGTGTTTGCAGCCAGTCCGACTTAACATGTAATTCAATCCCAGAATATATTCATAGAAAGTAATGTAAAAGGTCTCGACAAGACCACTCTGTGCATGCTCTTGAAATTCAAAACTACACCAAGAGCATAAATACGCAATCAGAATTACGCGAGCACCAGACCATAAGACAAAAAGATACTTAACCCCTACGTTTTCCCTATAGAAATGTGTGTGACGTCATTTGTGCTTGTCTCGTCCACAGCTGGAAGACAACCTTGAGCGTGAAAAGAAAGTCCGTGGTGACGTAGAGAAGGCCAAACGTAAACTGGAGCAGGACCTCAAGTCCACGCAACAGAACGTAGAAGAATTGGAGAGAGTGAAACGGGAGCTGGAAGAAAACGTCAGAAGGTCCGTAATATTACAATAAGTCAAATTATGTCCCTTCAGCATTCTTTATGTCATTTTGGATATCTGAATTTAAATTTAGAATGAATTCACTTACAGTTTTGTGATTATGATTTTTAACATTTTTAGTCTTCCTTCATTAAAAAAAAATCTTCTGGATGACTTTAGTTTTTAAATACATTTTGCTTTCCTTTAAAATTCCAAAGCTCTAAGAAGTAAAGCATAAATGTATATTGGAAGAATTCTAACAACAGTAGGTGGTAATAAAAGACTATTTTGGTGGTACATTTTCCAGAGAGAAAGAGCTGTATTTTATTCTTTGGGGTTCTTTTCGCAGGAAAGATATGGAGATCACTGGTTTATCATCAAAACTGGAAGATGAGCAAAACCTAGTGGCCCAGCTTCAAAGGAAGATCAAAGAACTCCAGGTATACATACTATGTTTCTTATTTCATCCTACTTCACGTTTTCCTTTGTCTACTGTTTCATTCTTCCTTTTTCAGAATCTATGTATCATTCAGATATCAACAATGAAGCGTTGCATAGAGTAGAATTTTCTTTCTTCTCAATAAAACTGTCTTCAGATTCTGGCCTAATTTGTTTTCCTGCTGCAGTGCAAAAATACATCTGTCATCTAATTTTTTCCTTCAGAACTCCTAACCTACCTTTCGGCTACGTATGTCACCACTTTTTTCGTGTCTTCACGTTCTACATTTCTTTCGGTCATACTGTGGCAAATTACTTTCCTGACTCGTCTTTCCATTCCTGCTGTCGTCTTCATCACTACGTCGTTACCTTAAACATCTTTAATTCATAGCTTGTCATCGACTTCGTCTTTCTCAACCTTTGTCATCACAATCCTTTGCATGGATTCCTGCTGTCGTCCGAGAACTACGTGTACGTTGATCTTTTGACAATTGCCAATTAACTCAGCCTTGTGACTGTATTTCAAGTAAACATTTCAGTCTTCGGTCGGTGTGTATGTAAGAATGCACAATCATGAAATCACGTGATATATACTACTTTTTCCCCCCCCCCGCTGCTGAGCGTTAAGTCACGTGAGAAATAATCCATCCGGTTTGCTGCGAAGAGATCGTGGGCCTGCGTTTAAACAAAAAAAAAAATTTTTTTAAAGGCAAGTGATGGTGAAAGGGAGAAATAAAGTTTGCTGTGACACCTGTGTGTTCCTTATTTCTTTTATTATTTTATTTTCACCTACTTTTGTTTTAGACCTACTTTCCAGATTTTTGTGCACCTACCAAGTCTATAATCGTATGTTTGAATGCCTTATATTAATTCAGAACTAGAAAGAGTCAGATTGTTTATTTGTGTCTTTGTTGTTACTATTTTGTTTGGTACCTCAACACCTCTTCTACCATGGTAGATTACAATGTATTTGAATGCAAACCATTACACCTGTGGAACATTAATGCATATTAAACGTGTATACCAATTACCTTCGCATTATACCATACACCATCCCTTTATGTGTGTCATTAACTGCCTAAACAAATACTCCTTAATATTCTATCGTTTATTAGAACGTAGACGTAATTTTCTTGATTTGATATAAACAGACTTATCTTTCTTTTTTTCTTATTTTAGTTTTCTAAAGTTCGTAAAATTCTATCTGCTATGCGACCTCTTTTGTTACTGAGTATCCTACAGCCCTAACAAATGTATTAAAAGATTATCTTTCCATTAGTTTTGTCAAGTTCGTTAAATTGTCTGCTGTTTTTTGGCTTACATGTTTGATTATCGTACTGTATTAACAAATCTTTTAAAGAGTAATCTTTCCTTTTTTGTTTTGTCAAATTCGTCTGCTGTGCGACGTCTTTTGTTTGTTGTTAAATCCTACAACCTTGACAAATGTTCTAAATTAACAAACTACTACATCCAATTGCCTCCTTATCTATGACTATATTTAAAGCGTGTGATTTTTATATCGTATTTGTGGACTGGTGAAAAGACTTGTTCTTCTCACTGACACGACTAGTAAGTTGGTGAATGGGTGTGTTTAGAAGAGTACCACCACTTCCGAGTACATTGGAACTTATTCGCTGTTTTGAAGATACTCGCCGTGGTTAGAAAACCAAATGCGTGTGTCACTTTTGTTGATACTTAGTAAACTGCACACATTTACAGTGCGCAATATTCTACTGTTCGCAGGTTATTTAAGTTTTCCTCCGATACAAAATCATTTTGTATGTATGTGCGTGTGTATAGGTAGTTTCTACGAAACGAAATTATTTTGTACGTGTGTGTAGTTTCTACGGAGAAAAATTATTTGTGTGTGTGTGTGTGCGTGCGTGCGTGCGTGCGTGCGTGCGTGCGTGCGTGCCAGAGATATTGAAGTCTTTTATTTTATTTGCTCAAGCACATATCTCGCAGTAATCGCTTTGTAGTAATAATGTTTTATTGTAATAAACATCCAGTCAATGTCTTGCAAATCCTGTACGGACAGGACTTGCGAAAAGTATTTAAAACGAATGTAAACTGTTTATTTAGCCGGGTATGAATTATTTCATTAGCCGGTTTATAAACTCATTGTAACCCATCAAACCTCGATCAAAAAATGCTAAGATGAATCACAAAGAAGTAGTCATTCTTCAGCAACCAATGTAAAGCTTCCTTTCAGGGCTTAGAACACAAAGTGGGAAGTGAAAATAAGTAAATGTTGTTGTTATTTAGAAGTGTCTCAGGGTCAAGATCAATAACAACAAAACGCGTACTTCGGTATAAAAATAAAGAGGAGCAGTTTCTGTTAAAACATAAATAGCACACATCCTTATAGAGTTTCTTAAACAAATGTACAGATTCAAAATTCATGGTTGAGATGAATAATAACCCATGAAGGTTCCTCAGTAAGGATGCCAAAATTAGCAAAAGTACACGTAGGATTCTTTGTATACACTGAAGTACAAATAAATAGTACAAAGTCAACAAATGACAGAACACATTGTCACGTTTATGTTCAGGTGATCAAACCAGAAAGTTGTTTAAGAGCAGAAGTAAAGATATCCAGCGAACACCAGATTCACAGAAATCAATAAAAGACGCAATCGTTTTCAAAAAACGAGTAAGACCACAGAAACATCTTCCGATCGCGAAGGCGTATTACTCAGAACTCGAAGCTAATGACGCTGAATCGCTGTAAACATGTTTGGTACTCGGCAAATTCCTCAGTCTTTGTCCGCTCCAGACTTACGTAATAGGACTAAAAGCACGCGAAAAAAGGAAATGTGTTTGCAAACCCAAAAGGTTAATTTTTGCACGTGCTGTTTATTTGGCACTGAAACTAACCAGGAACTTGAACCAACGCCAAAATGCTCAGTATTTTATTTGCGAGTTTAAGAGGAAAGTATTCATAGCATTACATCACATAGGTTTCGTAGTCTACCTTACACAATAAATATTTCCCCCCCCCCCCGGCAACATAATGTTAGTCCCATCTGAAGCTTAATATTATTATCAAATAAGACAAATACACAACTAAATATTTTAAGAAAGCAAGTTAAACAGAAGAAAGAGTTAAGAGATAACTCAATATGTTAATTGAGAGAAAAGTAGTTGATGGGAGTACTTATCAATTTTAAATTAAATAGGTTGGATTCCTTTCATTTTAATATACTTACATTTTTGGATACAGTTTTATAAAAGTGCATATTAGGTCCCTTGCACTCACTTCTTTTCTTTTCCACTTTCTTTTTCTTTGTTTTTTTTTAATAGGCCATCGGTGGCATACTTCCTAGAAAAAAGTATATACATCCACGTAGAATAATTACACTCCGTCGCTGACAGCAACGGAAGTTTTGTTTAACATGTCATGTGTTTTACGAGCACGTGCTAACCGTCTGCCCAGAAGCCATCCATTTTACGCGTTATAAGGATTTACCTTGCAGAGAGACTCGCATAAGGCAATCCCTCATGAACATGCTCCCGTTACAGTGTCTTTAGTGTACTATGCCAGGTACGCATAAAGCTAAAATATGTACATGACCTACTTATACTGATAAAGACTACATGTATAGTGCATCGTACTGTTTCTATGACTAACCTGCCTCCACACATATAAAAAAAATTCTCTAGCTCCATTTCTGCTAAGCAGTGTGTGTACGTGTAAGCGGAAAATCGTAAGAGAGAAAAGAAAACAAAATTTTAAAAAATATCTCAGGAAGAAAACAGCTTTTGGGTGAAGGCTTTTTTTAAAAAACTAGATGGAGTAAGGAATGTGCTGTGTTTGCTTTTTGATTTCTCTTCATAAGAAAGGGTTGGGGGGGGGGGGGCTGAAAATGTCTACCTAAACAACCTTTCTCCTAGGTGTTTACAGATATCTTTTCCCTAAGTACACCATGACAGCAAACGACTGCTTGCAAATTATTCTTTTTTCTATTTTTGCAAACTACTCCTGATTGCGAATCATAGATGGCCGATTGAGACTGCATAGAATGAATCGCATCTTTTCGGGTATTTGAACTGCCGTTATTTGATTGATAACAGCAGAGACTCTGGTTCTCCTCTTAAGCAAAAGAACTTGTTCCTGTCTTCGGGAATGGTCTTTTAAAAAAAAATAGAGAGGAGGGGAAAGGGGGGGGTAGGTGGGCAAAGGAAGGGGTGAAGAAGGGGAATTCTCGCGGGCGGAGAAAGGTAGATTGTATGTGTTGTGAAACTTGAGCCCCAAACCGGTAGCTAAATAAGGGAAAGAGGGGTGGATCTTCCCGCACGTGAAGCAGCAGTTTCGTGCGCGATTCAGAGACTGGCAGTACTGCCAGCTTGCGCGAGACCTCGCGATGCGAAGAGGTTTTTTTTTTTGTTTTTTTGTTGTTGGCTTTTATATTTTTTTCTTTTTGTTTTGTGCCCATTTTGCCCTCCGTGTACAACCCTTTAACCACTATCAACGCACTATCTCCACCAATTCCTGCTTTTCAACATTCCATTAGTGCTCTTTCAGCATATTCTCTTGGTTAGAGTACGTGCTTGAAGTCTAAGAATGATGGGATGGCTGAGAAACACTTGTCAGCATTCTTCATTTCGCAATTCCTAACCAATCTTGTACCAAGCACAGTTAATGATAACCTCTTCTATGTATTAAGATTACACCTGCATTGTTGCTAGTTTGTTATTTTATTTTTCACCTTACCTTTTCGTACGCACTACCCTCCTCCTCCATAGGTTTTATCTTTCAGTCTGGTGCCACCTTCCCATTATTTTTTTGGTTTTGTTCTATTTTTATACCTTAACCATTTATATCCTATACTCTAAGATATAATGATTCCGTTGCAACCCGTGCATTTCTACGTCATAATTGTTACGTCCTACGTTTGTGTGTGATGAATACCGACAGGTTGCACGTGTCTTGGCTGACTAGTGCGATTTACGGTTGTGAATCATTTGCATATGCAAGCCCTTTTGAAGGTAGACAGGTGCAAAGGCAGAGACATATTTCCGCGAGAACTTCCTCGCGCTTTTTCTCTCCAACGCTTCCAAGGTCTTGCTGTCTTGCACATCTCTAGGTACCCCAGCAGCCAGCCGGCCCTGTTCAGTTCCTGTGTTGTCTGTCTACCGGTGAATCACAATGCTGACGCGGACTGTTCCTCATATAAACTGTTGAAGACTCTCAGACTTCAACAATTTACCAGGCGACCTTGCTCACAAACTTCGCACCCGGCCACAACAGCTCACCTGCCGCCATATAGTTTTAGTCGCGGCGTGAGCCAGCGTGCCTAAACCAAATTTTCATTTCCCCCCCTATACAGTTTCGAGGTTGGTCTGTCGGTGGTGCGAGCTTGCGACTGAGGCCTTCGAACAACCTGGTGCTCTTTAAAAATTTTCAGTGGCCCTCCTCCAAGCTTTACGAGAGTTATAACCATCTCGAGTTGATAAGGCATCAGACAACACAGGCCTTTCGTTTTAATCATGTCAGCCGAGGGTGAATTATCCCTTACTATCGACACCAAGGAGGTGACGGTTGTTCCGGAACCCCAGGCCCCACCCCCATCGGCCGCAGATGAATCTGTGATAACGACGGTCAAAGAGCAGGTAATAATAAAGAAAACAGAGCCTGTGAAGCAACCATCTGCCTCACCTGTCCGAACGGATCAAGAAACACGTCCACGGAAACCGAAATCCTCACAGCCTGCCGCCTCTACACCCAAGGGCGGCTATTCTGAATCACAGACAACTAAGACTTCCAAAGTATCCAGTACGTCAACAAAGACGTACGGCAAATCGACTCGGGATCATGGAGACTGGTTGGGGATCGAGTCCCTTGCCCGAGAATTTCGCGGGACGAGTCCCAGTGTTTTGGAGAATATCGCCACACACCCGTTGCTCTTTAACTCCAAATATGAACCATTGCGGAACCCTGGTCTGAGTGCTAAAAGTAAAAAAGCCATCAGAGATGCGTCAGATCTCGCTCTTACTGCACCGGGACTCAAAGGAATACTTGAAGTACAGTAAATTTTTATGTTTATTTCTGTTCATTTTTTGTATGTGTTACATTGTTTTTACTGTTATTTATTCATTTCTCTCTTTGGACTGAAAGAGATGCTTGAAGAACAGTAACATTTAAAATTCCTTCTGTTCGTTTTCGTTTACATTTTGTTGTTCTTTTTCAGTTTTATTCCAACCACTTTAATATCCCATAATTCCAAGGAATGTATTGAGTTCAACGAGTAATATTATTGTGCATTTCTGTAATTTTGTCATTCTTTTTTCACCAAAACCATAACTCGTTCATGATTCAAAGAAGTGCTTTAAGTTTTCAAAGGTTTTATATTTATTCTAGTATTCGTCATTTTCTATTCAACCACGATCCTCTCATGACTCAAAGAAATACTTTCCTTACTGTAAAATGTTATGTTCATTTCTGGGTTTTATTCATTTCTTTTCAAAGACAAAATCTCCCATGACTCAAAGAAATACTTTTAGCATTAGGAACGTGTTATTTTTATTCCTGGTATTTTTCACTTCACACAAATTCTTACTGTCTTCTTGCTCGCTTTTCATTCTATCATTACTACATGGGTTTTCTTGTTTTTACAAAAAGATTATTATTTTATGTGAGCAATCCATTTTGACTGCATTAATTTAAATATATATGTTCTGTTCACTGATCGACGTTCTTACTCTAGACGATATTACGTAATGAAACAAAAATAATAATGGACAAATTAACTGTTTATATTGTCAATCGAAGGCAGTAAAGTTTTGCCTTGGTGCTGAATTTCCTTCTGGGAGCACTAATGCAACCTTTTCTCAGAGTTCTTTTAGCTTGATTCCGAGATGATTGCTTAGGTAGGCCCATGTGCAATATATATATATATATATATATATTACTCTTCTTCTATACTTGATCTCTTCTGTACATGATATTGTTTTCACACCGCCATTTCTTTATTCGTAATTAAAAATTAATATGCTGTGAAAGGCTGTGAAAGGGGATTGTTTTTCCCTATTTTCAAACACACAGTTTCTTCATTTCTGCTAGGTACAGAATCGTCAGCAGAATTTGTTTTGTTTTTTAAATTTTCCTCACGCGTCAGACAAATACCTTTGGCAGAGTAATTACCAACTTTCCACACACCCCTTTTAAAAAAAAAAAATTCTGGAAGCATCTTAGTTTGCCTAACGTTAAATTTTTCCAAGCACACAGCATGGTAGGAGAGAAAGAAAGGGGGAGGGAAGTCTATGCATCTCCGGTTTCCCTGCCTTGGTACATTCTTCTTATCTCGTCACTACCCATCTCCCCTGTGCGATGGGATGACTCAGAGTTGAAATATGCGTGCGGGCTGCCTTCCAGTCTGAGAGATCCCAGGCTAGGGGTTCGGAGAGAGGAGAGCAATGCCATAGCAGTTAGCCCGACCTTGCCCGTTTCGTTTGTCCCTTTCTACCTCCCTTCCTCCGAACCTCTTCACCCTTCTCGCCGTTTCACCCGTCTTAGAAATTCTTCTCCACCCATTTAACTAACCTTCACCTATTGAAACTCAGCCTTAAATGGGTGTTTTCAGTACCCGGACGGCAAGACATAATTCTGGTATTTGAAATACGCATTACACAGTGATGTTGGGGGATTTTTGACTTTAGGGTGGATTTGTGCGGCCATTGTAAACGGTTCTTGACTTAAGGTGATTTAAAAGCAAGCGAACAACAAAGGACTTAACCATGACTACGCGTTCTTTGCAGGCTCGCATTGAGGAGTTGGAGGAGGAACTGGAAGCCGAACGCCAAGCCAGAGCCAAGGTAAGTCATAGATTTATATTTATATTTATGTATGCTTTATTTAATATACATCTCCATGTAAACTTTCCAGATTTACGATCGTTCACGACGCTTTACTGCTCGCAAAGTAGTCGTTAGATCTCATGTCTGGCCACCCGGTTCGATTTCATTCCTACAATATTATCAATATAGTTTGCTTTTAATTTTTGCAATGTGTTTTTTGTTTATTGTATGTTTGTCTCGTTAGTTTGGTGTATTGCTTGTTGATGTTTATTAATTATAGAAATGGTTTATGGTTTCCTCTCGAAAATTAGTAATAATTTTGCTTACACTTTAATTACAACGTCAGGTCAATCTGACATAGATAAATCCTCACTGGTCTGCGACTATATGAATCGGAATTCGGTAAAGAAATGTAAACCTAACAATTTTAAATATGAATTCGTTATAACAGGTTATCTTATTTTTAAATTAAATAATCTTCCACCTCTCTCTATGTATCTAGCCACCCTTTCTTTTATCTCCCTATCATAGATGTCTTTCTGACTATATATCTGTTAGCCTCCCTGTCTCGTAAACATTCACAAAGTTTTCGACTTGACGACACTTGATAAAATGCAAAACGAGACCCTTTTATTTTCGTTATATGTTTGCTTGGGGTACTGATAAATAAAATAAGTTCTACATCAAACGAGTGCTTTACAATGGTGACCTAGTTAGCCTGCCTTTTGGTGCCAAAAAGTTCGTCAAGACAGACCGAAGAATTATGCTTAAAACAACAGACTGTGCAGTATTAGCTCTCAGCAAACTCTGATAAGATGAACCGAGACGTATTCAACTCTTGGGGGGAAAAAATTTACAAGCATAATTAACTTTCTGCCGAGTACGTATTTTGTGACGTCAGCATGTCAAAAGTGTTCAACGGCAGACGCCACTCAGACGAAAATAGAAATAAGAAGGAATTAACTTCAGCATTTTAGTCAGAAAATGCTGCTGCAGTTTAACAAACTGTGAGAATAATACCAGTTTATTTTTTCCTACAAGGACATCTGTGCATTTCTTTGGAATGACATGAAATATTCCGGTTGAGGCTAAAGAATGAAATATGTCTGTTACGGCTAAAGAATGAAATATGTCTGTTACGCTAGAGAATGAAATATTCCTTTTACGGCTAGAGAATGAAATATGTCTGTTACGACTAGAGAATAAAATATTCCTTTTACAGCTAGAGAATGAAAAATGTCTGTTACGACTAGAGAATAAAATATTCCTTTTACAGCTAGAGAATGAAAAATGTCTGTTACGGCTAGAGAATGAAATATGTCTGTTACGGCTAGAGTATGAATTATTCCTGTTGCGGCTAAAGAATGAAATATTCCTGTTATGACTAGAAAATGAAATATTCTTTTTACGGCTAGAGAATGAAATATGTCTGTTATGACTAGAAAATGAAATATTCTTTTTACGGCTAGAGAATGAAATATGCCTGTTACGACTAGAGAATGAATTATTTCTGTTGCGGCTAAAGAATGAAATATTCCTGTTATGATTAGAAAATGAAATATTCTTTTTACGGCTAGAGAATGAAATATGCCTGTTACGCCTTGAGGATGAAATATTCCTGTTGGGACTACAGAATGAAATATTCCTGTTACGGCTAGAGAATTAAATATTCCTGTTACAGCTAGAGAATTAGAGAATGAAATTTTCCTCTTACGGCTAAAACAAATAAATACTCTTGTTACGACTAAAGAATGAAATATTCCTGTTACGACTAGACAATGAAATATTCCTGTTACGATTAGATAATGAAATACCAGCCGACTGATTGAGACATTCCACAGGAAAATCTAGGACACCTGTAAGTGTGTAGAACTTGAAAATTATTTTCCACAGAAAGCAATGTATACTAAATTAGGCCTTTTGTTGAGCTTTGTTTTCCACTCTTCTTTACACTGGCTACAGATTACAGATAAATGTGTTTGAAAATCAAAATTAATTTAAACAAACTTAGTGGCTGTCGATAGAAATTAAAACAAAGTTCATAGAGTTCTTTTTAAGAAAGTGTCTGTTACAAAAGAAAACTATCGAATCGTTGAAATGGTTAAGTGTCAACTTGCGGATGACTAACTATTAACTCTTTATTGTTTAAAGACATGAAGATTGTTAGTGTGCAAAATAAATGCTAATGATTTATTAAGTATGGTATTTTGTCATAATTACACCTATTTCTCAAATCTATGCATTCACTCATGCATTCATCAATGACAGTGATTTTATCCTCTGTGTTCGAATCCCTAGACTGAGAAACAACGCGCAGAGCTTTCCCGAGAGCTTGATGAACTCGGCGAACGCCTGGATGAGGCTGGCGGTAACACAGCAGCTCAGGTAAGGTACCACCTTTAGGAAGGAACTTTAATTACCCCCTTCATGACGTACATCTAAACTTTCATCCCCCCCCCCATCCCTCCCGAATAGAACAGTTTTTGACTTTGTTTAAAATGGATTTTATAGAGAGTTCAAACTAAACAAAAGAAGAAGAAACATTTTTTTTTTCTCGCAGCAATGAGTTTAGCATTTTAGTTTAATATATGCAGAGAAATCTTACATCAAATCCTGCAATGAAACTGAAAATAGAAATATCTCGGCTATATTATATTTTCTGTACATTTACCTTTGTAAGTAACTGATAAACTGCTATTCTGTAATCAAACTGTCATTTTATTTTATCTAAATCCGTTTCTAGTTAGCCGGCATCTTATAGTTGGTTGGAATAGTTCGTTTTGGGGTTATGTGCTTTTTGCTATCCATAATTAATTCACTTTGCTAAGAGGCGATACCCTTGTCCTTCACAGGTTGAGCTGAACAAAAAACGCGAGCAAGAACTTCTAAAGCTGCGCCGCGATATGGAGGAGTCAACCCTGCAGCACGAGGCCCAGATTGCCGCCCTTCGCAAGAAACAGCAAGACGCTGCCAACGAGATGTCCGAACAACTCGACCAACTCCAGAAGGTGAAGAGCAAGTAAGTGACTCATAACTTTGTAAAAAAGAAAATTAAACTAACTGTCTTTGTTGAAACCATACAACACTCTAATTACTCTACTGAAAATGCTGTTAAAATGCAAATATGCTGATAAATTCAATGGAAAAGAAATAAGAAAGGAAACGCAAACTGACCTGAATAAAGCAATAAGAAATAAAAGATATTATAAAGTTGATTATATGACGGACATTCGGACAATTAACGAATACGAATGATTATTTAGTTGTACTGCTGGATGATAAATAAATTAGTTGTTGAATGGATGGATAGATAAATGGAGATAAGAGGAATGAATGTCAGACCTAGACAACAGGTTTTCAAAAATATTTCTTTTTATACTATGTATGCAAATAGAAGAACTCGGAGTATTTCTAGAACAAATGAATGTATGTTTTTTGTCTCAATGTTGCAGGATCGAGAAGGAGAAGGCACAGATGAAGTCTGAGATTGATGACCTTCATGCCCAGATCTCTCATGTCGGGAAGAACAAGGTATGTTTCCGGTAATGAAAGGGTCGAAATATAAACAACAACAACAACAACACACACACACACACACAGATAAATAAAACACACAGATATAGAAATATAGATACTGATATAGTACAAAACTCATAAGTGTGTTGAGTTTATATATTTTTTTTTACTCTTTTCGTGTTCTCGTTAAGAGTTTCAAAAATAGAAGGTAATAAAAAAGGATAAAAGATAGGAAAAACAAATAATTTTAAAATATCGATGTAACCATAGCAAAACGATGAGACGAGCACAAAATAAGAGCGATAATTTTATTTTTCCTACTTCACTTACAGAAGACATTTTTTTTCCCGGATGTACGTGTACGAAAATGTGCGATTTCATTAACAATGCTTACCTTTGATAAAAGAAAAGTATTTTCTAAGTAATACAACTGCCTTTCGATTAGGCATATGCTGTCATAAACCGTACATCTTTCATTTAACTTTACATCAGAGTTTTGTGTCGGTTATCACGTGCTCAGGAAGGGCCCACTATCTCACTGCTTGTGCACCCTTGTCCATCTTCAGGGTATGTCAGAAAAGATGACTAAACAAGTGGAAGCCCAGATGGCTGAGCTGAACTCCAAAGTTGACGAGTCCAACCGTAACGTGAATGAGCTGCAGTCACAAAAGGCACGCCTGCAACAGGAGACCGCTGACCTCACCCGCCAGCTTGAGGAGTCGGAACATCGTGTAGGACAGCTGACAAAGGACAAGACTCAGCTCACGACACAACTGGAGGAGGCTAAACGCGCTCTGGAGGATGAAACTCGAGTGAGTGACGCGTCATCTTTCTTCCATCGATGTTCGGCTCTGAAATAGGATAACTTAATTACAATGGATGAGTTTTGTTAGAAATAAGTAATTATTTTTATCTGATATCTTACAGGCACGCCAAAAACTGTCCAGTGAAGTCCGCAACCTCACCTCCGACCTTGAAGCCCTGCGCGAACAGCTGGAGGAGGAGCAAGACGGCAAAGCTGACCTCCAGAGACAGCTCTCCAAGGCCAACACCGAGACTCAGCAATGGCGCGCCAAATTCGAGGGTGAGGGCGCTGCCCGCACAGAAGAGCTGGAGGAAGCCAAGTGAGTTATCTTCAATCCTTTCACTCATCATGTGCTTGCTGGAAATCCCATTTCGTACAGAATTCATATATGTCGCTTAGGGCACCGAGAAACAGATGTGTCAGATCTAAGGGTGGAGGGAATTAGATATAGTTTTTCAAAATGGAGGGAATTAGATATAGTGTCAAAAGGAAGGAGGGAATTAGATATAGTGTCAAAAGGAAGGAGGGAATTAGATATGTTCTTACAAAAGGATGTGTTGTGTTCTGATGTGTTCTTTAAAAATAGGATGAGAATTAGCTGTGTTCTGTCAAGAGGAGGGCAGATATAGTAAGGAAAGTGGAACTAGGTGGGGTTTTCTATCAAACTGGAGGGAATTGGAGGTGATCTGTCGAAAGAAGGGCGAAAATTTCTTAGTACACTTTTTATGGTGTTATCGCTGCCATTATAGAGAGCATAAGAGGGTATTTTATATTAAATCTGTCTGTGAAGAACGCCCATGCTTTTATCATTATTATTATTCTATCAATTAACAATTGTATAACTAAATACAAGTGGCTGGGAATATTAATTTATACATTATTAATAAATCCCCAATAAGACAACTCATCTTCCATTTTCCAATGAGTCACTTTCTGCCCCGAATTCTCTTGGTCAGATTTGTTGCTGGCCAATATCAGGCCATTGGTCAGTTATAACTGACTAGCTTCTTAGACATGGTAAGTGATTTATCCCTTAACAAGCTTTAGCAGTGGACTCGCTTATTTCAAAGAAACTTCTGGATCCAGAAAAATTCCGCAAAGGGTGAAATGGTAACTTTGTTTCAGCCTATCGTTTAAGCTCTGGTTCTGGAGAATTGTTATCTTCCTTATATATTGTTCTTAACATGCACTGCACGGGGTTTACATTCAAATTCTCGATACATTAAATATTAGCAGCATAAATATAATAATCTCAGAAATATGTGCGGGCAACTTTGCTCCGTCATACTGCCATTATTATATTGGGAGAATACAAGCAAATGAGCTGCTTGACGTTCTTTGGTATATTAGTAGGGGTATTAAAAGGGGTATTAGAAGGGGTGCTGGAAGGAATATTAGAAGGGATATTGGGAAACAATAAAAAGGAATCTGCTTATAGACACACTTTGGCATGCTAAGGTGAATGACAGGAAATATTCTTGTAAACTTACCAGTAGAATTTCGGAAGGAGTACTGTTGATATAAACAAGAATTTGTTTCATTGTTTCCATTACTATACATATTCCTAATTGTAATCTTACAATCTATCTGCATAGAATATAAGCAACAAAAGTATTTTAAACATAATTTAAAAAATAAAACAAATAAAAATTAACAGCACTCAAGTCAAATGTTTCCTCTCTCTCTCTCTCTCTCTCTCTCTCTCTCTCTCTCTCTCTCTCTCTCTCTCACACACACACACACACACACACACACACACACACACATACACACACAAGCTCAAGCTTGCTATTGACAATGTGTTTACATATGTTGATGAGGGACTCATCTATCCAAACAAGAATATTCAGTAACTCTGCTGGAATTTTGTTACCTCGACAGACTGCAAGATAAAACGCAAATTCATGACACAATCTGTTTACCACATCCATGCTTACTTGTGTTCTTTTAGACGCAAACTGCAAGCTAAACTGCAGGAGGCCGAGCAGGCTGCCGAGACTGCCAATGCCAAGGTCGTAGGATTGGAGAAGGCCAAGGCCAGACTCCAGGGCGAGCTGGAAGATCTCATGGTTGACGTGGAACGCGTAAGACTTTCGGTTTATTATAGTAACGCAATATTGCTTGAGTAGTTAACATGGTTACTTTGTGAGTAAAATGTATTGATTGGATTTAGAATATAACACTATGCGCCGTTCTTTTTGATAGATTAATTGATTGAATGTTTGATTGTTCATTGGTGCCTGATTGGTTGACTAAACTGATTTTTTTTATTTGATTGTTTAATTTTTAAAATTATACAGAGCTAATCGAATCGTACTATGAAAACTGGACTAACGAAATTTATATTGAACTGTTGTTTACTTTTAAATCCTATTATATCATATCGTTTATTTAAAACACTAATATTAATTTTCTCTAAGATTCAACATTTTTAGCACGACTATGTTGTGACACAACGACACCCTAGTTAATGGTTATTATTATTATTATTACTAATCATCCATAACTAATTACAAGTGATGAAAATCTTAATTTATGTTTAATAATTACTCTCCTGAAGACACTCGTCTCTCTCACCTGGCGGATATTCGGACGCTGTGTTCGTTTTCTATCTTCCGCAACATTAAACATTCAAAATAATCTTTGTGAATTCTTGAGACCAAGCTCAGGCCTCAATTTTTGCTGTATTGGTTCTTGAACAGAATTCAGAAGAATCAACAACAACACGTTTATTGATAAGTTCAATGACAATGTCAGATTCACACACCAACGTGATCTGGTAGAGTATAGTAGTCACTGCAGTCTAAAGCTGATAGAAAGCATCAATGAACAACAAGAGTGCTTCTCTCTGCAAAAATCAAATTAATTCAATGCTAAATTTCAGGCATATTTCATATCCAAAACTCCTTTCTTTCTTACAAACATTCTCAATTTACAAAGCCTGCAACGATATTCATTAGCCCAGTACACACTAAACATAAGAAATATAGCATCAATCAAAATTCACAAGTATAATGTTTAACGTAATCAAATTAGTGAATGTAAAACATATTGGTTCAATTATATAAAGCATTCTCCAATTCAAATCACAGGTCAATAGCACATATGTACAAAATATTTGTTAAGTCCATTCTTTCTTTATCATCGGTTAACTTACCATAAGCAAGTGATTACCTTTATGACCGGACTTGAGTTTCGTCAGAATTCAAAATGATTAGAATGTAGGTCTTTCCTAACACAGTAATTTTCAGTCTATCCCCATTGGATGAAATGTTATGAACAAGTATGAGACTATTAGTCAGAAAAACTACTCATCCAGTTGGGACGGGTTTGGATTGCATCAGCAAATTCTCACATATTCTTTACCAGAGTTGTTTACTTCCAACTCTGACACTTCAAAATATCAGCATAAGCAATGCCCAAGGTCGGGTTATTTTGACATTTAACAATTTATATAACAATTAAGTTTAGAAATAGGGATATACAAATTTACTCTGCCACATATGCAATTACATGAGGTACTTAAAAAATTGCAAGATATGTACATGCTTTCCTTCATTCACAAGCATAAATTGATGTAACTCAAACCATTAAATAGGTAATGTATACTAAATCCAGATGGTTTATAGTCATTTTTGCCCTCCCTGGTCTATAGGCCAATGCCAACGCCAATAACCTGGAGAAGAAACAACGAGGTTTCGACAAGACAGTCGCCGAGTGGCAAGCTAAAGTCAACGACCTTCAGGCCGAGCTGGAGAACGCCCAAAAGGAGGCTCGCGGCTACTCTGCTGAACTGTTCCGCGTCAAAGCCCAGATCGAGGAGTCACACGACACAGTTGAGGCTCTCCGCCGTGAGAACAAGAACCTTGCCGGTAGGTCGTCAAGCTTTAGAAGACGGGGATCTGGGAGGTAATGGCATCAGTGTTTCCATGGTGATTTATACTGGAGCCAGAATCTTACTAGGCAGAGACTTTTTACAGCTGAGAGTTTTGTTTTCGAATATTTTATATTTTTCTATTATTTAGAAAAGGAAAATTAGACATTTAAAATAAAATTGTAACCTGGTTCCCGTGGCATATTTTAGGTTAAGTAGTATCTTCAAAAAATTACTTTTGCGAGAACATTTATTGAACATTTAACTCTCCTCGCCGAACTCTTAGATGCGTACAGACTTCTGCATGAAAGAAGATAATTACTCTTTTTAATTCAAAAGTTGTCTAGAATCGCACCAAACAATCACATAATGATTGCATATATAAAGTTGTTGTGTCCTTCTCTCTGACGCTTCTGTCTGAGCTCTCCCTCTCTCAGCAGTATTTGTGTGCGTACATATCTAAACAGTACTTAAGAACTGTATTTTACTCTTTTTTTTTTTTCCTTTTTCCACACAGATGAAATCCACGATCTTACCGACCAGCTGAGCGAAGGGGGACGCAGCGTGCACGAGAGCGAGAAATCCCGCAAACGTCTGGAACTGGAGAAGGAGGAGCTGCAGGCTGCCTTGGAGGAGGCGGAATCCGCTCTGGAGCAGGAGGAAGCCAAAGTTATGCGCGCGCAGCTTGAGATCTCGCAGGTGCGCTCCGAAATCGATCGTCGCATTCAGGAAAAAGAGGAGGAATTCGAGAACACACGGTGAGGGGAAAAGGACTTGAATATAATTTAAAAGATTTTTTTAAAGGCCTCACGAACACAGTTTAAAGAAAATAATAAGTAAACAAAGTGAATTAGAAAATACGAGTTGGCATTTTCATGGACTTAAAACTAATCCGCTGTCAGGTAAATGCCTTTCGTTTCAAAGAATTCAAATGTTAAAGTTTGGAAAATTCAGTCGCATAGAATTTAATACAGGTTTACAACGACTCTAAAACGAAATAATTGCCCATAGGGCATACTGATAAAAGACTAATTATTTGTGTTTTCCATTGAGTATAAATTGCCTTCTACAAACGGGCAGCGCCGTTCTTTTTTTTTTCTCCAGTGTACGTTAACTAAACAACTCTTGTTCTTTCGTCCACAGTCGCAACCACCAACGTGCTCTGGACTCCATGCAGGCCAGTCTGGAGGCCGAGGCCAAGGGCAAGGCCGAGGCAATGCGCGTCAAGAAGAAGTTGGAGCAGGACATCAACGAACTGGAGATCGCACTGGACCAGGCCAACCGCGGCAAGGCTGAGCTCGAGAAGAACGTCAAGAAGATGCAACAGACCGTTCGTGTGAGTAGGCCTAAGTTTTGTTTGCGTGAGTAGGCCTAAGTTTTGTTCGTGTGAGTAGACCGCAGCTTTGTTTGCGTAAGTAGGCCTAAGTTTTGTTTGCGTAAGTAGGCCAAAGTTTTGTTATGAGTGAGATTTCGAGTTGAGTTAGGACGTCGTCCTTTGCACTCCGGTTCATCGTGGTGTCGATTGTAGGTGTAACTGATTTTAATGGAATAGTTCAAAGCACGTGACTTTAACGAATCCACAATGAACATTTTGATAACCATGTGTTTTACATTACGGGTTACTGCCCTTTGTCGAGGATACATTTTTTTTAATTTAAGTTTTTCTCAATTTGCCTGCTGCTGTCAATGCAAATTGTTGGTACTGCTTAAAGTATTCATCCCCCCCCCCCCCCCACACACACACACGCACACACGCACACACCAATATATATATATATTTAAATAAATAAATTCCATCATTTATTATGTTGTAATCTTCATTTCCCTATGTTTAAAAAATAATAATACATTAGAACTAAATAAAACAAGAACAAACACTATATCAGCAATGGCAACAGTAGATATAAATCATCTAAGTTGTCTTATTACTCTTTTTGTAATGATTCAACTTATAAATTACGTACAATCAAAGTGTAAATTACTATACATTCAACGTATAAATTACAGCTCATTCAGCGTGTAAATTACTGACATTCAACTTATATATTACTTACAATGAACGTGTAAATTCTATACAATCAAGATGTAAATTACTATAAATTCAACGTGTAAATTACTATACATTCAATGTGTAAATTACAATACATTCAATGTGTAAATTACTATTTCAATGTGTAAATTACTATACATTCAATGTGTAAATTACTATACAATCAACGTGTAAATAACTTTTTACCACTTGTTCGTGTTGCACGTGCAGGAGGTACAACAGCAGGTGGAAGAAGAACAGCGTGCACGTGACGAAGCTCGGGAGTCCTACAACCTGGCCGAGCGCCGTTGTACCGCTCTCACTGGAGAGGTAGAGGAGTTGAGGAATGCCCTTGAACAGGTCAGTCTTCTCAAAGTTAGTTATTGTCCTTTGAGTTACAGTCAATAGCAGAAAAATATTTGTTATTGTTAACCAGCAAAACTTGTAAGAGGCGGTAGGAATATAATTTTTCAGTACGTGTTTAAAGATATTTTTACACTTATTAAAACATTATGGTAACATTGTATAGTACACTTTAGTATTTACCTCAATTAATTATTTAGTACTCTTTAGTATTTTGAGATCCAGTTATAGCTAACAGGGCCTTTATTTTATGCTGTAGTGCCAACAGGCAATTATAACCTATTATAAATTATAATAATCATAAATAATTAATAACTATTTATAAATTGTAACAGATCGCAGTAGATTCCAGAGTTTCGCGTCGTGCCAAACTGGAAGTTAATCAAAAGTGTATAAATAAGAAGCAATATAATATCCTGTATGATATATCTTCGTATCTCTCTACAAATCTTAAAGCATTCTCACTATTCTTTTTCCTCAATCGTCCGCCTATATTTCTTTCTTGTTCTCTTTTCTGTTTTGCATCTTTGTTCTTACTGGTACAGCTCCCTTCTCTCCCCCCCCCCCACTTCTTAACCTTGATCTTTCCCCTTTCCTTCCGCACTGCACTGACAATGAATTACACGCAAGATCGGTGTTTGCAGGCTGACCGTGCTCGCAAGGCCGCAGAAAACGAGCTTACGGATGCCAACGATCGGGTGAACGAGTTGTCTGCCCAAGTCACTTCTATAGCCGGACAGAAGAGGAAACTGGAGGTGGACATCGCCGCAATGCAGGTGAGAATAGTCTTAAAGTTTTCTTCTTTAATTTATTTTATTTTTTTGGTGGTCCATTGTGACCACATTCATCGTGTGTGTGTGTGTGTGTGTGTGTGTGTGTGTGTGAGAGAGAGAGAGAGAGTGAGAGGGAGAGAGAGCATTAAAAAAAAAAAAGACTATAATGACTTTGTTAGAATTCTACGCCACTCATTACACTCATTACAGCTATGCCTTTAAAAAGTAGTTTTTATTTTTTATTTTTGAAAAATAATTTACAGACTTGTCCAGACTGTCTTAGGGAGAATACTCCTGTGATCAACAGACTAGTCTGTATCGTGCGTCATTTCTTGTTAACTAGTCTTTGTCCTTGTGTTGTGATTCTAAATTTGATCGTGTGTATGTACTTGTGTATGTTGTATCTTTTTGCTGAGACCGACTAACTTATCTGTAAAGTGTTTTGTGTGTTTTTGCTGAGACCGACTAACTTATCTGTAAAGTGTGTCGTGTGTTTTTGCTGAGACCGACTAACTTATCTGTAAAGTGTGTCGTGTGTTTTGCGATGTCTAACTCCATTGGTAATGATTTACAGACCGATCTTGACGAGATGAATAACGAACTCCGTAACTCTGAGGAGCGCTCCAAGAAAGCCATGGCCGATGCTGCTCGTCTGGCCGATGAACTCCGACAGGAACAGGAACACTCTTTACAGGTTTCGTGTTCCTCTTATCTTTTTCTTTCGTTTATTCCTTCCACTCTCCTCTTAATTCTTTTTGTAATATTCTCCCATTCATTTGCATTTTGGACTCTTGTCTAAAACGGTACTAGTATAAATCTTTGTTTAAATTTGTAGCAAAAGTAATAGACTGGAAATCTGTCCGTGAAATAATTAAGTGATTTTTATGCCTATGGTTGAAATATAATTGTCTAGCTGCCTGTGACCGTTTCTTAACATGTTAATGGACACGTGCGTTTGTTTGTTGTCAGGTTGAGAAGCTGCGCAAGGGCTTGGAGGCCCAGATCAAGGACATGCAAGTCAGGTTGGATGAGGCTGAGGCCCAAGCACTCAAGGGAGGCAAGAAAATCATCCAGAAATTGGAACAGAGAGTGAGTACTTCTCACACGTTCACTTTCATAATTTCTAAAACAATGACCTTTACTTCTTGTTCCAAAACTATACACTATTAGTCGCTTTTAAGACTCGCGCCATACAGCCATCACAACACTCTACATTTGAACGAAGGGCACATAACCCATCACGCATTTGTTTCTCACGTTATTTTCTCTCTGTGTACAGCTCTTCACCCATCTACTCAAATCAAAATTTCTTCCCTATCTCTTATTCTACCAATTCCATGTTTACTTTACACATTCAGAATGAAGTCCCCTTAAACCAAAATCATGTCTTGTGATGGTTTATTCCCACCCCACTGCTAGGTGCGCGAGCTGGAGGTCGAACTTGACAACGAACAGCGCCGCCACGCTGAAACCCAGAAGAACATGCGCAAGGCAGACCGCCGCCTTAAAGAGCTCGCCTTCCAGTCGGACGAGGATCGCAAGAACCAGGAGCGTCTCCAAGACTTGGTCGACAAGCTGCAAGCCAAGATCAAGACCTACAAGAGACAAGTCGAAGAGGCCGTGAGTCGACATTCTATTTTATCACTGTAGAAAATGTTCTGCGTGTGTATTTCTGTGCGTGTGCGTGATCATTTGTGCGTGCGTGCGTGTGTGTGTGTGTGTGTGTGTGTGTGTGTGTGTGTGTGTGCGTATGTTGTTGTTTGTGTGCGTGTGTGTTAAATGGATACACTCGAATCAGTATTCGAAAACGACACTTTGATTCAGGCTAATTTATTTAATAATTTGACTCTTTATATCACACTTTTATCACATTTTTTTTTAAAAGTCTATATTTCGAGCTAACAGCAAGCAACTGGCACTTGAATTTAGCCGTAAATTATTATTGTCGATAATCGCAGAAATTGCAATGCTTACCGGAACGACGAGACGGGTAGATAAATCTTTTTATTAGGGGAGTTAAGTATCAGCACTCTTCACTATGATGACATCATCTTTCAGGAGGAGATTGCTGCCGTCAACCTGGCCAAGTTCCGCAAGGTCCAGAACGAATTGGAGGACGCCGAAGAACGGGCCGATAATGCCGAAGGCACTCTTTCTAAACTGCGCGCCAAGAACCGGTCGTCCGTCTCAGTGTCCCGCACTTCCGCCAGCCCTGCTGTAAGTTAACTCCCTTTACTTACGCATAGCGAGGACATCTGTACGTCTTTACTGATGATGAAATGTTTGTGTATTTTAGGAACATTCTCTCTTTTTGTTAGTATTTCATTGTAGAGACATCGATAACTATTTTCCTCACATATGTTTGAATATTATGAACCTACAAACGGCATACTTTTAATCGACAGCAACATTCAATTATAAAAAATATGTATTATCTTATTTGTGCAGCATTCCCCGATTTAAATGTGATTCCAGTTAGAGTTAATTATTTGCTATGCATTTATTGTTTCGCTTGGCTCTTTCATGTAAATTCTATTTTACTCAATCTTTAGTTACGAGAGAGTAGAACTGGGACTTTTTCAAAGCCAGAAAACTTTACTTTGAGACTCGCCACTTTCTGTGTTTTCTGCTTTTTTTTTTTTTTTTGTTGTTGTTGTAAAAGGCCAGGCAATAGAACTGTTGTCTAGAGAACTAGTGTGTGTCTTCATTTTTATTGCGGTTTGGGAATGTTTTCAGTCAGGTAGCGGAGCTCGAAGCATCGACCGTTCGGAAAGGGCTTCCTCAGTCAAGTCGTAAGCCCCAGGTAACACGACCCTTCCCTCCTCCACCCCTCGGGTCACGGTCTGTTCCTATTCGTCTTGCTGAGATGCCTGTCATTTTCACGTGCCTCTAATTAGAATTTTAGTACCTGACCCAACCCTGCACTTGGATTTCCTGTAGAATGAAGTTAGTTTGTTTATCGATTTTTTTTTTTTTTACGAATTAAAACAATGGGTTGTTTTCTTTCTCGAACACACCTGAACCACAATGTAAGTGTACAGGTAATGTGTTGTACAATGCAAGCATGTTTACCTACCGGTATCTCCTTTTTTTACTTAAATACAAAATGTATCCCCCCCCCCTTCCACTCCTTTTACAATCCCATTCATCGGCACTGTTCTTAGTAAGATAAAGTTTTGTATTATGTGCTCAAGTACAAATGTGCACAATATGTGAATGCTGCTAGTCACATGTGAATCCACTCTCCATATGTGTGATATGGTGAGCTTGAGTTTGCGGTGTTTCATTTAATTGTTGTTCTTGTTTTGTTAGCTAGCGAAAGTTCAACATACAGGCAGCCCTCACAAGCACACAGCATGCACATGTGACCGGCAGCTTCTGTTATCTCCCTTTCAATGCCTTCCGCAAGGCAGAGTTTAATTTTCCACGTAATTTACCCTGATCGCGATCAGTGGTATGACTTAGATCTGACTGTTTTGTATAACTATAAAATAAACGTTACTGAGCATTGCAAGGTCAACACTGTTGTCCTAAGTAATTATGTTCATTATTGTTAATGCATCGTTTTCATTTCAACTTTCATTGTGAATGTCAATACTTATCTTTCACGTGACATTGTATTTTTACCTGCTCATATAGCCTCCGGCAATGACCGCCGGCCGGGGCAGAGAGCGAGCTCCTTCCACTGATTAAATGTGTAAGTGCGCCTGCGCAGCTACTACCCCCTCCCCGATCCCCGGATGTACTTGAATCGTGTTAATGTGGAATGATATTTTGTATGCGGCTACCGCTATTCTGCTGTTAGTCTGCCTTGCAGATTTTTTTTTCTCATCCACTACATCTTAACCGATTTGCTTTTACAGGAAATGACGTCAAAGTTAAAAAAATAATAACAACATAAACTAAGGAGGCCTAACAGTGTGGTTTTTTTCTTGTTTCATTTCATCGCTAGACGGCCAAAATAACATGCGCTAGCATACAATGCCTGTAGGTGTACAGATGTTGTATCAGTGATCACAATGTGTGTGCATTTGCGCTTAGTCAAGAAGTGTGGCTTCCTCTTCGTTTTTTTTTTAATTTTCATTTTACAAGTTTGTCTTTCTTTATTTTATTGTTAAATTGTTTATATTGGTTTTATTATAATTTCTACTTTAATAAGCAAACCCATTCAATTTTATTCAACATATTGAGCAGATGCCCTGAACAATTTTTTGAATGAAAAAAAACAACAAAAAGTAAATAAATGCAGCTTCAACCTGATCATATCTGAGGTAAATACATTGAATTCTTATAACAATGAACAATAACATGGGAACATTACATATATATGAAATTGCTCTGTGTTTACTGCAAAAATTTTGACAGTCTTCTTTACTGAAACGATTTTGACAGTCTGCTTCACTGTAACGATTTTGACAGTCTGCTTCACTGTAACGATTTGAACAGTGTTCTTCGTTGTAATGATTTTGACAGTGTTCTTCGCTGAAATGATTTTGACAGTCTTCTTCGCTGTAATGATTTTGACAGTCTTCTTCGCTGTAACGATTTTGACAGATGTCTTCGCTGTAACGATTTTGACAGTCTTCTTCACTGTAACGATTTTGACAGTCTGCTTCACTGTAACGATTTTGACAGTCTGCTTCACTGTAACGATTTTGACAGTCTTCTTCGCTGTAACGATTTTGACAGTCTGCTTCACTGTAACGAGTTTGACAGTCTGTTTCACTGTGACGAGTTTGACAGTCTGCTTCACTGTGACGATTTTGACAATGACTCTAATATGGCCAGTCAAAGCAGGCCCTGTTTCCAGTCCTCTAAGCTTGCACAAAAGAAAAACAAACAAAAGAAAGCACTAGTTCTTCAAGGCTGAGTAAGAAGCCTTTTTGTTTATTGTTTTGTGGTTTCTTTGGCATTGATCTCGTCATGGCTGTTGTTTGTACGTTTGCTTCGTGAGTGTACATTTCTTCCTTTTTCTCATTTATACAGCAGCAGCCACAGTCACAGTGAGTTCTGTGAATTCCTTCTTCACTTGTAAGTGCTAGTCACTCAACCTTTGCAAACTTAAGTGTGCGGTCCACTGAACCTTCACGGTGTTGCTAATATCCTAAAATAACACTCATTCTTGTTTCGAAACAAATTATTTGTTTTAAATGAATACAAATTTGAAATTCCTTCATTTTAATTTGTGTGCAAACTCAGCACCCCGTTTATTTTAGACCTTTAAAAGAATTCTTGACCTTTTGCTCAAAAGCCCACAGCCTAACCTCTGACCTTTCTCTACGAACCTTTATTATTTGTAATGGAATTAGAAACACCCGGAGATGATCATTCCTTCACAGAAATGCTTTCTATTTGTATATACCCCTAAGTCTTATTTTTCCCCTTCGTCTTTCCCACCGATTATAATTACTTGTTTACTAACTCTGCAGTATTAATTTTTTTACCACAGATCTTATTTCTGTTTTATTTATTTTCGTTTTGATGTCCTCCCAAAATTTTAATGAAGAAAGGAAAGGGGAAATAATAGTTTTCTCTCTCTCTCTCTCACACACACACACCTCTAAACTTTATGAATCCTTCCATGTCCATTCAAATTTCGACAATTTTTTTTTTATTATTGTTGCATGAGCATAAGATTTTACCATTGTTGTGATGACAAAAAGAATGTATTAGTGTTTATTTATTACGGCATTTAATTTTGTTTGGTTTATTTATTTATTTACTCTGTGACGTTGTTTGCAGCAAAACTGCATGATCACGGTTTGCATCCTAAATTCATACCGTTTTGCAAAACCATTGTTTATCTTGCACTCTTATCAACCTCTTTGCAATTAATTACTGTGTTCGTATCTGCTCCTTTTTTGATTTAATTAAGACTGTGTTTATCAAGTACAATAAAAAGTAACTATATATATATGACTATAAGTTGAATGGATGTACTTAACTTTCTTCAGATATTTTTGTGAATAGGGTGTCATTAATTTTTAAGTATGTGTAATAGAAACTATTTTTATTGAAAACATTTTCCTTCGTGATTCCTAGAAAGTTTCTGATATAACTATCTGAATATAACAAAGGTATTGGTATCAACTGTTGCTAAATATTAATCTTTCTATCCACGATACGTGTTACATTAATTATTGTATTATGGTAAAATATGCATAATGTTTATATTTGTAAAAACAACAAGCGGTGTGAGGGGAGGGATGGGGGGATGTGAATCTGATCAATATCAAGGTCTCTCCAATGAGTCACGTGTGTCTGTTCTTGCAGTCACCTGCCGTCTACGGGAGACGCGGATCTGCGACTGGTCTTAACACATCCTACCGCCGTTCAGTAACTCCGTCCAATGAGGGGGACTATGACGACTACTGACCTTGACCTTATTGGCTTCTTTTCCCCTGATCTTCTTCTACATCTTCATCTTCTCCCGTCACTTCTCGACCACGTAGCGATTCTGTGTGCTTCGGCATTTTCTCTCCACCGAATCATCAAAAGCGGACGGATTTCTTGTCCACCGTGGTTTTTTGTTTATAATTCAGATTATTACAAAGTTTTACTTTTTTGTGTGTGTGGATGGATGGACCGAAAAAAGACTCGATGAAAGAACTATAAATATGATGATGAGTGTTCAATGATAATAACTTTGTAAGGTTATGTAGCTATTGGTGATAATGTGTATATTCAATTTTTTTTAAATTTTAAAGTTAAATATATTTTTTTTTCCAAATCCGTCGTTGTGCGGTATACTTTCTGAATACTCAAACCAAGTAATGTATGCCTGGGTACCGTTTGTTGGAATCAATTTATGTGATATTATCTTGTGCTTTTCACTCTCCCAACCCCCCCCCCCCCCCGAAACACAAGACTTTCTAGTGCAATTATATTGTTGACTATAATTAGTCTAAGAAGCGCATCGGAATGAATTATCGAGTACATGTAGTGTAACGATGGGCAACGATGCAAAAGGAATCCAGCATACTTTCACTTGCTACTATAGCTGTGCGTTTGAATTCGCTAGATATTTATTTACGCATTAATAAACTTATTGCATTACTTTATTTTTTTGTGTGTGTGACTTTACCCAGACTCGAGGGTTTTTCATGTGCAAGAAGGATTTTAAAAAACGGAAATAAATCACCAATTGCAGTGGCGAACTCAATATATCTCCCTCATTGGTAGGAACGGGTGTAGAGGCAGTCATATGTTTCTGTAAATGCCACCCGTTTCTATTGTGCTTATAAATCTAATTACTTCTCTTTAGGGACATGCACAATTTATTTCAATCAAACCAGTGAATAAACTTTATCTGTCCAAGCTATTCGATGACTGCTCTTGCGTTATTTGTTGCAAATTCGCTTGAATAGTGGTGTGTATGTACGTGTGTGTGTGTGTGTGTGTGTGTGTGTGTGTGTGTGTGTGTGTGTGTGTGTGTGTGTGTGCTCGTTCAGATTGTTTGACGTGGTCGAAGGCTTGCTGACTTTTGTTTTCGAAAATAACCTCCACTCGCAAATACACACATGCAAAGACACCCACGCATGCGCATAAACTTGCACACTAATTAACCACGATCATAGAGAATGGATGTAAAGAAAGGGAAACAAAAACACATATACAACTGACATAATAAATGCGAACAGAAATGATACCACCCCACACTGTACCTCTGTATGTGTGATTGGCAACTGAAATACTGCAGGAAAAATGCACTAATTAATAATATTTAAAATAGTGTCATTGGGCACTCTCGCACAATAACACGATGTTTCTCTTCCTTTGTTTGTGGAAATTCTTAATTAGGATTGATTGTTTTTAATTGTAAATGTTTAATGGGATGCTTTTAAACTGCGACAAGTTTGTGCATTATATGATATATAACTCTGTCCTGGCCCCTGAACACTATCAACGTTGTCACAATATCGGCATAATAACTGAACCAATAATAAATATAAAATACGAATAAAAAAGAAAAAAGAAACGTTCAGCAAATTATATGTATATTTCATTTAAGTCTAAATCTAACTGTAAAGTTCATTTAACGCTAACCCTACCTGTATAGTTCATTATGTCTAAACCTTCCTGTACAGTTCATTATGTCTAAACCTTCCTGTACAGTTCATTATTATGTCTAAACCTTCCTGTACAGTTCATTATTATGTCTAAACCTTCCTGTACAATTCATTAAGTCTAAACCTTCCTGTACAGTTCATTTAAGTCTGAGCCTACGTGTACAGTCTAAGCCTACCTGTACCGTTCCCTTTGGATACAGTACCTAAGACTACGACGTCAGAAAGGCAGGCGCACTTTACGGAGTCGATGACGTCTTGCCAGCACACTGCCGCCGGGGCGTTGAGAAAGTCATGGGCGATTGATGGGCTGTGATAAAACTAAAGTGAATTACAGGATAGCTCGTGCACTCCCTCTTGGCGGTGCTTGAAATTTGAACAGAGTGAAATGATGCTTGACTTAATAGGAGTGTGTGTGTGTGTGTGTGTGTGTGTGTGTGTGTGTGTGTGTGTGTGTGTGTGTGTGTGTGTGTGTGTGTGTGTGTGTGTGTGTGTGTGTGTGTGTGTGTGTGATGCGATAAGCCTGATACATTGGATGAACTGAACAAACAGTAGACTGGGTCATGAAAATCCTCCAAGTCTGGCACCAAATTTATCAAGAAAATCATTTTATCAAAGTACAAACAACTAGGTACGCTGTAGTGCAAGTGGGTAGCATTAAAATTCGATTTAGTACGAATGTACATAAATGGATGTTTGATTTGTGATCAGAATAAAAGTTTAATATTTTTCAAATATTTTTATATTTCAGCTAAATAGGAACTCTTCTAGTAAAAAGCAATTTCGAAAAGTTAATTTAAAGATCTTTTGCATGTTCCTCTTTACTTTCTTGCTTATACTCTGTACAGATAATAACTTCTAAATTATATATATTAATATTAAATTTAGATTGAAATTAATATTAAAAATTTATTAAATATTACCACTCCCATCCTCATTCCCACCCACCCCGCAGCACTGGACCGGGAATATACCAGAAATGTTAGTCTTTGCTCAGCAACATCTCTAGGAAAGAAAACAATATAGAAAACTGTAATTAATATATTTAAACAGTTGTTTCTAATAATGATTCGAAGTAATGAAATTAGCATCTTATCTATAGTTTTGTCATTATACGGATTGTTGATTAGTGTCAAAGAAACGTGAAATCAACTGTCCCCAACAATCAACTGTCGCTCAACAATCAAGTATATGCATTGCCAATCTTATCTTATCTTATCTTATCTTATCTTATCTTATCTTATCTATCTATCTATCTATCTATCTATCTATCTATCTATCTATCTATCTATCTATCTATCTATCTATCTATCTATCTATCTATCTATCTATCTGTGTCTGTCTCACTCTGTCTATCTATCTATCTGTCTGTCTGTCTATCTATCTATCTATTTATTTATCTGTCTGTCTGTCTATCTATCTATCTATTTATTTATCTGTCTGTCTGTCTATCTATCTATCTATTAGTGGTTTAGTTTAAGCTGGCGTGCAACCTGGTAACTGATTAAAAAAAGAAAAATAACACTAGTTTATTAACTTTAGTGTGCACATATGCACAGTTTTAGAGGTACCTCAGCTCTGGGACATGAAAGCAATTAACTGTGAATCAGAAAGTTAATATGGAAACTTAAATTTTATTAGAAGTGTGCTTGCTTGTTTTCTTTTACGTTTTCTTAAATTTATATAATTATTAGTAAATCTCATAAGTAAAAACAATCACCACCGCCATAAATAAAAGAACAACATATAAACAAAACAAAACTTGGACGATAATTAATCGGTAGGTTATGTGTAAAAGAAAAATAGTTATGGTTCTGCCATTTAAAAATTATTTCCTCTAAAAGTACTCTTTATATTAATTTCTTTCTGAAAAAGTATATATGTTTCAAAAATACAGCTTTGGTTTGCTCTTAGACCTAGAAATAGATCTTTGTCAACATGAACAGTTTCTGGTTCTCAAGTAGGATTCTTTTGCTTTATAATCCCAAACAAATGATCACAATCAAATTAAGGACATAACAAGTTTCAGAATTAAGTGATTAAACAATACGCTGGGCTGGGTAGCCTAATTTGTCATCTAGCATATTCTAAGGTTACATTTGAATAAAACCGCGCTAAAGATGATTTAACTTACAACGGGTTAAAATCAGAATAAACATTAAAGAAATCCCGCCCCCCCTCCCTCTCACCCACACTATATTTGCCGATCTTGAATTTGCAACTAAATCAGAGTTTTTATCCCTCAGTTTCTTTGAGTGTGAGTTCAGAACTGTCCTCTTTCAACTTTGCTGATTTGCAGTTCTTGAGTTAGGGTATATTCTATACAAGATCATATCGAAACATATCGATACTTGTATTATTAAATGATTAAACTTATTTCTACTTTTATTGCTCAACATGTGTGTCGACAGAAATCAATTAAAAACGCTGAATGACTGCTAAAAGAGGGTGAGAGAAGAGGCGAGAGGTCAAAGCAATGCAAAGTTCCAAAATCAAGCGTTTTGGTTTGGGTGTAACGAGATTTAGATAGACACACACACACACACACACACTATACGTCACTGAGCTATAAACATATGAAGAGAAGAAAATTAACAGGAAGTAAATGGCACTATGGGAAGGTGGCTTCTGCCACGTTGATTTTGCATACATGGTGTCTGATTAGTTCGATATTTTACACTGATTTACACTTCACGTACATCCACATAACACAATTGACGTGTCCCAGAGATAAATTTTATAGAGTCAACATATTTATCAAATTAGCACTTAGTCAACATTTTAGCGAGGAGAACAGCCAAGTGATATACCAACTAGTCGCCGGTAAGTTGTTATATTCCAGATCATTGCTACGGAAGCTTTCGGTATCCCTGCTCCAAAGTGCAATACTTTTTCCCTCTCACTGATTTATATTACCGTTTTTTGCTTTAATTCCGCAAAAGCATTTTATTGGGCAACATTTCTTATGCTGGATTCACAAAAAAACATATCTTTCGGTTCCAGCAAATGAACAATTATGAATATGATGTCTGCTAACGTGTTGTAAAGTAGTGGGCGTTTGATTTTAACTTCTGGTCTAACTGATATTTAACAATACATTAAAAAAGTAAGATTTTCAACCGTTGCATTGGTCATGCAATAATATATTTTTAATGAGAAAGATTATGTACAGATAAAAATATTAAAAAGACAAAACCAAAACAATTGACATTGGTTTGATCCCTAATAAACGTATCAGTCTATCACAACTGTTTTAGGATAACATCTGGTGTACTTTCGAAATAAATTATAACTACTAAAGCATGTAGTTTTCTCATTAAAAATGTTACAGTAATTTATTTTGTGCTTTTAACTTATTCTAAAAGCTTAAATTTATTTTTTTTTATATCCAAGTTCTTTTTATTACCATAGTACTAAGTAGTATTGACTATTACTATATTAGTACTTAGTAATAATAATACTAATATGCAGTATTTTCTTTTCTTTGTTTTATTTATATTCTTTATTTGCATTTAGTAGTACACATCAGTTAATATGAATCTTTTGATTAATATGAAATGTATTAGTAAATTTAGAAAATACTTAAGAAAGTAAAATGAATAACTTACTAAACATATCACTGTTTTGCAGCTATGAAAAGCAGCATAGGGTGTATCCATCTCATATGATAGTTTGGATAATTAAGAACAAACTTTCTGATAAATAATAATAACACACATACTGTTATAAATTATAGCAGTTATTTATTCACCAAAATTTTATGATTTACAAGTAAATTTTATTTTTATATCTCTTTACATGGGCAGAAATTATTAAATCATGCGGGTGAAGGAGATAGAACGCACTGCCAATGTGGCTTGGTCACCTGCATCTCAATATCCAATCTACATGGTGGCAGGCACAGCAGCCCAACAGCTTGATGCTACATTTAGGTAAAAGATGTATTTTGTTATTAATTATTGTAAATAGAAATAGTAGATATGCTTAGCATTGATGTTATGACTAATTATATTTTCACTTATTTATCTCAGTTTTAAACATGATTCTGTTTTTTTCCCAATAAAATGTTGCAATTTCTTGCACTTATTTTTACAATTAAACTTGCAATTGAGTGAATATATATAGTAATATATATTTGGCTTTGTTCAGAGTGATCACTTTCAAGTTTAATTATTTTAGAGATTTAATCTAAACTCAGTACAGATGCCTTTGTTTATTTTGGAACTTCAGTGACTGACTAGTAATAGTAATATGTAAGTTTTAATGCTGAGCAATAACTCTGTCATGAGTTAAGTGACAGCCCATAATTTAATTATAAACTGACAGAGATTTGTAATCAATACTGTTGAGACTCAAGGCCCTTTGTTCCATCAAAAGAAATCCAAGGAAATAAGCAAATAAGAATTGTTGAGACTGCAATAAAACTTTAGAGATTTATTGACTGTGATTAATAAACCAAATATTTTGTTGGAATCAACCTATGAAGTGATACTATGATGTACAGTTTTGTTTAAATCAAACTATAATTCATCCGATGAATAATTGTGCTTATATAATTTATAGTCTCCATTTTGTTTCACACTGACAGTAAAGACTACAAAATTCAAATGTAAGCAAAACTTGACTGTCCAACATTCACTTCATATTTACACTCTATTTATATTTCACTTTTAATTTTATTGGTGTTACCTGCACAGAAATCCTGCATTTTTAATAATTGACTTAAACAAATTGAACTAAAAGAAATTGACACTTTTGTTAAAAATAAATAAGTAATTATTTTAGTCATCCAAACCACCTTTAAATAGTGATATGCCTCAGTTTGCAAGCTCTCAGTCCTGTGTATATTAACTTTTGAAAGCATTTGAGTATTAGAGTATTGTCAACACTTTCACTTTCAGATAATTATATGCAAATATGGACTCTTTCTTACTGTTCTAATTAGACTACAGTGCTTCCATTGCAAGAACATGATATTATTATATTAAATCACAAACAGAAGAAAAACAATGATTCAGATTTTCATACAAGTTTTTGCTATAAAATATGCTAATGTATCTTTGTTTATCTGTCAGAGATAACTCAGTAGATTGTTGTGTTGTTTGTATTGTGTAGAATGGTTTGTCCAAATCCTTTAATTGTTTCTTTTTCATTTGTATTTTTACCAATACTTTGGTGCTAGTACATGCATTACTTGCTAAAATTAATTATTAGTTTACTTTTTTTTCTCTCTCATTTTTATTGTTGTTTATTTAGACTCACCCTCACCTCTTAGGAGCAAATGTAAAATCAAATAATGCATAAATATTTACCACATACTGAAGTTATCTGGTTGAAAAGTACTTAACTAGACAACAGTTAAACTCACTGTTTTTATGGAACTCCACAAGTTTACATTTTATTTTTTGCTGTTGGGAGTTGATCCCAGATGTTTACATTTAATTTAACATATAAAATTTTATTTAACTGTAAATAAATATTCCATTTTACAGTCATTATTGTATTAATCTTGATTTCATGCACATAAGTTATTGTAATATTATTTTAATATGATACCATATTTAATGTAATCCACACCTTGACTTTGTGCTTTTGGAGTGTCCAGAATCCAGTATATAATAACCATTAACATAGAACATAGATTAGAGTCCTACAGAAAGAATATATTTTCAAACTTAAGCATATTTTTAAATACATTTTTTACAATTTCTTTTCTATTCTATTTCCAGCACATCATCTGCTCTTGAAATCTACAGTCTAAATCTTGCAGAAGCTACACTGGAAATGCCACTTATAGCTTCTATCCAATCAGAATGCAGGTATAGTTAGCTGCTTATTACTGCTTTTTCTTCATTGACTTCTTTTCTTATAGGAACTGCAGGAACCTTTTGACTTCAAATGCCATTCTTGGTTGTGGTATGTTCCTGTGGGGGTCCTCTCATTTGCCTCTGAGGAGGGTATCCATCATGGTGTTGCAGCTGAAGGTGTTTAGTTTAGTGTCTTTAATGTATCTTTGTTCCTAGTCCGTGACTTTTCCCTAAATGTTATAGGAGGTGTATTTGTTTGGTTGAGGAATGTGATTAGTTCTGAGTGAATGAGTTTGTGATATGTATTCTTGTGGGAAATGTAATATGTAGGTTGTGAATGGAGTTGTAGAAGTGATTATGATGTGGTATGAGGGTCATTTGCATAAATCAATCTACTTATGGTTTGGAGCACCCAAACTATGTGGCAACTTACATAGTCTTACTCACACTTAAGTAGAGTCAATCGTCAGAGATAATCAGCAGAGTAGAAATGAAAAGAAAGATGAGAATATTTAATTAAATAAGCCCCCAAAGAGTTAAGTCCCCTTACTCTGACATTCATACAATACTATACAAATTAACTAGGACAGACAAATAAGGTTTAAAGATATAAATTTAATGTGTAGTATTAGATAATAATTGGGAAGAACTAAATAAAATTTTTCCAGTTGTACAAATCATAAGGGTAAAAGTTATCTGCTGTGTGATAGTCTTTGGTAGTTAGTTTAGACCTAACTTATCTGAAAGTTTTTGACAGTATCTCTTGTCAGATGAGTGATGCTAACAGTTACTGCTCATCCCTCAACATGTTGCTGCTGGCTGATGCAGCTTGTGAAAATGGTGACAGTTCTCCAAGTCATCAAGGGTCTTGGTCATCCTGGCCTTGAGCACACAGTGTCATAGAGTCACTGAGTGCTGATCCTAATTGGCAAGGCTATGCACTAGAAATGTATATAAGGATAACTGTTTCAGCTAAATATTGGCCTGTTTTCCCTGGAAGAGACAGTATGGTTTATGCTGTTTCTGGTGCATCCAGCCCAAACTGCGAGTTTTAATACCCTGTGTGGGTCAGGCTAGAAATTTACCTAACTCTCTTTTACCACACGACACCAGAATGTCTAGACCATCCCACATCCAGTCGAACAGAATCATTGTCAGTACTAAGTGCGGCTGGTAGTTATTGGCGTGGTGGTTGGGGGAAGAGTGTATGTCAATGACAGGTGAGTCTTGAGAGACTCAGCATACATAGAACTTTGTGTCAGCAAGAAAATTTCGCATGTCCTTATATCACCTTATGACAATAATGTTATCTACTGTAGTGCGTTCCTTTCATTAGTGTGTAGGTCACATTGTAGAAGGAAATGTTGAATAGAGTTGTCTGTTCTGTAGTTCTGGTTCATGATTTAACTTGTGTGTGTATCTTGTAGAGTTAAGTTTGGATATTGCTCTGTTGTGGGATATGTTAGGAAGGGAGATGGTGGTGGGTAGCTTTTATAGTTTTTAATTTGGGCTTCTAATTTAGTTCTGTGGATTGAGGTGCACTGTGCACAGTTGTTTTCCATGTATGGAGCCATATTTTGCGCGCCTCCTCCCCATCTGCTGCTTCATTTCCGTGATGTTAGTGCGACTAGCTATCCATAAGATTGTAGTCTGGGTTCCTTTGGTTTTTTTGTTTATTTATGTGGTGATTGATTTGGTTTGTTATTTGTGGTCTTGTCTGATGGAATGGGTTTGCTAGGTTTTTATTGATGTTAAAGAGATAGAAGAATGAGTATGTTTTGGAGTGTGAGTTTGGTTAGGACAGCATGTATTAAAGAAATATATAGGGATGTCAACAGCCACATAAAGTTTATATTATTTTTTAATGCATTATATAGTTAGCATAATTAATTTTAATTTATTAAAATATTTGTTAATTATTTGTAAAATATTTCTTGTATTTGTGAGTTGTTCTTTTAGCCATATATTTTATTTATGTAGAATTAATAATATGAAGTTTTTAGTACAAAATTAAACAAATTTTAAGACATTATAATTAATTATATTTTATCATACAATTTAAATGATTAGAAAATAAGCTACACTTGCTTATTTAAAATTCATAACAGGTTTCATAAAGTGCTTTGGGGATCATATGGAATGGACAGTGATGAGAGTGGATTCACCTCTGGTGTGATTGTAGCTGGTACAGACAGTGGCAGCATCCTAGTATACTCTGCAGAAACAATCATTGAAGGAGATTCTGATTGTTCCCTGATGGAACTGACAAGCCATTCAGGGGCAGTGAAGGCCTTAGATTTTAACCCTTTCCAGACCAACTTGCTTGCTTCTGGTGCCTCAGAATCGGAAATCTTTATCTGGGATTTACACAAACCTGAAAAGCCAATGACACCTGGCCAGAAGTCACAGGTAAGCTGATTGAGGACAGTTATTTGTGTGTGCATGCATTAGTAAATTCATGTTTGTGTATGCAAGACAGAGGCCATGAAGTTGGTCACAGTTACATCTTAACAATATTACTTGAAATAAATATAATGATGCACTCTATAGACGGAACACCTATGTGAATATTCTTCTAAGAGAAAAAATACATTACATGTTATAACGTGAATACACATGTTTATGTTTTGTGACATACTCTGTAGGCAGAACACCTATGTGAATATTCTTCTAAGAGAAAAAGTACATGTTATAACGTGAATACACATGTTTATGTTTTGTGACATTCTCTGTAGGCAGAACACCTATGACTTTAAGAGAAAAATATACACATGTTACATTGTGATTGCACGTTTTTATGTTTTGTGATGTACTCTGTAGGTAGAAGTCTAGAACACCTATGAAAATATTCTTATAAGAGAAAAAATACATCAAGTTAATTTTCTTTAGAGAAAGATCAGATATATATCGTAAATGTTTTATTTTCATAGAGTAAAAAATTCAAATAAGAAATATTAATTATTGTGTTTAGTTTACTAATGAATTCAACATTGTTATTCTTTTATCTTGCTATAACCACGAGTAAGTAGACTTAGTATGCAGTCTTTCTTGGTAGATTTAACATATGCTTTGGGAGGAAAGATGAAGGGGTATTTAATATAAGTTTCATTCTTTTTATGAGCTAATATTAATAATAATATTAATAATAACAATAATAATGGTTAAATATCAAACATCTCATTTGTACAATTTACTGTTTTAGCCCTTCGAAGAGGTTGCTTGTGTTTCGTGGAACAGACAGGTTCAGCATATTTTGGCTTCCACTTTTGCTGCACGCTGTGTTGTATGGGACCTTCGCAAGAATGAGCCTATCATTAAAGTCAGCGACAGCATGTCCAGAGTAAGTTACATTATAGTGGTAACCTTAAATCATCACTGTTGTTAAAACATATTTAGTTATTATCACTATTGTATCAGTATGTTTATTCATTATCAATTTTTTTAAGTAGTTTTAATTATGATATAACTTTTGTTAAGTAGGTTTATTTATTATCATTGTTGGTATGGAAAGTTATTTGGGGTGTGTTAATTATCTAAGTATGACTTATTTATATATTCTATTCTATTACTTATTGCAAACATAAATATCTTCTATTTTTTCTTTCTCTCACCTCTCTCTCTAATCTGTTTGTCAGTCTATATCTGTTTATCCATCCAACCATCGGAATATCCATTACCTATCCATCTCTCTCTCTCTTATAATGTGGAAAGGGAATTAAGAAGGATGGGTTAGCATTTGCAAAAATAAAAGTGTGTTTTGTGTTGAATCGTCAGTAATATTTACACAATGACAGATTGCTTTAAATCTTTGATATTGCAAATTCAGTTGTTGTTTTTTTTAAAAATCAGTATTGAAAACGTTAGTGAGTAAATGTCATTACAAAGAGAGAATTACAAAATTAATAATTCAGCTGCTATCTTCCGAAGATTTTTAGAAAAATCTTTCCAAACTGAATAAAACTACAAAATTCTGACCATTAAACTTGAGGACAATTTGTGTATCAGTTATCACTCCACCCAAGGACATGCTCTAGATCTACTGCTGAATCAAATTAATGGAAAAGTTATACTTACATAGAATAGTGCTGCAGTTTCATATTAAGTCATCTGAATTGAACATTGTGATGAAAACTCAATTAAATGTGGAAAATACATAAATCAAATTGATTTTATGCAAGGCTGTGGGTAAAAGACTTAAAGTGTAACTCCAAATTATATATGCAAATCAGTGTATTGCAAAGTAATGCTGTACTATATTTATGAAGACCAAACTAAGCGACTTTCCACCATTTGTCTTGTTTAAAAAGCAAGAGCTAAATTAATTCTTCACATTTTTCTTTTTATATTTATAGTTACAATAATTAAGAAATGTTCATCTGTCCCTTTAACTCAATTTTCTGTCACTCCTGATGCAGCAAGGACAGTTTTGTACTGCTGGTATATTCACTGAATACTTAAAGATTGACAGGAAAACAGCCCTTGCCAGTGTCACTTCAAAAGGGATCTCCCTTTTTTTAATACTTTGGTACTGGCTGGTACTCAATTTTCTCACTTTCTTTAAACCTCATACTCTATTATATCTCAAACCCCTCCTAAACGTTTACCATTCCCATCTTTATATTTATTCTTTTAATATTAAATATATATATTTTATTTTTGCTTTCTTTGAAGATCAAAGCAAAAATGGTTGCATGGCACCCTGAAGTGGCCACACAGATGTGTCTGTCATCCGAAGATGATCACACCCCTGTTATTCAGCTGTGGGATTTACGATATGCCACATCACCTCTCAAAGTTCTTGAGAACCACCAGCGGTAGGTAACCCCTCATTTTAATTCTTTTAAACGCTGTCAGTTTGGACTCTACATCATAGCTTCACAGCCATATTTAAATTTATTCATCTTTAGGCCCTAGCTTCAGAATAATAGAACTTTAAAAAAGGGTAAAAGAAACAATTTTAATTTCTTCTCCAAATATTTGTATAGAGAAGTTTAGAATCTGAATCTCATTGTCGGTTCAGCGTTTATTAACATAAACTGCTTTGCTGAACACTTGCAATTTTCAAAAACTTTGGTGATGTCCAGTTGAGATATTTTTATGTTGGTATTGTGAAGCAATGAGAGAATATATATGTATGCATTTTTTTAAATATATATATATGAGATAATAGGTCTCTTGTGCACATTGCAACTGCCCTCACCAACTAACTTTTAGTGTAAGGAAGATAATTATTTTTGTGGTGTGCAAGATTGGGTGTCTGCCATTTCTGTGTTGTTTACCATGAGTTGTCTCTCACTGTTGTCATACCAGAAGAATTAATTAGTCTGTGTTCAGCTGCTTTCAGCCCATCATAACGTTTTCAAACCTAGAAAATCATTGGTCTTTTGTGCTTGCTCAGCAATGTCATTCTCTAATTTCTCAAAACAAGGGAGACAATCGGTCACAGTTGCTATCTTAGACCCATTTAAAATTAGTTTAGAAATATTATAATAACTCTTATTATTATTTTATTTTTCATGATAAATGTTTCTCATCAGAAATAAATAAAAGTAATTAGCATAATACTTTAATTTATAAGTTTTAAATTAAAGTTTAAAATAAATCAGACAAAAATAAAGATTTTTTAGCTCATCATTGAACACTGCACTTAAAAATAGAAAATGATTGTTGAATGCTGCAATTAGAAGTAGAAAATGATTGTTGAACACTGCAATTAGAAGTAGAAAATGATTGTTGAACACTGCACTTAAAAATAGAAAATGATTGTTGAACGCTGCAATTAGAAGTAGAAAATGATTGTTGAACACTTCAATTAGAAGTAGAAAATGATTGTTGGACGCTGCAATTAGAAGTAGAAAATTACCGTAAACACTACTCTTCGAAGTGGAAAATTATTTCTTAACACTTTAATTAGAAATAAAAAAGTATTTTAAAAATTATATTTCTGATTGAGGAGTGTACCACACTAAAATGGTATTCTCATGGTAATGGCTCCATTACAATTTGAAATGACATATTTCTTTAAATCTATTTTATTTTAAATTGTAGTATCTTAATTAAGATTTTGTTTTTATTTGAACAGTTTATGTTGTTTTTTTTATATTATTTTTTTTATAAAATGTAGTAGAATGTGGAATTATCCCTTTTTTTTCCTTTTTAATAAAATTAGTGTATGAAAATTTTTTTGGTATAATACAAATACCTTGGATAAAAGAATTTTTTAATTTACATTTTCTTCAGATAGTTATTTTTGCTGCCTGCATTTATTCATGCGTGACTTTTAAGATTTTTATGTTGTATTTTAATAAACCAGAGGTGTGCTGTCTATAGCCTGGTGTCATCGTGATCCAGATTTGTTGCTTTCATGTGGCAAAGACAACCGTATTCTGTGTTGGAACCCCAACAGCCATGTTCAGGGTGGAGAGGTAGGTACCATTTGATTCATAATTTTTATTTACATCATGTTATGTTTTATTTATTAGTGTGTATTTTGAAAAAAATAATAATGATGATTGAAATCTAGTGTCATTAATAGTTACAGACTAGATCAGGTCAAAGACAAGATTTAAAATTACAATAAATTGTATAAACAGGACTTTTTGTTAAAATAAATTTTAAAATGAATAAATATTGTGTTTAATAATGCTAATACAAGAAAAGAGTTTCAACAACTGCATTTTATTAGTTTTTAATTTGCATCAGTATTAGAATTTGCAAAAAAAACAACCCATACATTACAGTTCCATATATTAGTTGATTCATTCATGCAAGCATTAAACAGTCACAATTAAGGCCACATTACTACACACTAAGAGGGAAAAAAATTATAAAATCCAGAAAGAGAACATATTTTAAGAATGCAGATATGAAATAATCTCAAAATAATTTAATTTGTTGCTTTTTTGACTTTTCCCCATGAATGCCTGTGCCTTTCATGGCCTTAAATTATTACTACTTCTATATATGTACTAAATAGTTTAGCAACAAATTAAAAAGTATAGATGTTCGGTTACAGTAATATTTTCTATCATAATTTCTTTAAAATAACTTGAAGAAAGTAGGTATATTTAAAAAGAAGAGAGAAAGGAATAGTTTTGAATTGGTTTTTTTTTTTCAAAAGAAATAGAAAATGAATGGTACATATAATAAAAACAAGAAATAAATAATTACATTTGTTCAGCCCAGTATAGTTTTTTTTTCTCATAAACTTGAGAGCATTGAAAACTGTTTGATAAGATTTAAGACAAATGTTTTCATTAATTGAGATTATAGAGACTGATGTTTAGTAAAAGCAGTGTAACCATTTAAGTTTATTAATCACTTTCAATTTCATTGGTTGATACAAGATGGGAAGTTAGATTAAAAATAATCTTTTGAAAAGTGTTATTGATGAAAATTTTAAAAAGCATTGTTTATTTTTAGATATTTTCATAAATGACTGGCTTACTGTATCAGTGCATTATAATCAAAACAAGCTGATAATGTATATCTTAGGTGGTATTCGAATTGCCTACCAACAACCAGTGGAGTTTTGATGTTCAGTGGTGTCCAAGAAATCCAGGTCTTATCTCCAGCTCTACTTTTGATGGACATGTGACAATTTACTCACTCACAGGAGGTGGACATCCCATTCAACCCAGCAACAAGGTTATTTTTGCTCCCATTTTAAAAGAAAAAATATTTCTTAAATTATTTGTAACTCGTTCCCACAAAACCAGAGCAAAGTGTCAGATTTACAATTGTGAGCTCTATGATTTGATCAGAATTGTAAAGTACTCTAACTTTATAGTGAGGTATGACAGATCTGTAAACCCATCATCTATGCAGAAATTATTTATGGCTATTTTGAGAGATTTTAAATGAAAGAAGATGAATTTATCAACAAAGAAATTTCTATGCATAGGTTCACTTTTTTTACAGCATTTTATATATTTAACAAAGTGACAGACAATTTTATTTTAAAAATAATTAATGATTGTACTTTTTATAATGTTTATTTTTCATAAGTATGTAATTTTCCACACAAATTAATGTACATTGTTGTTTTCAAATGCAAGTTATAGAATCAAAATAATCTTTGGTAAGATTTCTATTTCCACTCAGTAACAACTGTGTATACATACAAGTGGAATTATTTATGAAAATATACACAAACACACAAAGTGTTAGGTTGTGAAATGAAATATAAAATAATATTTTATATAAAATGAAATTTGTGATATACAGATTGATATAAATTTTTATATGAACACAAATGTTGAACAGATTTCTCAGATTTTGGCAAAATTGTTGTTGGCATTTATGATTGAGAATGTGGTACCAGAATGTCTTAACAAAGTTATTACAAGTGCATTTTAAAATATAAGCTGATATCACCACCTCAAGGTAAAATGCAAACACAGCATTATACACATTGTTGAAAAGCAGCTGTTTATTATTGTTTGTTCTAAAATGCAAGTTTTAATCAAAATAATAACAGATTATTTATCTTGGTAAAACTAAGTGTGTGTTTTTTCTCTAAATAAAAGGTATAGCGTTATTAAACCAAAACTAGTGAGGAGTTAATATCTAGTTCTAACAGCAGGAGTTCAGCTATAATCATTTACAAAAATAGAAAAAAATAATTATTTTTATTAAACATATAATATTTTTAACTTCTGTTATTTCCAGGGTTTTGAGTTTAAACTTGGTAGTTCATCTGAGGTAATTTGTGTTCAACACTCTTTCCTTTTGTCTTTAGTATTGCCTGAGATATATGTAAGCATAATCAGAGTATAATTAAAACTGAAATTTTCCAGCTCTCTATTTCATCACTGCTTCATACTGACTCTATTGACATTTGCCAGCTGTCTATTTCATCACTGCTTCATACTAACTCTTCTTGACATTTATTCTTATTAGATTTAGTACCATTGAATTCCATGAGTGGCGAATCATTTTCTTCTTCTAGGTCTTCACCATTTTCACTAAACCCAAATTGGATTTAATACAGATGTGTCTGCTATAATTTCTAGTAGTTCCTTCTCATCACTATCAAACTCATTGATATCATGATTCAAAAAACATGCTTCATTAAGATGGTGAATTTCAGATTTTAGATTTTGAAATAAATTTACTGCAGTAGATTCTGTTCAAAGTGCTGTTAATCTGCTTGTTTTGCCTACATCCATCTTACACAACTACAGGCTGTTCAATACTTTTAGCATTGTTAGGGATTTTCTTAAGGCGATGTGAGGGTCAAAAATCTAGTTTTTTTAATATTACTTCATAGTTGATTTTATTGCTTTGCATTAAGTACTAGAGGTAAATAGAATGTGAAAATAGAGTGAACTTGATGGTTGGCTTTGCGGTTGCTATGGAAACCATGTGTAAACATCCGCCATATTGAAATTTTAGGAACAAGTTTTCTCAGTTCCTATTAAATATTTCTTTTAAATATTTTGCACATAGCTACAGTATTGCTATGTCCACATACTTACCATTCGTTTAGTCTATATTTTTGATAGAAAATTATTTATTAATTTTTTGGTAAAAGCGACATATTTTTATTGTAAATTATTTCTTTGAAATGTCATATTTTCAAAAGTATTGTACATATACTAAAATCCAATGGTAAGTATGTGCATTGGAGTGAGTTGTTTGACTGTGTAAAGTTTCAGAGAGATCAGTTGAATAGATTTTAAAATATTCAATTCCCCAGTGTAAAAATATGCAAAAGCGGGAAAACGAAGAAAAGTGAGAAAACTTATTTCAAAACCTCATTACTTGTGTTCACACACAATTTTAACCCACCATTTTTACCAGGCAACTGTATTAAACACAAGATATTGATAAAAAGTGTTTTCAGAAAGAAAATTGTGTCACATTAGAACAATCCAGCACCATAGGCTGGGCCACCCTCCAGCTGATTAAGTTCTTCTTGTCTTTGGGTTCTTGCAGCCCTGACTTTGTCTCTTCGCTTTATGGCCTTTTCTTTAACATACTTTGTGCTGTTTTTAAGTCTTTTCCTCATTCTTGACTCACAAATCCTAGCCATATGATGTCCTGTTTGAAAACCAAAGAACCTGGCACTGTGGGCAGCAGCAGCTCCAAAGTTAAACTGCCGTTATGACGGCAAACTCCACACACTTTCTTGAGGCAAATTTGTCTTTGGACCAAATCAAGCTATGTAAACTTTCATTTGCATTCTATGTCTTTCCTGAGCAACTCCTACTGAGCAAATGTTCTTCTGTGAGATGGCTGTAAATCGGTAGAAGGTGCTCAGCTAATTTGTTTTCATTTGGTGGTGCATGTACGAACCTCTGGTGGGGGCTTGAGAGCTGATGTCGTGCAATTGCTTGTTGGAAGAAACACCAAAAGTCCACTGTGCTTAGAATGCATATCCCTAACAAATGCTACTGTCTCTCCAAAGACATGATTTCTAAAGTCTTCCACTTTACTAAACATTTTGTTTGCATGCTGATGAAATGTTTTGTGGTGCATTGCAGGCAAATCTAAATTTTCACAAAAATTTCTCAGAGCACTAGCACCCATGCCACAAACTATTGAAGCATAAACGGCTTGCCTGTTTTTGTGAAATACTTTTGACTGTGTATCCTTGGAGGCAAGATACTTTTCATAGATTGTTTCTTGGCATACAGTGCACTTGACTTCAGCATAAACAGCAAAACCCTGCATCGGTTTGGAGTCACTAGCGAGAGAGAGATTCATACCATTACACTGAGGGCAACAGAGATGCCAACAAGACTCTCCACTTCTCTGAAATCGACAATGCCCCTTTGCATCTTGAATTTCGCCTCTTTCCCATTGTCATTGACTCTGACGTGACTGCAAGAACTACCCAAACTTTCGTATGAGTCTTTCTTGAACTGTGATCTTGTTTTCGTGCCAAGTAAACTGTCTGCCGTAGATGGTTTGTAACACGAAGTGTTCGGTTCGACTTGTGCACACTTAGATGTCACTTGTTGCTGTACTGTGGCTAATTTTGCTTCCTTTCTTGCTCCCCATAGATTCTGCAACTGTTTCTTTCTATTCTGCTTACTTTTAGGCACTAAATTACGTGTTGACTGCTTTGTACGAGGCATTTTCACTCACAAGTACTTCGCTAAGCGTCACTTTTGCACATGTAAACAGCCGCCATGACAGTACCACGTGACCTAGTCAAGCGAATCGTATCGCAGCCTTCACGTCACACTACCATACATGGAAGGCACTGTGTTTGTGTAGTGTTCAGGCCGAACGTCTTGTTACCGAAATAAAACGGGAAATCCCGAAGGACAATCTTTTATTAGAGAGGCGAGGAAATGCTGAACACAACGGTATGCGACAATAATCATGTCGTCTGCTAGAAATGTGCGTTGTCAAGTGTTGAAAATCATCATTTTAGAAGTCGATTGAAAACTTCTGCATGTGGGTTACTTACTTTAAATAATTTTTACAGCATATTAGAGACATTTTTCAACTAAATAACCATTAGAAATGAAAAGAAGATAGTTTTTATTGCCCAAATATGTAAAAATGTCTAAACACACAAAAATTACCAAAATCACTATATTACAGACCCGCACATCGCCTTAAATCCAGTATAAATGATTAGCTTCTCTGAAAATTTGTTGTCATTTGAAGGGAATTCCTCCTTATGCATAAAAAAATAATTTATTAACATACCTCATTAATTTGCCATACATTATCTCTACAATGTTGCTCACCTTTCTAAGGAAAAAGAAACTTTCACCCTGTTACCTTAATCCTTACACTTTCTTTCTGTCTGACTGAAGAATTATGTTATTATTGAAGTCAAGAGGAATTCCCTTCAAATGACAACAAATTAAAATTCATTATAGTCTTAGAGCATAAAACATTAGGTAGATTAATTTTCTAATTTAGAAAATGTTAAAATGTAAAAGAGAAAATTTTTTGCTCATTTTTCACTCACCCCACCCCCAACTTTTCAAATCAGGTTCAGAGACTGGGGTTTTGTGGGAGTGAACTACAGTTACTTTATTTCTTGATGTGTTTGTCCAGTTTACTTACAACAATTATTAAAGATAAATTACTCTCTTCTCAGAGAACAAAGATAAACCACAAATATTTTACCCAGTGAATTTGTTATATTTTGTGATGCCAATCACAGATGAAGAGTGTCTATCTTTTCATGATTATCATGTGCTCATTATTTATTTAAGGACTATGTCTTTTACCTTATTTAAAGATAACTTCATTTTCTAGAATTTAAATTATTGGAATCATTTACATTTTCTTGTTAAGAGTGTTATTTATTCATTTGCATGCACACACACACATGCGCACGCACTCACGCACACGCACTCACGCATGCACGCGCGTGCACACACACACACACACACACACTTGAATCAACAATTCTATGTACATTTGGCATACATGTCAGATGATTATAAAACTTTTAGCACCAGAGGTTCTACTAAATTTCCTTTTTGGCTTTATTATATGGCAGAGAATCCATGTTCTTAGTCTAGAGGCATTATTTTTTAATTACTTATCGAAACTAAACCTTTTAGTATTATTTTGTCTGAAGGTTACTGAGTCCTTCAACACAGGTGATTCTTTCTCGCAAGTACCTGTACAAGTGCCACAGTTGGAAGAGAAAGTAATGACACTTCGAAAACCACCCAAGTGGATCCGAAAACCTGTTGGAGCTACATTTGCTGTAAGTGCTTTTCCTCAGTTTGTTATTTGTTTTAAGTTTATTTTTGGTGTTTGGTCTGTATGATCAGCACACCCATTCAGCCCCACTATGCCCCAGTCTTTATTGGGCCTGATCACTTAACATCAAATAATCACTGTTCTCAAAGAGAACAACATATTACCTCTACCACATGATACACGAACCAATCACTCGAAGAATTCTGTTACTTAAAGCAGCATTTACCAGGCAATAAATCGATTTATGAATATTAAGTCTGCTGAAGACTCAGTAGGAACTCGTATCTAAGTGACACCATCATGATTGATCGTTTAAGGTCTGTTGATAGAACATTGCCTTGTAAAGGCCATTGAGATTTTTATGTCAAGGCGAGAAGAAAATATTTGAAAGCATAAGCATGTCTGCTAATACATTTGCCTACAACATTATGAATATATCAGATAATGTGCAGAAATATTTGGTTCAAATGGCAGTAGATTTCATTTGCTCAGATGCATCTGATACCACACATATGCAGTGATCATTAGAAGTATGGACTGTAATTTGTATATAACTGAAAAAATTAGACAGTACACCAGCGTGATGTAACAAATTTTAAGGACTAGAAGAGTGCATTGAAAAAGTGCTCCACCATGGAACAAACTCATATCATTGGCTGTGGATTGAGGGTCATCAGATTATTCATTAATCTTGATGTAGTTAGATTACTGAAAACTAAACTGAAAAGATGTAGCTTCACCATTATGGCATATTGCACCAAGAAGCACTGATAGTTAGCCTGAAAATGAAAGAAGTTATGATTGCAGTTGTAAAAACAATAATTTCATATGTGCAAGAGGGCTCCTGAATCACAGTTAAAACTTCTCAAACTGAGGCTGCACTCACTGAGTATGAGAAATCCTTGAAGTCCCACCTCTCTCACCCCTGCGTCACCAAGAAAATCATCAACAGCAATAACATTGATGAAGAGAGAGAGCATTCAACAGATATGAGAGCTGAACACACAAAAAAGAAACAGACTGCCTCAGCACATCAGGAGTGATGCAAGACCACCACAACAGCAGCCCCAACAATGGCCCCAACAATGCTGCAGAAATCACCACCAACAAAGCCAGTGACAACAACAATAATGGCATTCCTATGGGCAGCAGTATCTGCAGTGGGAATATTTCAACCACCCCATTGTGGACATGATCCAACTGCTGCTTGACCATCTTTACTGTCCTCCAGCATCCATCTTCATGCATCCCATTAGATGCTGGGGATTGCCACATCAGTGACAATGACAACACCACCAGTGAAGAGGCCGGGTGTGTGTGTGTGTGTGAAAACCCAGGCACACACACACGCTAGGTACAGACTTGGTGTGGTACTAGCCTAGGCTCTGTAAGACACCCCCTCCCACCCATCTTCCCTCTCAACATTGGAAACAACAGCAACAACATCCACCACTTTAGCCCATGGACTACTGGGCTAAAGTCTGCCTTTGCTGGCCAGACATGTTATCAATGGAAAATAGGCCATCCTTCACCATCACTTTCCTTTCTACTACCTTACAGCCTGTCTTTCATCATATTCAACTCTACCTACAGTGGCACACCTTGGGGGGGCAAAAGCTGCCGGAAGCCCATATCACCCTAAATTAACAATAACACTTCATTTTTGCTTATTTTCCCTCCTTAATCACCACACTGTTCAGATTTGCAAACCTGTATAATTCTATTTCCTACATTCTTCCATAGTTTTTAAACCAATATTGATATCTGTTCAAAGCCTAATGAAAGATGGGGAAAACTGAACAGTGATTTTTTTTTTTTTAATGATCTCAGCCAGGACATCCTTCCTTGAATATTAACCCCACATATGTAGTGGCACATATTTAGGGCACTGAAAAGATTGAGGTATATCACTTAATCTAGATAGATCCTAAAGTTAATAAAAAATAAATTTCTCATATTTTTTAATTTCAAATTAATATTAATGAAACATTTAGATTAAAAAATATATTTATTTATGTATATTTGGCAAATCTAATTACCTAACTTTTATTTTTTAGTTTGGTGGCAAATTGGTAACTTTTGAGCCTCCAGCTGTTACTGGACCACAGCAAGTCCCACAACCCTGTGTTGTGTACATTAGTCAGGTGGTGACTGAAACAGAGCTAGTAGCACAATCTCACCAGTTGCAACAGGCACTTGCAAGCAGACAGTTTGTGGAATTCTGTACACTCAAAGCTACAAATTCCAGTGACGTCATGCAAGAAAATATTTGGAACTTCATCAGGGTATATGTTTTTCTTAATCATAATGCTGTTTACATACATTATGTCTTTAGAGATGTGGTGGTCTTAAAAAAGCATGAATTACTTGTACCCTACCTGTTTAAAATAAAAGCATGACACATTCTGCTGACACGTGTACTATTATCTAGCAAATTGTGGAGTATACTAATCCTGCCATTGGGTACACTTAGTTTATGGACATGTACTTTTTCAGGATATTGCTCCACCGTCAGCTTAAGCAATAACTATTCTTTCATTTCAATATATTTCCTGGGCCTTCAGCTTTCACTTTGCACTAGATTTATTTTAATATGATAATTTGTCAATTAGAGCTTCCTCTAACCTCGTCAAGACGTCTCCTCTTCCTTCAGGTTTCCATTCTAAGAGGATACATGCCACTCTCCCCCCATCTTATATTTCAAGGCATCTTGCTCTCTAGTAGTGTTTGGGTGTGTGGGGGGTTGCATGTATTGCACGTTCTTCCTTGACATATTTTGTCAATAGGAAAAAAAAAATATTTTAATTCAGATATTTATATTTACAAATAATTTATGAAGTTTAATAGTGGATTTATTAATCATTAACATACCAATAGATTTTGTTGCATGGTTGAAATTGAAATGATACTGTACTATACATAAATCAGTATATTAACATAAAAATTATTAGTACATTCAGAGAGTAATGAAATTATGAGTGTACTTATAATTAATTATCTAACTGTAATGTCACCTTTAAGAATATTTGCTTTAGCAATGAAGCAGATTAATCATCACAATTATTAAAAATTTAATTTTTTCATATACATTATAGGGTTTATGAGATTATTTTGATCTTATAAATGTTCAGTTATTCATTTAAATATTAAGTTTAAAAGAATACATTAAGTTAATTACTTTTTAATTTATGCTTTAAAAATAAGTTTAAATAGTAAAAATGCTAAGTGATATGTTTATCAGTTTTTTATACATTTCTCTTTTTGTTTAATTTCTGAATTTATAGAGAATGCAAAATACATATTGCTTAAGATTTATTACTAATATTATTTGCAGTTTTGAGTCACATATATTGAAAAAAGAATGTAGTCAGTGCCTTACTTAATATTTTCTTGTAAATAACACAAATTTTACTTCAGGATTCATAATTGTCATTGGTGGACATAGTGCAGTTTAAATGGTTCTGGTTAAGAGAAAGTCATATGGCCAAAACTTACAAAACTCAAAGGGAAGATATTTACTAAAGAAAGAACACACGTTTGAATCTTGCCATTGTGAACTGATCTCTCATTTAGTATTAAGCCAAGTGGAAATATGTTTATTCCATCTAGGAATATGCAGTAGGAGACTAGGTGATTCATGGTTATGTTGAAAAATTATATGTAAAATACAACAAATCAGATCAGTTCCCAGCCCTGTTACTAACCAGTTATAAGGTTTTACTAATTTGGATTTGCCTATGTTTGATTCAGCATACAAAAATATTTTGAAGTTAAAATCATTTGTTTGCTTGCTTTTAGTTGTTACAAACAGTTGAAACACCTCAGAACTGTTTGTGTATCATGTTCACATCATACAAACTAATTGTATCTTGGCTAAGGCAAGTGGCTAAGCACAATACTAGTCATTATCTTTTATTTGTTACAAACTACTTCTGGACTGTTTGTGTGTCATGTTCAAAGCATACAAACTAATTGTATCTTGGCTGAGGCAAGTGGCTAAGCACAATACTAGTCATTATCTTTTTATTTGTATATTCAATAAAGCAATACATTTTAAAAGTTTTTTGTGTTTTCATCTGTTGTTTATTTATGTTCAAAACTGGACTGTGATTCCAATGTTCTTCATCTCCAGCAAGCTTAGAGAATGCTGTTTTCTCTTTACTCATACATTCTAATTTCATTATATACTCAAACTTCCCTGAAAAATGTCACTGCATTTTTCTTCATTTGCTTTTGTTCCTGTCTATACTTTTTCATTGCGTCTTTACACTCTTTTGTTCCTCTATCTATTCTTTTTCATTGCATCATTGTATTCTTTTGTTCCTCTATGTATTCATCTTCATTGCATCAAAATGCATTTTTTTTTATGATGGAGAAACCCTTTAATCTTCTCTTCCACCATTACTTTCTGTATTTAAGTATAGCAAACAATAAATAATTCACTACTGCATTAAGAACCCAACTGAATCTTGAGTAGGTTTTGAGGAATAAAAATAACATTTTTTCATAGAATTTACTTAATTTAATAACTGATAGTGTTTGAAAGTTTATTTTTTGAAATGGTTCATGTTTTATTAAATTCTTTAGGATTAAATCATTTGTGATATTTTTCCCTCCATTTAAATAGTTTGAATTTTTGCTTATTATTCAGAATTAACTATGTTTATTGTAAGAAATTGTTGTATTTTATTTTTATTTTATATATATACTCAACAATTCAATTTATTTCAGGTTAATTTTGAAAATGAACCTCGGTCTCAATTTCTTCAACTTCTTGGTTATGATCAAACAGAACTTGCCAAGAAAGTGAGTTATATTTATGCTTTGCCATTTTTTATTTCTTTTATGCCTCTTTAATGTTTGAAAAGTTTCCATGTCTATAAAATTAATAATAAATAAAATATAATAAAAGAGCTTTGACATTAACATCACTTCACAACAATATTTGATTAATGCTAGACACTCATTCAGTTTATCTTAGCATAGATATCAAATTAACATATATATATATATATATATATATATATATAATCACGTTCATAGATATAATTCATCATAGAGTGGAGTTTCAAAGAGATAATTATAGTCAATGTATATAACCTTTTCAAAGATGGCAGCTGTCACTGGCATATGTTCACAATCATGCCGTTTGCAACAAATTAGTCTTTTTATTTAAGTGATGGTCCAATGTACCCCTTCTAGGCACATTACACAACTGTTCTAGAATCTTCGATATGCTCACAAAGCACCCAGTGGAGAACTGTTCAGAAAGTTGTACACGCTGTCAAGCACATCAGGAGAAATGTTCCAGAACTTTCATTTGCACTACTCAAGCACACCTTGAGGAATGTTCAAGAAATGTTAATATATTCTTGAGACCAAACTCTCAATTTTTGCCATATTGGCTCTCGAACAGAATTCACAGCTTTGTCACTCATAGAAAATGATAATTCCTCTTTAAATAATTATTCAAGACCTTATCATTGTTTAAAAACTCACCTCCAGAAATTAAAAAAAAATATATATTAACTTAATAAGCCTAGACTTTTCTCACCCATCTCCCTCTTAGTGGAGTCAAGCATCTAGGCTTAATTAAGAAAATTATCAGAGACGCTTATAAGCATGAATAATGCTATTGATCTGACATAAGATTCGAGCACTAAGTGGAGAAATTTTTTTTCTTCATGCTTTTCTGCTTATATGCATATTATATATTCTCTCTATGTGAGTATATATACAGAAATGAAAATGTTTGTATTTGGAACTGTTTGTTTCGACAAGCACAATTTTTTAAGTAAAATACTATTTTCCAGAATGCTCTATCCCTGATGCACATACACTTAAGCCCATCCATTCTTATCACCATTTTTCAAGATAAATTTGTTCTAGATTCTACAGGGGTAACTACTTTGTGCCAGAGATACATACCCAAAAAGTACTTTTTAACACCATATATCTCTGAGAGAGCCCTGAGAGCTAAATGTGACCTCTTTGGCCATGACTTGTATATATGTGTAAGGTATTGATATATTTAAAAGTATGCTTATCTGTATTCTAGAAAATCTTATTTACTTAGGAAAAAAACCTGCATATTTTTTTTTCTGAAAGAAAAAAATATTAAATTGTTTTGTTTTTGCTTTATATTATAATATTGTTTTAAAGAAGTTTTAATGTATATAGAAATGTATTGAAGGAGTTATTTGTTTCAAGTTTCTCTAAATGAGCCAAGATATTTATCTACACCCCAAGTATTCTAGGTAGTAAAGCTTTTAAGTTCCATTATATTTGCAGGTGGCAAATTACACTGGCACAGACTTTGCACAACCGCTCAGTCCAGGTGTAGATGCCAAGGAACTAGCACAGAAGATGTCCCAACTCAGTGCTGGTGTAAGTAATATTATCACTTTTATCACATTGTATACCACATTATTACTTTATCACATCACATACCACATTATCATCCTTATCACATCTTGTACTACATTATCACCCTTGTTATATTTTGTACCACTTTATCACATCTTGTATTACATTGTCAGTTTATCACATCTTGTACCACATTATTACCTTTGTCATCTTACACCACAATTATCACCTTTGTCATCTTATACCACAATTATCACCTTTATCACACTTGTACCACATTATCACCTTTGTTATCTTATACCACAATTATCACCTTTGTCATCTTGTACCACAATTATCACCTTTATCACACTTGTACCGCATTATCCTGCCATGTCTCATCTTGTATCACCTTATCATATTTTGTACCACATTATTACCCTTATTACATCATATGTGACCTGTCACCACAAAAAGATACTTAAGTCGCGCAAGGCTAAGCCGAGAAAAACGGCAAAAACGAAGGTGGGGGTCTACATGGGTGAAATTGAGATTTTCATTTTAGCGTGTTCCCAAACCATCGAACAACAAATTACTAGCGTGTTTTTCTTTAATTCGAACTAGAAATAGCTTTATTATTACTTTTTTGTGACCTACTGTCTAACTTCGAAGGAAAAATATGGCCCAAAAGTGCTATAATCTGACGATCGTAGACGGTAGAATCCCTGGCTGAACCTCATCATGTTGTATATCAGAATGCTCAGGAAAAAGCCTATTTTTATGCTGACGACACTGGTTATTTATTTATTTATTTATAACGTCTAATCAGAATGTTTTATAAGGCTGTGCTTGGCGTAAACAAAGTGAAAAGCGTCAGCCAATCCGCAGACAGTTTATCAAAGCTTGCTATAAGTTACCAAGCATGCTCTCATAAAAAGACGGTCGCGATTGGTTGAAACGCACACAAGGGAGACAGTTTCGTCCTGTAATGCGTAATGTAAACATGGAGAAACGAATCGCTAATTTGTTGAATTCATGTAAAGAAAGCAACATTTTAGAAAAAGAAAGCATTCAGATTAAAGATTTGATATCTGATTATTTTGCTAATGAGGATGTAGCTGATGGATTTTCATCTGAAAGTGACGGACAGCGAATCGCGTGATTGAACAACGAAAAAGACGAAGCAGACGACAGCTGACGATAACTGACTGTACACTGAAGTGAAAGGTGTGCTATAATTATTGGATTATTTAAACGATATTTTTTTTAAGAATGTGAAAGTAATGCAGCTTTAATCTGTGATTTATTTAGTGGAGCTAGCATCAGATTTAGAAAGAGGTATCAATTCAATATTATGCCTTAATTTTAGAATATTCTGTGAGCCACAATAATCATTCTCGCATACAGAAATTCTAATCGTTATGGCTTACAAAGACTGTTGTTTGTAAATGATGTAACAATATATTTGTTGTTTATAGTTATTACAGTGTTAGCTATTGTGTCTTCTTCAACTCTGATTGCAAATGAAGCAGATTAATATATGGTTGCTAAGGAAAAACCTCTCAGAAATGTGTTCAATCTTTGAGGCCGATTTTCTCAAAATGGCCGTCCGGACAGTAGTGCACTTCAAACAAACATAACTTTTCCATATTTTGTCCTACACTCTTTATTTTTATATCAACAGAAAGCCCTTTCAATTTTCTTTCTATTGATATATATATCTCAATACCCCCAAAATCCGACTTAAGTATCTTTTTGTGGTGACAGGTCACATATTATCCCTTTTATCTCATCTTGTACTGTATTATCACCATCATCTCAGTTTGTACCATTCCAACCTCCATACCATTTGATTTGCATGTTTTGGGTGTCATTACTTGAGCATTTTATTTTCCAGCTGGCTCTCAGTTTGCTAAGTAAACTGCTAAGATGCATGTTTATATATAAATGCATGCACACACACACACTTTATTTTTTTGCCAGGAAATGTAGTAGGTTTAACATTATCTGCATTTAAAAGGTTTATTACCAGACTGATTTTTTTTTTTAATTAAAAAAAATTTCTGCACACTTATTTCTTTTATAATTTTTTTTTTCATTATAGGAACTTTTTTGTTTTGTACTTTATTATACAAAATAATTGAAAAATCTTTTTAAGTACTTAAGTTTAATTACCTTTGCCATTGGAACAGTAACACTCTGTTTAAAAAAATTATAACCTTATTCTTTCTTTCTTTATCTTATATTTTATTTACATGTGTAAATATTAATTATATTTCTTATTTATTTTTAAAAAAATAATGATCCTCTCAGTTTCTTACTTTGTATTTGATATTTTCTTTTCCTAAATACTTAATAGATGTTGATGTTGATCTTACCATGTTTTCACAGACATTCTAGCCAAGGTTAAAGGGTCACAAGATCTCAGGAGAGAACACATTTTTAAAACACTGAATTAATTGTGTAACTACTTTTTCCAGCTACTGGGTTATTATTTTCTATAATGGTGGAGTAAGCCATACAACCCACTTTTAAACATATGCATTTCTAACTACATACATGAAAATCTTCATATTTTAGAGAAAAATGAATGATCATTATGGCTCTCTGATTTAAAAAAAATTTTTTTTCATACAACAATCAGTGCTTATATCAAATTTACAAGTTATCACAGAATCTTGTTTCTTCTTTTCTAGTCCTGCTTTTGTTGGCTAAATGATTTCTGCATTTCATTAATACAGAGATGACAAATTGGTTCACTTTTGTTCTCAGAAATTTTGTTTATCTCTTTGTCATACAAATTTAATAATTAGAGATGCTCTCATTTGTTAATATCCTTAATTGAAGAAAGTAGACAATGTTTAAAAGAATTTGTGTGTGTGAGAACAGGATACTGCCAATGGGGTTTTCTCTGCAAGTGGTCAGGCCTCACCAAGTGTAGGTTCAAAAGTGAGTTTTACATTTTGCTTGTATGATATTAGATATTTTCCTTTTACCTGAAGATGTCTGCACTGATACAAAATAATGTAATGAAGCCATACCTTGCTTTTATTCAGTATAGAAAGACTTTAAATAATTTTTCATGTGTTTTGAAAAATTTGCAAAAATTTGGTCTTATATCCATTTATCTTGTTTATGCTTCTCTCATTATTGTATTCTTCAAAAGTTAACTTGTCAGTGGTTAAGAGTTGTACTCATCATTATTTAAACTTTATTGGGAAATGTCCATTTTAGAGGATATATTCAAGAAAAACAGATCCCCTTATATTTTAACTTTCTTTTTAGACCCCAAACAGTCGAGATGAGTTGTCAGATGGTTGTGCAGCATTTGATGAAATTGCAGGCATCCAAAAGAAAGAATCAGGACAGCAGACTCCACTTGTTTTCTCCACAGACTCTGGTAAGGCTGACATTTTTTTCTGGCATTGGTTGGTTTGATGTACTTTTAAATTCATGTGATCTCTTGTTTTCTGCTTTGTATTTGATTATATTTGATGTGAAAATGTTCTGAAACAAAAATATGGTGTAGAGCAAAATTATACAGTAGAACCCCACTATAACGCGAATTTGGATATGATGCGGTCGTGGCATGGCTCCCCAAATTTCATATATTCAAATGAAACTTTTTTCAAAGTACGTGAAAAAGCATATAAAAAATATTTAACTTCATTTTGGGGATGATATTGTGTATGAATTTGAATATACATATAATACGATCGTGGAGTGGTTCCTGAAATTTGAAATTCATGCATAGTTTTCTCATACCAGGAAAAAATATTTTTGTAAGTACGAGAAATAGTGTGTAACATGTTTATTATCATTTTGGGGATGATTTCACACCAGGTTCTTGAAGTGTTATGCCAAAATAAACATTATTTGAAATGTTACTTAATACTGATCCATGAGTAAAGCCAGTAAGTCGTCTTTGTGATTATATTCAATATTAATTCTGTTTACAGTCATTGCACAAGCAGTAGCTAATGTGTTTCTTCTTTAACTACATACTCAGCCAAGCAGCAGACAAAGTGGTGGTTGATGAAAGATTCTCACAATTTAATAAATGTCAAAGAACAAAAGCCGCCAACATGTTGTTAGACACAATCTGTTGAAAGTAAATAATGTCCTCCTTATTAGCTATACATGTTTTGCAAAACACGTGACCCCACTTAACACGATCCAGTTTTATGGACCCCAGTTATTGCCTTATAGCGAAGTTTCACTGTACATTTGTTTTTTTCCACATTTAGCATTCAGATGTGATCATTATCCTGATAATTTTTTTTTAAAGCAGCTATATTCTAGAATCACAGAGCAGACATTCTTGCACATACATTTACATACAAAAACACAGCTACTTTAGAATCAAAGAACAGACATTATTGCACACACATTTACATACGCACCTATATTAGGACAATATTAAATTATACTTCTCTTTCAGATGGCTTAAATAGTTAGTTAAAGGCTTTATCAACATGAAATGAACTTGTGAATTTATCAACTGTTTTAAATAAAGAGAATATATATTAATGATAATTTTTTAATACTTTCTTTGCTTTCCATATGTGAGACATCACTACTAAAATTTCAGAATTGTTTTTTCTCTTTGTCTATACTGCCAATGAATCATTCTGAGACATAGTGACCTATTTCCACTTTGAAAATATTATACTGTTACTATTATAATTAATGCAGATTAAGATATGCAGTTCTCCCAGTCATGTTACTGTTACAAAGTTACGATAATCAAGCTCTAATATTGAGACATAAAAAGGATGATTTCCACAGGAATTTGGATTGTTTAACTCTTGTTTTATGTGAATATATTCTTAGGTAAGTGACCTATATTAGTGAGCACTGCACTTGTAAGCGATCCACTCACTGAGAAAATGAAAGTGCTTTGAACTTTCAGATAGGACTTTTTATTCATTTAATTTTTCAGCAGTTTATTGTTTTAATTGAGTGAATATTACATATATTTCTAAGACCTTTCATAGGTTCATTCCCATCCTTGATTGCTTAACCTTATTTTCCATAAGCTCTTAAGTTTACCAGCATATATCATTAGTTTTTCAGAAATTAACCTTCACAGTTTGTGAAGGATTACTGTACATCTTTTTTCTCAAATTATGTTTCTTCACCATAAATCAACATTAACTCAAGGTTTTATGTATAGGTGATGCTAATAGTCTGATGGTATCAGCATTGCTGATGGGGAACTTTGAAGCAGCTGTGGAAATGTGCCTTACTGAAGATCGTATGGCTGAGGCAATCCTCTTGGCTATTGCCGGAGGACCAGAACTGTTGTTGCGCACACAGAAAAAGTATTTCCAGCGCAACAAAAGTAACCTGAGCAGGGTAAGTTTTGGGCTGCTTTTCTTTTTATCAAGTGATCTTTCAATATCTTTGTTCTTATTTAACTTAGCTCGTGGGTGTATGATTGCTTCACAACTTCCAGATTTCCTATGACATTTTCTGGAATGCTATTGTATACAGCAGTAACATATTTCTGATATATAACAATTTTAGAACTATTGATTATTTTATGTCTTTCTTTGCAGTTGATATCTTCAGTGGTGACTCATGACTGGATGCATATTGTGACAACTTGTGACTTGGACAACTGGAAAGAGGCACTAGCCATTATTTTAACCTATGCCCTTCCTGAGGAATTTGCTGAGCTCTGTGGTAATATATTAAACAAGTTATTTATTTTATTGTTGTTAGTAATTTAACCCCTTAAATACTGAGAGCCTTTTCACTCTCCTTAATTGCAATTTTCTCATATAATATGTATGTGCTCATTGTTCATACAACATAAACTTCATGTTGTTTTAAGAAAAGAAATTAACTGACTTTCTTAATTTTTAGGGAAAACAAATTTTTGTATAAAGAAATCTTTTTATTTTATGTTCATCTGCTGTTATTTAAATAAAAGATAGTGATAGTTACATTATTAATTGCATAATTTTGCAGTAATTTTGTTATAAATGTGACTGAATTTATTTTTTAATGCTTCCATACTTCCATATTGAAAAATCTTACAAGTCCATTTGACATTGTTTTCCTTGAAGTACAACTTACTTTTATGTCCTAATATTTCACTAAATGTTTATTTTTTTATTTTATATATATATATAAAATTTAATTTTTCTAGAGTACTGAAAGAATTTTTTCAGAGTAAAATTAATTGAAGAAGTAGCTTTGTCACCATCACATTAAGGTCATGAAAACATAACCAGACAGATGTTGGAGGTGTATATTTTATGCTTTTGTGTGATATACACATTAAAATGTAAGTGAGCATTTATTTATGTTTATTTGGCCTCTGGTATCAAGCCTCTGTGTTCTATGCTAAATATTGGCACACTAGATACAGATAACTGTGGAGAAGTGGACTGGAATGTCCCTCCTACAATGAAGTTAAGGGTTTACATGAATATGCAATCTTAAAGATTTGTCTCTTGTTGCTTTTGATCCTTCTTTGGGTCTTTAGCACTTGCTCAGGGCACTCTTGCTTCTTGTTTTGACATATATATTTCATGAAATACCCACCTATTCATAATTCTCCTCTGGTTGTATGATGGAACAAGATATTTTTATATGTAAAGTAAGTCTTTCAATGATAATTAACAGATGTGCAGACAAATAAAATGCATACAGGCCATCCTGATCCTCCCGCCCCCATCCTTTTTCCATCTATTATATTTTTGCTCTGGGTACTAAAGGGAAGATTCTCACCAGGGGACAAAGGTGTCAGGCTTTTTATGATTTATCTTCCCAGTGATCTTACATTGGCCTCTTTTGACCTTGCCTTGTATGTTAATATGCATATCTGCTAAGTATTCAAATAAGAAATATAGACATATATATCTGATTCATGACCAATTTACATTAGAATAAATTAAAAACTGTAACTAGAAATCAACACTTCCTGAAAATGAACTTAACATTTAAGTTCAATACAATAAAATACAAGATATTCCTGTTAAGAGTACAAAATACATGGTTTTCCAATAAAAGATGAATTCTTTGGCATTACTGTATGATGTATGTTAAACAACTCCAAGGGAGAATGCAGTAATTCTGTTGTATAATGAAGCATTCAATTTTAAGTTTATTTTTCCAAGACATATTTAACAATGATATTTAGTCTAAGTTATATTATCTTTTGTCTTTCTGTTTAATTTTGCAAATGTAGACAGATTTTCTAGTGGAATACAGTTTTGTTTATTTTTTCCCAACTTGTGAAGCAAAACTACACTGGAGCTTCAGATAATGATGGGAATCAGTTGCACAGAAGAGTTGTTAACTGGAAATATAGAATAGAGGATTTACTTGCTAAATGATTTATTTTGTTCCTGAAACAAAAGAATCAGACCTTTTTCATTCTGAAACATTTTTACTCTTAAACATCCACTTTAAACAAAGAAATGTTTAATATTAGCATAAACCTATTGAAAATACAGAGTGCTCCAACAAGTCAAAACCGATAACTGCATAGTATCATACAGTTTTTGCTACTAAAAAAAAATATTGCAGAATAATGCTACGTGACCCTATGGAATGTGGATTGTTGATTATAATATTAATTGCAAACACCATTAACTGAGGCATCACATTGTTTGAAATATATAAAAATTGGAGTAAAATGGGTCGTTTGGTTTTCTCTTTTATTCACATTATATGTAGTTTAGTTATTTCTTATTTTAAACACCAGTCTGGATTGTTGATTTCTCATTTAGATGCTCTAGCATCCCGACTGGAAACAGAAAAGCATGGGGAGCTATCTCTATATGCAAGTCTTTGCTATATTTGTTCTGGTAACTTGGAGAAACTTGTAGAGAATTGGGCTCGCAACACTGACAACAACAATGCACCGCTTGCTTTGCAGGTATCTGTCTTTTAAAATATTACATTTTGGGGGGAGAGAGGATGTGAATCACTATAATATTCTTTCTCTGTTTCACAGGTTCTTTTGAAATATGATGTCACCCACTTTAGGCTGATGGTACACATTCCCCATTAGATCTGTTTTTTTTTCAAACTCATCACACAAAATTTTCATTTCATTTACTAAAAGCACCACATTTTTTGTTTGGTTTGAATAGCATATTATTTTAGGATCTTTGCTTATTTACTCTGCCACAGTCACAAAGTATCATAGATTGATTCAACATGCAGATATATCAGACACTGAACAAATTTTCTATCTCCATAAATACATAAATACAGTGTATCTTTGTACTTATGAATTGTTATAGTCTTTTTGGCAATCTTTCAGTATATACACACACATACCACAATCCACACACAGACATGCACACACTCACTCAAGCAATAATAACAAATTAATTATAACAATAAATTTAATAAGAATATTCAGACCTAGTTTTACTTATTATACATGTCTGTTTGCTGGGTAATGAATGTGAAATAGTTTGAAACTTTTCAGGATTGATTGTATTAGGAGTAATAAATCCTCTTTCTCTCTCTCTCTTTAAATTAATTTTTAAGTAATTAATTCTGAGTTAATTGATTAATCAAAATTATTTTATTAGATGATTGTAGTTGGAAATAAAGTAGAAAGTATTAAAGACAAATAAAATTTGCCTCCGCTTGCCTCCAAGATATGGTGTATTTCTTACTTCACAGACTTCACTAAAATTACTTATCATGATTTTAGATTGCTTACATTTGTTTGTTTTCAAAAATCATTTTAACGTTTGAATTTACTTAGTTTTCTTACTGTTTTTTTTTAGTTTGAATTATTTTTTTTTTTTTTAAATTATGTTCATACTTATCTTTCCTTGGTTACTAGGACCTGGTGGAGAAGGTCATGGTTTTGCGCCAGGCTGTTGAAATATCCAGAGGTCAGGTGATGGAATGTGGCAATGCACTTGCAGAGCGACTAAGCCAGTATGCAGGTCTTTTAGCAGCCCAGGGCAGTTTGTCTGCAGCTTCAACATATCTCAATAATAACAGTGGTGATGTGAGTTAAAAGAGATCAAGAAAACATTTGTTTCTTGTTTATTTACACAGTTGTCTCATACACACAGTACTGGAGAGGCTAGAATTATGACTTGTTCATTGCCAATGCTAACATTTTTCAAATGTAATGATGTGTCTTTTGTATCCTTTTCTTGTGGGGAAGCATTCCCTTGCAGTACAATATTATAACTTTTCACCTCATTAATTAATGTCGTATAATTGAGTTCATGTGTAAAAACAATCTTTAGCAATTCATAGTAACCTACATAAACTATAAAACATACAGTGAAAATAGAAATTGATCAGTTATTTTTTTTAAAAATAAGATAAAAAAATTATTTAACACTCCTTTGTAAACAATACTTTATTACATGTATTTTGCACAAAATATTTAGTAGATTGGCAGAAAATAAATATTTGTTTCTGTATATTTTAAACATATTTTTAAACTGCAGATGCGGTTAGCCATCCTTCAAGATCGTATTTACCGAGCTCTGGGATCATCGTCAGCTGGCATAAGTCCTCCACCCTTTCCCTTCCAGCGAATCAATATTTTGGCACAAGGTGCAAAACTCCAACAAACGCAAACGGTATAATATGAGTTGTCGTTTGTTTTGTTTTTGCATTTTATTTTTAATTTAAACATTCATTTTCCATTATTTGCCCTTGTTTATTTGCATTATGGCAGCACAAGTTGCTCTATGAGATTAAGTTACTAATGAATGATGATGTAACTCAGGTCATACTTGATGCTCCTCACCCCCTGCCAATGTCAGTGAATATTGGTGACACTCCCATTAAATATAGTCATTTACAGAAATCTGGATTTGTTTTTTTAACCTATCTCAATCTCTTTTTATGACTTCAGAAACTCTTTTTCAGTACTTGTAAAGCAGAAATTCTACAGGTGAGATGAATTGAGCACTCTGCACAAATTTTTCACTGTTAATTCTATATAACCCTTGTATAATCACTGATATCATCTTGGCTTAATTATTATAACTCTTCTATCTGGTCTACCATTGTGAAGCTGCTTCAAAAGTTTCAAAACACAGCAGCTAGGATTATTCTCCTAATTCCAAGAACTGTTTATAATACTCCATTTCTCCAGTCTTCACTGGTTGCCTTTTCACACCAGTTACACTTCATTGGTACCACATCTGTCTAACCTCTCTTGTATGAACTCCTAGAAGCTTGCACTCATCATCTAACATACATTTTCAACACTCCAAAAGCAAAATAGAAGTCAATTGGTCAGCATTGCTTCTCAGAAATTTGCTTTCTTTCAGGCTGATATACCGAGAGATGATCATTTCAAGAGGATTCTCTAGACACAACATTTTCAGTAGCAACAGCACTTTCTTTTCTGTGTCATCATTTATTAACACAGATTATTATCATTTTGAGTGTGGATTCTTTATGCCTTACTGTATTATTTTTCTGTATTACCTATTTAGACAAACCAAAAGGTTTATCCAAAACCCATGTGTAATTATTGTAAAGCACTTAGAACTTTGACAGGATTAAATAGCACTTTATTATTATTATTATTATTATTATTATGGTAGAAGAGTAAACTCTCTTGCACTATGTGACTTGCTTCTCAAAGACTGTTCTCTCGGTTTCATTTCCTTTTTTTTTTTACATTTCTACAAAAGCAAGTTAAATATGTTAAAGCATATTAATTTTATTTTGTGTTTATAATTGACTTAATTTTTACTGATTATACTTTCTTAGGGAATCAGAATATAAATGCTGTTTGAGCAAATATAATTTTAAAATGGAGACTGATATATGGAAGATTTGTGTGTAAATATATAGAGAGAGAGCATGTGTGTGCATGCTTTTTCAAGTTAGATTTATTGATTATTATTGTTACAAATAAAAGCATTTTGATTTTGAACTGTAAGCATTTTAATACTGCTCTCTCTGTACTTTCTTTCTGATACAGCAAGCATCTCGTGGTGCCTCACAGCAGCAACAGAGGGTAGTGAACAATAGTTTCCAACCTTCTGCCGTTACACCGGTAAACACCTTCTCAGCACAGCAACAGCAAAGCCAGCAGCACTTCCCTCTTATGAATGGTCCTGCCCCGGTTGCTAGCACAACTTTCACACCACAACCTTCTAGCACTAATGTTGCACAAAGTAAAGGTTTGTAGTTTTAATTAAAACTGTTATTAAATAAATAAATATTATGTCAGAATTTCAGTGATTATTTGATTTAATAACCTGGAATTTCCTCTGATTAAGGTTTTACCTTTACATACTGAGTAACTTAGAAGTCTAGGATCCTTTCCTACAGGATAATATAAATATGTGCAGTGATGTTTGAGAGAGGGTCAGTGGTTGATGGTGGAGGATTAAATAAATTACCATTACTATTGTTTAGCTGATTGCATTTAATTTTATGTATGTATTATTATATTTTGTTTATTTCATTGCTTGTTTTATAGGACCGAAATCTCACAAGTATCCAACCCAGATCTACCAGCAGCAAGGTACAGGCTATGGTCTGGACAAGTTCCCACAGCCCAGTGTCCAGCAACCGGACTACTCACAGAATCTATCTTATGCCCAGTCAAATTACTATGGGTACATTTTTAATGAGAAGTTATTTATATATGTGTATGAGCTCGTTTTATTTTCTGGTCACTTATCTCATAAATTATGTTTCCTCTTTTGTTATATTGTTTAACACACATTCACTGTCTTTTGATTTTCAGGGGTTTGATAAGTAAAGATGTTAGAAGTTTTCTTTAGATAAAACAACTCCAGAAAATCTTTCACCATTAAAAATAGTTCTATCTTTCTTCTTTCTCTGTTGTTTCATGTCTTAATTCATATTTGCTGAATTCTACACATTATGTGCATACAATCTGGTCTTTGGGTGATGAATAAGTTCTGTTCTTCATGATTTAGGATGGAAGACAGAATTTGTGCATAAATATGAGTCTGTCCAGTTAATGAAACATTGGCAGAAATAACACATTCCTACCCCATAGCATCAATGATAACCAGTGCAAGTGCGCTATTCATCCACATCTGATCAAGCTTGTCTCATTTGTAATACAAACAAACAAACAGATGTTGCTACATACATGCATAGGTCATTGAAATTTCATTTAAAATTTAGCAATGAAAATTAATGGGTCTTATGGGTTTATTCATTTCAGCAAGTTGCAATAACCTGAAACTCAACTGCTTATGACTGCAGCATTTTGTTTTGTATTTTCCTTAATTTTATCAGACAAATATGTTCTTTGTCATAGCCTCTGGCTGATGACTGTGTATATTGATAAAATATGTCACTCATACTCATAGCATTATATAGTAATAATAAAATATTTTAATGAGCAAACAGAAATTAAGTACACATTTATTGACTGAATTTTAATTGTCTATGATTAAAATAATTATTGTTAACTTTTGTATAAAAGTTATTTAAATTCAATGCACTCTTGTGTATATTTAATAAATAAATTATCTGAACAGTTATTTATACTTATTACTTTCAGCTTTATTTTTTAAAATGTTGTCTACACAGAATAAAGTAAAATGGAATTAACTGTGCTGTATCATTCATGTTTGCTGTTACAGAAATAAATTTAATAAATTTTGCATATAATATCAGGATCCACATTAAAGCACAACTGTTTCACTACACCCGTCAAATGCCAATTTAAGTTTCCAATTCAAAAAATGAAGGTGAGAATATGTTTATCATTCTCTAGATGAACATAGGCACAATTTTGGCTAAAAAGGATAGGTCCAAGAATCAGTATATTTTATAACCTCTCCCAAGAATATCTTCAACTAGAACTAAACAGAAATTTTGGGCAGGTGAGACAGTCTGAGCCAGAAATAGAATTGTTGCTGGTTGGTATTATCAAAACTAGCACTAAATAATACAGATGAAATATACAAAGCTGGCAGATATTTATTTCATGGAAAATATAATTTCATACTCATTTGCATGATAATGACTCTTCTTCTCCTCTCTTTGAAATACATAAATATTATTTACATTTGTGTTAATTGGTTGAAAATCCTTATCTAGTTAAAGATCCAGGAGTAATTTAATATATACTGAAAAAGACAGTTTTATGAAAGAATGAGCATTGCTATTTGAAAGATTACATAATTTTATATATATTTTATCTTGTGCATTTGATCACTCTTCAAATCACAAGATATTAAATAATAAAAATTTCCAGACATTTTAATAGCCATTATAACATTTCTAATTGCTATGGTTTCTAGGATTTCTTTCTTCTTCTTTCTGTTAACTTCTGTTTCCTGACAGGAATTGCATGAAAACTTTTCATCTACTTGATGTTCTCAGTTTTTGTAGGGTTTCTTTGGGGCCTTCATCCTTTCCCTGGTATTCAAGGAGGGTAGTGATTTGGCACATTCTGTCATTATATGGCTTAATTTAAAGACATTCAGAACAGAAAGATGCACCTAGTCAGATTCTATGCACCTAGTCAAAATAATTGATGGCTTGTGAAATTAATAAGTCATATACATGATTTTGCACCAGAAAAATAGTTTATCTAAATCTTTGGAGCCCATCTGGGACCTAGAAAGGAATTTTAATATCCTATTTCATATTTTTACAACATTATTTTAATAACATATAGAGCAATACCCTTGAGAACTTAGAATTTGGAAGATTTTTTTTCTCATTGATTTTATAGTGTCTTAAACATTTTAAAAACCAGTTAGATTTAACAGGATTTGAAATACATAGCTTTGAGAGAAAACCAAGAAAAATAGGCATCAACATTAAAGGCTAAACCTCAGAAATAGCACAGACCTGTATAGATAAAATATGTAAAGATTGAGATTGATGATTTCAGACACACACACACACACACACACACACACACACACACACACACGTGAGTGCATGCATGCATGCTCACAAACAGCTTCCAGACATGTTAGCTTAAGAACCAGCTGACTGACAAATAAATGACTCAAGTTTTGTGTCCCAGTCCTGTGTACACAGTTCCCAGATATGTTGGCCTAAAAATATTTGACTGACAAGTAAATGACTTTTGTGTTGCAGTCCTGTGTACACAGCTCCCACATATGTTGGCCTAAAAATATTTGATTGACAATTAAATGACTTGTTTTGTGTTTCAGTCCTGGGTATTCTAGCTCCACTGCATCAGCAACAAACTTCTACAACCCAGTGGGTTCCACTCCAAACTATAACACACCAGCCCCAGTCACTAGTTTTAACCCATCATCTACCCCAAGCTACAATCCTCCACCATCTGCCCAAAATTACAACCAAGCAGTTGGAGGTCCTTATAGCAGTATACCCCCAGTTCAAGGGCAGTTAGCCTCTTACCAAGATCGAAAAGCAGAGATTGCCTGGAATGATCCGCCGCCTGTTGCAGAGTCTAAGAAATCGAAACCAGCTGCTGTGAGAATACTTTTGTTTTGCAAAGAAAATTAAAATATTTATGTTATTATTTAATTTTTAAATAATAATATCTTTGGGGGGGGGGGGTTGTGTAATACTAGACAGCCTGAGTAGGCTGTTTATGAAAATTGAGCAATTTTTTAGTTGAGTATTGAGAATAGTTTTAAAACTTTTTAAATGTTATTTGTTTTCAACAAGTGCTTGGTTTCGAGGGTGAAAGTGGGTGAGATTCCATGAATAGAAAAACTCTTTAACACCTCTTTATTTTTTAGTGTTTTTTATATTATGTTTGTGGAGTTTGGTCACTTTGTTACTGTTGAAATATCCCTTCTGTTTTATAACACAAATAAAAACTTACAAAATGAATAAGAAATTGCATTTGGAATCTGGTAGAAATTAATTTTATTGTTCTTGATGCTGCCACTGATTATTGTTTACAGTGATTAGTAGGAAATTTGTCTGAGCAAAATTAATTTTGTGCAGTAATTCTACAATAGAAAATTTAATATTATATATTCAACCATAATGAAACCTATGCCTCATCAAAACTAACAGTAAGTTTCATAATTATATAATTTTTTATTATTTTAGGTTCAGAAGAATACATTTTAATTTAGCTGATTTTTGTTTTCAAAATAAATTTTTTAATGTCTGAACCAAATCCTGTCGCTGAACTGAAAAATGAAGGTATATTGAATGAAGCAAGAATTTAGGTTGTATGAATTAGTGCAGAGAAATAAGGTAGATGGGAAGTAACTTAGTCAAAATGTTGAATTAGCCACCTCCATATTTAGTGAAACATAAGACTAATAATGTGTGTTTGCAATTTAAAATGGTAACTGTGATCATTTTGGATATTAATGATCTCTTTATTGATTCAATTTTAAATAGTATGATAACATAAATACACTATCAGAATCAGACAAAAAGTGTTACTTGCTTCTCATGGCTCTTTTTGATAATGCTCTATAATAAATCTCAAAAAAAAAATTATATATCCTATCCACCCCTCAAAAAAAAAAAAAAAAAAAAATCAGTCACAAAATTAAGCTATCTCACTTCTTCTCAATTAATATAACTTTAAGAATTAAATAAATGCAAACAGGAAAGTTTGTACTATGTTATAATATTTCAGTTTGTAAAGTGAAATGATTTTGTTTAGTGACACTTTTTACTTATCTTTAAAAGCACAAATTTCATTTGGCTGAATTTCAGATCTTCTGAAATAGTACATAGATTTTATATTTATATATATAAGAATTTTGCAGATAAGTGGAATAAGGCAGAAATGTAATAATCTCTATTTTGTGAATTTGGACAGATCTTTTTAAAAGATTGTATTGACTGGAACATTTTAATTTTACAGTCTATTGTGTGTGTATGTGTGCGAGCGTGCGTGCGTGTTAGCACACTCAATCATCTTTGAACCTCTAACTTTAGCTTCTCTTTGTGGCCAGACATGACATTTTTAATTTCTTAATTTATAAAGAATGGACAGCATTACTTTTGTTTTTATATATTATTGTGATCTGTAACAAACCATGTTCATCTTACTGTTAATGTTTCTTTCTAAAGTAAAATGATGCAGTTTTACAAATTACAGTATGAGCAACCCCATGCAATAACCTCGCCAATCTTTGGGGTCCAGCAACCCACACCAAGTGAGCAAGGCCCACCTGGTGGACCCATGAACTTTGGGAATTATGGCAGTTACGGTGGCCTGTACAATCCCCAAGAACACCAACCTGTTGCTCAGGTAGAGCATGCATTTATTTGTTTTGCTGTCGTCTCTGAGCTTGGTCAATACTGACTAGTATTTTGTTCATTTGTTGTTGATTTATTTATAGAATAAGATTCACAAACAGAAGAAACCAGTCAATGTTGTTTATGCTAAACATTTTAGTTTCTATCTCATATTGTGAAATTATGATTTGCTTGCTTTAATTTTTTTGAGGAAAAAAAAAAGAGAAGTATCTTGAAGATACCGAAAAGTTTAATACACACCGAGCAAATATTCACCTTATATATTTTTACCCTCTTAGTTAATTGTTTTTTTATTCTCTACAGAATTTTAAAAAAAAATTCTTTATTCTATGTAAAAAAAGAAATGATGATTCAAATATACGTTTAAGAGTAAACATTCACCACTTTGCATAATTGCAAAATAATTACAAATAAAACTGTTGGGTACGTAATTACATCATTTTCACTTTATGATAGTCAGATTCTTCAGGTGTATTATTATATTATACAGGAACTGAAATTGAAAATCTGGATAAATAAAGAATATTAAACTATTACTCCTCTTGCAGGAAGATATTTTAGCCACATTCACTGAAACATGTCAAAATTTACACATTTTGATACTCAATTTTTCTCCACATTGAAAACAAACAAATAGTCTAGATGTAATATTTATAGAAATTATTGTAATGTGTTTCTAGCCTAATTCAAAATTTATAGATTTCTGTTATGGTTCCTTTTTCCATTGCACGATTAGAAAGAGAATAATAGAAACATTTTATTTTTACCTTAGAACTCCTTATTCTTGTTTTGTTTAAAAAATATTTTCAATGCATGTTTATTTTAAACTAACTTAAGAGTTAATGAATATTTGCTTCATAGAGTTAATGAATATTTGCTTTTTGAGTTATTGATTATTTGCTTTGTTCTTTTATGTTATGTGTGTGCTTGCTGCATGATAATTGTGCAGATATGCTATTTAGTACTATATTTTGTTTTATTTCACTGCAACATTTGCTTTTATTATATTTGATTGTGCACTTTGTTACAAACTAAAGAAAACATTTTTTTTTTTTGTTACTGGTGTAAATGTTATAATAATACTTGCATGAATTTTTAATTATACTTGTTAAAAGTTATTTATTTTTCATTTCAATTTCAGTATAAATATAATTTGCAGTAAACAATAATTGATTAAGATGTTATTTGCAATAAGCACAGTTTTGAATAGCAATGAGAGATTAATTTCACTTGATATTAATTAAAAGAATTATGTTATTAATTGTGTTTGTTTTTTTAATTAGGTCTGTACTTTTGTTTTATTTTGTAGAAGTTTGAATATGATTATCAACAAGTGTTAACATTGTTTTAAAAAATCATTTACATTTATCAAAGAAAGAAATAGAGTGTAGAAATTCAGTCGATTCTCAATTATCCAGGTTATTGATTAATCATTGCTGGTGGAAGAAATCTGGTCAGAAATTAAATGTCATTAGTTGTGGTTGTGTACCTGTGTAGTCACTTTATCAACAATCCTGCCAATACATAGATGATTACAGAAGAAAAGTATGATCTTTCTCTTTTAATTGTTTTTGTAAGGTGAAAGAAATTGTGGAGTCTAATTCCAGAAAACCATTTGTTACATAGTTAAGTACTATCATATTAAATATAGAGTAACTGAACATAAGAAGGAAAAGTTAATCATTGTTTATACAAACATCAACAAAAGCATTGCATAATTAAAGGTTTTGATAAAAGTAAAATATGATTCACAAAATTTTATTTTTGGAGATCAAAGAATTCATCGTGTGAGCTCTCAGTGCTTTATATCATTACATGCTTTTAAAGAACATGTTGGATTACTTTTCATGTGTCTTACATAGCATTGTAAATGTGACTTAGAAACAAGTACACTTTTGCTGTTTTGCTGTGCATTGTCCTTCTCTTCACTCACCCCGGATAGTTAAGAATCGACTGTATTCAAAGCAGTGTAGAATAAAGCCCAGTTTTGAGTTGGTAGTTGAGCAAGAAAGACTGTTTGACTTTTGAACTGATCAATGCCTGACTGTCATGTCCTCTCTTCAGCCAACATCCATTTCTTCTTACAATCCTCCTCCAGCCAGCACACAGACATCTACACAGCAGCCACCCAAGGTGAGCTGCTACAGTCTGTGAATTGTAACCCAGTGAATAAACTGTTTAAAAACTTGTAGACACTCAGTTCTTTTCACTTCATTAAGTGTTACCACAATGACCTATATTTGAACTGCTGACTAATACTGTTAGAATTGTATAATTAAAAAAATTATATATATTATGAAATCATTCAAGTTACTATAATTACTTTATGGTAGTAACCATACATATACACATACAAACAAACACTGTACACACACACACACACACACACACACACACACACACACACACATATATATATACAGTCAGCAGATACCAGATCATGATGATAACTTAGACTTAACCAGAGTTTTATCAGTGGAAGAAAAATACAGATATAAAAACAATTATTATTTGGAGCCTGATGTGTTTTTGACTTTCTCTCTTAACATCCAGATATTAATTAGTATTTTGAAGCTTTAAGTTCTGAGAAATAGAAGCATCAGAACAGTAATACATAATAAAATAAGTGCCAGGCATTTGATTTTTTTTTCTTTTTATCAAATTCCAGTACTGATTACGTGTTACAAATTAGAAGCAATAAGCACAATATTAAGAAATACATGTAATTAAGTGAAAGAAATACAGATATCTGGACAACAAACTGTGTAGAAAAGAGAAGAGAGGGAAGAAAATTAGTAATAATATATACACCTTTTTCTATTTAATTTTGCATGTACAATTATTGCTACCTAATCAACGTTATAAACAAAGTTAATTATAATTTCAGCTTCTTAGCATGTTAACAGATAACTGAAGAATGCATTTTTATTGTATTCACCCAATGGTTAGAAAAGTATTCATTGCAGATAATTATCAGAAAATGTTTTAATGTTAAATGAAGAGAAAAAATTGGGGGGAAAAAATCACTGGTTGTGTTGTTTTCTCTTTTTAATTCACATCACTTCATGAAAGCATTATAATCAGTAGTCTTAGTGAAGTACTGGTACATTGATTTCATTGGTAATTGTGTCACTCAGTCAAACCCTATTAATTTTAGAATCTGAAATATTATCAAACAATCACATATTGACTGGCATTCTTACCCAGTTCTTGATTTACAAATATTTTGTTTATGTTTTGGGGGAATAAAATAGTCACTGTATTTGCCTTTTTTTTTATAAAAAAAAGTTGATTTTTTGTGTGGTAAAATTGTGTTATTTAAGTGGAATGGAAAGCAAGTTTATTACCCAGTAATACCCATCAAAAGCAGTCAATTCTGCTGTATGTATTAGTTTCTACGCAGCTTTTATCAACATAAGAATGATCTTTATTTTGAGAGTATCCACATTCTTGTTGTTTGTACCCCACATTTATGAGTGGAAAAACGCTCATTTACATCCAAGGATGTCACATAAAAGAAACAACAAATATAATTGTTAACATACACACTCACATGTATGTACACATGTATTTTGTATGAGTATGCATGGTGCAAAATAATGATTTCTCTATTTCCTTTATTTCTTGTGAAAAACATTTAATTTTTTTTTTTAAATGTATTAAGCCAATTTTAAAAAAAATAAAATCCCATCTAACCCCAGCCCCACCACCCCAGGTAAATCAAGGATTGAATGTGTGTTTATGAATTCAAATAAGAGAATTATTATTACGTTTAATGAAGAAAGCAATGTTATTTATATTTCTGATTACAGATTGTTGGTTTATATGGGAAATGTTAATCTAGTTTTTATTTCATTAAAAGTAGTCAGATATAGGCACTCTAATTATTCTGTATCATTAGGACCATTTGTAAAATAAATATTTTTATACTAATTCATAAAATTTATAACACCAAATGCATCTTGTCTTTAATATTAATGGCTGGCTAACAAATATATCTAAGACTAAAATTATTTTACTGTAAAAAAAAGCTTTTTACAGTAAAATAATAATAAAATTATACAATAAATGTAATAAATAATTAGAGATTTACATATATATACATATATTAATATATAATTAATGCTTTGCCAGTTTAGCACACGTGCATGATTTGTTACATACTAATCTGTGATGTTATGTTTATAATTACTGATACTTTTTATTGATAATAACAAAGAAAAGAAATGGTGAAGTTTAATGTCAAGAAACAGGAAATATCATTGTATTTGAAAATTTATTGTATTTGAAATTCATTGGTCAGTAAAGGTCACCATATGAAATTTATCAATCAGTAAAGAAAAAATTCTGAAATTATCACATTTTAAAAAAAACCACTCACTGAAATTATTCAATCAGTAAAGAACACTCACCGAAATTCATCAGTCAGCAAATAACACCTATGGAAATTTATCACTATGCATCAGTATCATTTGAATTGTTCACTTAGTAAAGACAATCCATTGAATTTTATCAATCAATAAAGAACAAAAATTTATGTCAGTGATGTCATGTATCGATATGAGAACTGTATCTTTTTTCTTATTTATTTATTATACCGTTGAAGTACTGTTAGTGAAATGTAATATTAATAGACTTAAAATATTTATTATCCTTACAGATAGATGCAAGCGTCCAGATTTTACTATTATTCGTGCATTTTGCCAAGTTGGATTTCACAGATATTTATATATTAGTCTTCACTAGTTGTGTTAGCAAAGAGTAATGAATGAGCTAAAGCTGTAATTTGTTGGCAGCAGGCTGCAGAACCACCCAAGCCCATGCCCAAAGGTCCACTGCCTGCTGAACACAAAGTTATGCAAGATGTCTTTGAAAAACTTCTCTCGGCCTGCAGCCAAAGGGCTACCAATGCTGTGAGTTCATGTATTCCTGAGAAGACTTTCTCTCTACCCTTTCACCCCACCCTTCCCATTTTCCCCCCACAAATGCCGATTTCATGTTTAGTGCACATTGTGTATTGGTTACCATTTCCCATTGCATAATGTTATTTATTGGCTGTGATTTATATATATTTCATGCTGACTGTATTTATCATATAGTGAAATATGTCAATGCCTGCGAAAACCCGGCTAAAGTTGCTTACAGATGTATCTGTATGGGTTACCATTAGCCATAGAGACATAGGTACATTGTTTTACTTGTCATCATGTGCCAGTCAACACAAACATTAACCACAAAGACAACTGTTTATAACACAAACATAATTAAATGCACTTTTGTTACTGTCTTATATTGCACATTTATACACAAGCTTGGATACCATTAATGCACAGAACTGAAAAATGACCACAGATATAAGTGTAAATAAATGAGCCTAAACATCATTATTCTTTTTTAGTTCTTTTAATGCACAGAATTGAAACATGACCACATATTAACATAAATAGATGTGCCTAAACATTAGTATTCCTGTTTAGTTCCTTTAATGTACAGAACTGAAGCACAACTGTACATATTTAATGTAAATAAATATACCTAAACATCAATATTCCTTTTTAACTCTTTTCAAGCATAGAATTGAAAAATTACCACATATATTAACATAAATAAATATGCCTAAACATTATTATTCTTTTAAAGTTCTTTTAATGCACAGTTTTTCTTCCTTTTTTTAATAAATTTTATTCCTGTTTTATTCAGCAAATGAAAAGGAAACTGGAGGACGTTGCTCGGAAGTTGGAAATATTGTATGACAGATTGAGAGATGGAACTGTGAGTATTTGTTGTTGTTTTTTTTAAAAATCTTTCATGGACCCATATTGCATATGTTTATTTTTTAGTTATAGTCAGGAATACAATTTTATTTAATTAATATATTTCATATTTAATTTATAAGATTTGGGGTTTTTTATAGCAACAGTATTAGATTTTTTTTCTTACTGACTTTTAAAAATAATTACAGCACACATTACTGATTGCTTTTAAAATTTGCATTTGTGAAGTAGGATTTAGTCTTGATTTAAAAGTTTAAAAATAATTCTTTGTTTATATTTTCCCTTTTGCCAGCTATCTCAGTCTGTGTTATTGGGTCTGCATCAGCTTGTCCAGGCTGTACAAGGCTGTGACTACCCTACCAGTCTTGGTGTCCACACAGGACTTATCTCCCATGGCAACTTCTCTGAGATCAGTGCCTTTATGCCTGCAGTCAAGGTGCTGCTCCAGACAGCAAGTCAACTCAACGTCTTTGTGCAGTGAAAAATGAATGTTGTGAGAGAATGAAGACACAGACTAATCGTGAGACCTGAGACAGTTAATTTGTAGATATATTTGTGAGGGAAATGGAAGTCAATACAATGAAGGCCTGGTGCATGTCTGAGTGCATATAGCTACATAACTCATACCAGCCTTGTGAGCCGGAACCATTCTCTCCATTAAAAATACATATATATTTAATAATAATACATATTTGTTGTTATACAAACAAGCACTGCATAACTATAAAGGTTGGCATGTGTTGAGGAATGTCTTGGCAGAATGTGAATATGTTGTTGTTAGTTTCATCTTTGTGACAAGGATGCTGTTGCTGTTTTTTTTTTTTAGTGTAGAATAGAAATGCATGCCAGGAATCTGTGGCATATAGAACTTTAAGCTTGACACATGCAAAGTGAGAGTTTCGTTCATTAATTTAATTCACAATTCACCTCACACGGAATAGCTAAAGAAGGCCGTTTTAAAGATTTGCTTTGTGGCTATGGTACTTTTGTTATGTTTAAAGCTTGGTTTGGATTGTTTTCATTTTTTTTAGAAAGTAATTGTGTACGGGAAATTATTCAAACTGATATCTTCATTTTAAAAAGAATGTTTAAAGTTATATATTATCTTGATTTTGTTCATGTATGCATATATATGTAAATTGTAGTATAGTCTTCTTTGTTACATGAAGAATATGTTTATCTTTTCTTTTAAAAAAAAAATACTGTTTATCAAAGCATTATATTGGCCTTGTAAAAAGTTGGTTTCAGTCTTTGGGAAAATGCTGTAAATAGCCCATTTGTACCTGGGACTTCTTTTGTGAAAATGTTATTAGTGTTAGTCATGCAACTGTTGTTGTTTTCTTTGTAACTTTATTACTGTTGACATTGTCAATTGTTAATTTGACTGAACAATCATGTGTTACACTCTTGATTGGGTTTTTTTTCCTGTGTGTATGTGTGTGTATCCTTTTAAAGAATGTCAGAATCATCCACTATATTATATTCAGACACAGTCACTATTATATGTCTGATTAAGCACCCATTAGCCATATATTTTAAGAGTAGATTTTAGAAATGTTGAGTGATCAGATTGATTATATCTACTTTAGGGATTTAATGAAATCGTAAGTGACAGACCATAATGTTCTGAAATGTCTTATTGATAAAAGTCTTAAACTGCTTATTTTTAATTTCTTTTTTCCTTTTATTTATGATGGTCATATATTATAGCTATGTAACATGATTATTAATAAAACAGATGCTTATTTGTAAACAAACGATGCTCCATGAATAAGAATGTGAAGATATTAAGTAGATAAAATATGTACAGTTGTATTGCATACATTTTTTAACTAATTATAAAACATTGCAACAAGATATTAACTATTAAGCATTATTAAAATATAATTTAGAAAAATAAATGCAATTCTTTATTATGTGTATTGACAAGGCTTACTGATGCGGCATGCTCTATGCAGAGGTGTAGAGTGTCAAGGAATGACAATGATCTCTTAAATCATTTTATTCATCTTCACATTTGTTTATTCAGTATTTATTTAACAGATCACCACATCCATTAATTTGTACTCAGTGTTGATGTTATATTTTATACTTTGTCGAACATTATTGACTGATATCATATAATTTTTTTTAATAACAAATGGATGATGATATATTTTTATGTGTGAGTGTCTGTGCATACATACACATGCTACACATGCATGCACACACACACACACATACACACACACACGCACACACACTTGGGGGTTTACAAATCCTGGTCACTATGACATCTACAAATTTCATACTGGCAACAAGATTTTAGGATTCACTTTTATTAAATAACATTTCAAATCTTGACCTATCATTACAATAATTTCCATAAAATACAAATATTTGAACATACATATAATTTGTTAACTGAAAATTCTTGCCTCATTTATCATTACGAAGTAGTAAACAACTTTTTGTCTAGCTTGTGATGTTAAAGTGTTTGGTCATTGAAATGTTAATATAATAATATGCCATTATTTATATAAGAGACTCCTCTGCTTCTAACTAGTACAAATCATCCTCTCGAAATATTATTTCTTCATCATTCTGTGTTTAATTAAAACTGAATTTAAAATGCAGAAAAACAAACCTATAATAGCATCAGTAGAATAATTCACCAAAAAGTAGTATTGCATTTAATAGCAAAATATTTTACCAATTTGAAGAAAACATGTAAAATATAATAATACTGTGGCATTTACATATATTTAAAGTTAAGTAAAAAAAAAATTACTAAAGAAAAAATAATGTGCATACTCTGGTGGAGGTATCAAGCTTTAACTAAATTTTAAATTTTTATTGTATATACATAACACATACACACAAACATATTGGAAAAACATCATTATCCTTTTGTTGTTTAATGTATATATAATTTTCTCTTATTTTATCATTTTTAAAAAAAAAAAAAAGTTTGATTTTCTTATTTATACTTCATTTATTTTTGAAGGGAGGTGTGGTTTGTACTTTGTTGTATCTTAGCAGACAATCTTAATTTCCAAGGCCTAATGTACTTTGCTTTTGGATTTTAGAATTGGAAAGCTGTTAATCAGATATGTTTGTTTATAATATAAATGCTCAGTACATTATTATTGTACATTTAGAATAAGCCACATCAAATGGGCTACATACTTTTAACAGTTAGTGTTTCTTAAACTGTTTGAGTTTTGACAAACTGTTTGCTTCAAAAAATTTCAATGTGAGTTTGCTTGATGCAAAATGATTGTTATTGTTTCACCATCAGTTTTAATTAAACAAGGTCAAATAGCTAAACCTATTATATTATTTTTGAATTCAAGGAAAAGTGCCACCTTTTCTCTTCACCTGTTTGAATAATAATTCATATGGCAACATTACATTATTCTAAAGCTGAATTGTCGTAGTAAGAGATTTGGAGTGAATATTACTTCTTGTTTTGTCACTAGTGAATAAGATTACTTGTATTACTGTCAGTTTTTCTAGTTATTTCAGTTTTTTATAAGTAGCTATTAATTATTCACTTTAGAACAGGGTTTCTCAACCAGGGTTCCATGAGGTTGCTAGAGGTCACTAGCGGTTCCATGAGAGATTGTGATTGGGAAAAAGTAAGCATCATAGATTTAGTAATTTTTTATGCAGGGATTCCTTGAGGGGTTCACTGACACCTGAAAATTATTTCAAGGGTTCCACCAGAGTAAAATGATTGAGAAAGGCAGCTGTGGAGTGTTTTGTTAGAAATAGAAAATTCCTTTTGTTAAATGATTTTTTTCTGATTTAATGATGGCACTAGTAAACATTTCACCCTTTTAAGGAGTGTCATTGTTTATGTAAAAGCACATTAAAAAGCTTAGGATTAAAAAAATTTAAGGTATTTTTGACATTTGTTATGAAGGTCTGAAATCTTAGTAGAATTGGTGGTCAGTCTAAATTATGTGTATAGCTGGACAGGTTTTTCACTGGTCAACTTCTGATTCTGTTCTCATATATTTTTCTTTTCTTTCTCAGAATGATTTTCTGCAAAACTACTTTATAGATCATATTAATTTAATGTCATGATATGAATTGCTGTTGCCCTTCCCTAGTTATTTTTAGTATAATGTTTCATGTATATTGTTGCTTGTTTTATAGTATTTGTGTGCTTCTTGACTTGACAAAGCAAAAAGATTCTATCACTCTTTCACTTACGTTTATTCAGGTAATTACTCACAAATTATATTTGCGGGGTATAAGTGGGGAAGTCTGTAACTATGAGTTGAGTTATGTAAAAAAAAAAAAAAAAAAAAGAAACCTTAGAAAAGTAGTAACACACCTAATGTTTATTTACCATATGGATGAAAGCTGGGTTTGAGGAAGTGTAGTGACTGTATATGTTTATTACAGCCATGTGTCCTTTTAACCCAACAGGCAATGAATTGACGATGCATGGTGCTGACCACTCATAGTGTTAATCTGTAGTGCATTAACACTTCTCCTGAATCCTCTTCTTGAAAACAGATGTGTACAATAGTTTAACCTTTTTCATTTTAATTTTTTGTTTGTATTTAAGTAGAAGAACCTATTGGATGAGAGCAGGGTATAGGTGAGAATATGTTTGCTAGCAGCATGTTAGTCTCCACTAAGCTCCCCCACCCCCATCATGTGCATGTCTATAACGAACCTTGAATGGCATGTCTGCTAGCTGTATGGAATGTCTGCTATCTGTGTGGAATGGCTGTTAGTTTTAGTTCTTTTGTTTTTTGGGGAACTGCTGTATTAGTGTTGTCTCCAACATCTAATAGTTGGTGGCTTTACACATTTCAGTTTTGTAGCTTACTATTATCATTGTAAACTTCTCTTGCCTGTGATTGCACTTATGTTCAGATGTAAACAAGTGTATGATTATTAAAATTTTTTTTAATAATAGTGAGAAATTGACAGCTATTCAACAGTTGGCAATTTTATTATCATGCATGAATAAATTGACTCCAAAACATTAATTTTCTTCTGTTAAGTTTTTTACTTTTTTCTTGCATGTTTAGTTTGAGGATTTCTTACAACTCCTATGATTTTAAGTACATTATAATCAAAGCATTTGTATTATTATTTTTAGAAATCATAATCTATAATGTAATAACTTTGACCTTCCGCAACTTGTGTTTGGTTTTATCTACAATTATATTTGACTCAAGCTGGGCAACAAGTGATTTTGAATGTGCAGTAAGTATTTAAGACTAGCCAATTGCTGGGGTGGGGTGGTAAGTATCTAGCAAGTAAGAACATAGCATGCGGTATTCAAGATTGCTCTTGGAAATTCAACATTGATCTATCTAAGACCGCCTTCCTCCGAGATGCCGCGTTATTGACGTGCTTGCGTGCTTTCACTCAGCAGCACGGTAAGAAGAGGGACAATAGGCCGCACGCATAGTATATGAAATTATAGATTTGATTTATACTATAACTTATTTCTGTAAAGTATTTGGAATTGATACAATATTCTGCATAAAGGACACTACATGCTGATCATATACAAATATTATCAGGACTGAGTGACATTAAAACAGTAAATTCGACGATGTTCATGCAAGCTGGATTCCACACCCACGTTTGACATCATATACGACGTCATAGTAAAGTGATAATTGTCTTTGATTGCACTAGATAATGTACTTTTTATTTAAGTCGATATGTTTTGTTTTCAAGCCCACTGTGGCCTGACACTTTAGTTTTTGCCCCATTTCTTTCTTTATAATAATATATGCCTGCTGTTTACCTGGACTATCAATGAGGCCTGCATTCTATCATCGGAATAATCAACTCAATGATTAAAAATAAAATTTGTTTGAATGCATTTCTCGCATGATAATGGCTTCTCAGAGCTCTGACGTCAGCAGCCGTGCTTTTGTTTGTTTTAGAATCTTCAACACTACTTACATGCTATCACTGGCGAGTAGTCATACAACATTGTAACAAAGAACAGTGTTGGCAAGTAGTCGGACAGCATTACAACAGAGAGCAGTGTTGGCAAATAGTCAGACAACAAGACAACTTGGAACAGTGCTGGCAAGTATCGGGCAACACTACAACAGAGAACAGTGCAGGCGAACGGTCGGGGAACATTCAGAGAAATTTAGCTTGTGAGCAGATGGACAACATTCCAACAGAACAACGAAACATTTACACACATAGATAAGTGCATGTCAGAACGAGCTAGGACTTTGTTAACGGGACAATGAAAATATTTTTTCAAGTTTGCAGGTAAGGCGACTCCCGCTCCACAGGTTAATACATTTGGTTTGTGTGTAGTGTCAAGAAGCAGTGATTCAGTGAATGTTAGATTTAGAGAAATCAGATATAAACTGTATTCACCCTCCCTCTTACTGAGTACGTCTGATATAAACTCAATTCACATCTTTCTTATTGAGTACGTCTGATATAAACTGGATTCACCATCTCTCTTACTGAGTACGTCTGATATAATGGATTCACCATATTTCTTATTGAGTACGTCTGATATAGACTGGATTCACCATCCCTCTGACTGAGTACGTCTGATATAAACAGGATTCACATCCTTATTGAGTACGTCTGGTATAGACTGGATTCACCATCCCTCTGAGTACGTCTGATATAAACTGGATTCAACATCCCTCTTACTGAGTACGTCTGATATAAACTGGATTCACATCTTTCTTATTGAGTACGTCTGATATAAACTGGATTCACCATCCCTCTTACTGAGTACGTATCATAACGGGTGTTTGCTCTCCTGTTATTCATGGAAGTGCCGTTCCCAGTCCAGTGATTTTGTCGTACGGTCTCGTGCACAAGGCTAGCTTAGCAATGGGTGTGTTTATATTTCAGTTCCATTTCCAAAGATCAAGTGAAATATCATTCTGTGTTCCATCTACACCTTTCACACGTGAGAATAACGGTACTAATCTTCACAACTGACTGGCATGTGTTACGTAAAAATCTTAAGTGAATCTATTTTTTTAAAATGTGTCTTCCTATTTTGAAATCTACAAAGTTTCTGCCAGGCCACTACTTTTTCATATGCATGGGCATAAATTATATACCACTGTTTTCTGAAACGCAGTGCAGTAATCATTCACAACAGTCTTTATTTAAAAAGCAGTTATCATTCCGAATAGAAGTGGTTATTGAGAACAATCACTAATGCAGTCATTTCAGGATTGTCAGTCATCATTCAGACAGCTTGTCATCATTCACAATAGTCACCATTGAAAAAACGAATCAGTCATAACACCAAGACATGTCAGTTATATTTCAGATCTATTAGTCATGAGTATAAAACATCAGTTTTGAAAACAGAAGAAAATAGCAATTATCGGCACGTTTCAATATTACTTTATTTAAATTCTTAGAATTAGTTAGTAATATTAAATATTACAAGATAATTATTGGATTTCATCATCACCATAATCATGTGAAAACTTAGAAAATCAAGAAACTTTTAATTTATTTTTAACATTACATTTAAAATACAATTAGCTTATTTTTTTAAAGTAAAGCCTAATTTTAAATCTACACAATAATGCAAATGTCTCTACCATTATCAAAATGATAATTCCTCTGACACAACTTCGTATAAATATAACAGCAATTAGTCAGCCTCATACCACAATAATTGACTTGGTACACCGAATGAAGCCTCATACCACAATAATTGATTTGGTACACAGGAATGCAGCCTCATACCACAATAATTGACTTGGTACACCGAATGCAGCCTCATACCACAATAATTGATTTGGTACACTGAATGCAGCCTCATACCACAATAATTGATTTGGTAAATTGGATACAGCCTCATACCACAATAATTGACTTGGTACACCGAATGCAGCCTCATACCACAATAATTGATTTGGTACATTGAATACAGCCTCATACCACAATGATTAACTTGGTTCATTGAATGCAACTTCATATTAAACTAGTCGATGTCAAAATTTCAAAGAAGATAATTACTTTCCATCAAATCATATACGACACTATACACTTTAAACTTGAATTTTTCGTCCATTATTCGCAGCAATGTTATCGCATGTTTTCTCTAAGAATTTTATAATAATTGTAATCACACGAACAAATTACACTTTTATTTATTATTGTTTTTCTTAGTTATGCAACGCATCGAGATAATTTGCGTCCTCCCATCAGAACATGTCTATTGATTACAACAAATATAAACATTAATAGGCTAGCCGAGAACAGAACATGTATATTGATTAAAACAAACATAAAATAGCTTCAAGTATCATTTCTAAATAGTCTAACAGAGATCAGAGCATGTATATTGTTTAAAACAAATATAAAATTGTTTCAAGAATTATTTCTAAATAGTCTAACTGAGATCAAATTAATCTTATTTGATTTCTTCTGCTAAGTACTCTTTCAGTCCGTAGTCTGCGATGTCTTGGGCTTGAAGAAGACTTTTCGTGTCAACATGGAGGCGATATATGGTATTTGCTTCTTGCCACTCATTTTTTTATTCTGGCACTGGGACTCGTAGTCGTACGCAACTCGCTTGCAGACTAGAGTCATCATAGACATCAGGTCCATGTCCTGCCACTTTTCCGTTAACACCTTCGTCAGGGATTGTATAAACCACGAGCCCTCTGTACTGTTGCGCCACGAATAGTAGCCTGCAAACACGCATACACATGTGTATAGATGGTTATATCTACTGGATAGAAATGGAGACCTACAGATAAATATAGACAGACAATTACAATAGTGTTGGTTACAATCATCATCATCATCATCATCATCATCATCATCATCAGTAGCAGTAGTAGTAGTTCTTCATGACTTCTTTTGACTGTCGGTTGTGGACCAAGGTCTCGGAATCTTACCAAGATTCTGGGACATCCAAAATTTTACGGAGGATGTCAGCACTTCAGAGGAGCGCTGCTCTTAGTAGTGGGGCAATTTTGTGGTGTCCAAGTACTTTACTCAGATAGCTTTGCAATTCAGGTGTCATGTTCCCCACAGATCCTATCACTACAGGTATTACTTCTGCTTTTACATTCAACAGTCTCTGGATTTCTAATCTAAGATCTTGATATTTTTCTATTTTTTCTCTTTCTTTCTTTTTTATATCTCTATCACTTGGAACAGCAACATCGATGATTGTTGCTGTTCTTTTAGATTTATTGAGAACTACAATGTCTGGTCTTCGTGCAGGAATCACTCGCTTATTTCAAAGTCCCACAATATTTTGACTTTTTCTATTTCAAATACTGCTTCCAGATGGTACATCCATGCTCTTTCTGGGATTTTTACTCCATAGTTCTCCATATGTTTCAATGAATGATTTTTGCCTTTCGTTGTGTCTTTTGGTATATTCTGTTCCAGCCAATAACTGACATCCAGATAGTAAATGTCCTGCTGCTTCATCCACGTTTTTGCAGAGTCTGTATTTGGAATCATTTGAGATTTTCATGATTTGATTTTTTGTGATTTCGTGTTTAGTGCTTGGTCTTGTGCTGCTATTATTAGTACATCTGTTTCTGCCTTCAAACCTGCTTTTTGAAACAACTTATATGTTGATTGTTTTGTTGATAATTCATCAGCTTGTCGCACTTACTGACTATGGAGAGTTTTTTGGCTCCATTTGCTAACGTCTGTTTTGCTTTTTTCTCCCATGATTCTTTGTCTGATTGTGGTGGTTGGTACAATCCACTCATCTTTACTGCTTCTATCAGTGACTCATTTTTGTAGTTATTTCAGAGGTAGTCCCTTAGCTATAACTTCTCCTTCAATGACATCTTTGATTTTCTTGAGTCCTCTGCCTACCGTTTCCGGAGATGCATAAAGTCTATCTACATCTGCTTTTGGATGTAGGTCATTATGTATTGTGAGTAGTATCCTGTTTTTCTATCCAGTTCATTTATTTCATTTGTTGTCCAATCTATGATAACTCCAATATAACTAATTACAGGTACTGAGTAAGCATTAATGACTTGTATTTCATTAGCCCCATTTATCTTGGACTTTAGAATTTTTCTAACTCGCTTTTTATACTCTCGTTTAGCCCCATTTATCTTGGACTTTAGAATTTTTCTAACTCGCTTTTTATACTCTCGTTTAGCCCCATTTATCTTGGACTTTAGAATTTTTCTAACTCGCTTTTTATACTCTCTTTTAGCCCCATTTATCTTGGACTTTAGAATTTTTCTAACTCGCTTTTTATACTCTCGTTTAGCCCCATTTATCTTGGACTTTAGAATTTTTCTAACTCGCTTTTTATACTCTCTTTTAGCCCCATTTATCTTGGACTTTAGAATTTTTCTAACTCGCTTTTTATACTCTCTTTTAGCCCCATTTATCTTGGACTTTAGAATTTTTCTAACTCGCTTTTTATACTCTCTTTTAGCTTTGAACTTCACTTTGCGTATCTCTTGATGTTGCAGTATTCCCAGGTATTTCTCAAGGTCGAATTTCATGTTAATGTCCTCACTAAACGTCTTTAAAGTACTGATCAGCGAATTTATATTATATTAATTTTTACCAAAATCTTTAGATCGTCCATATACAGTAAATGATTGAAAATATGCCCTGATTTCATTTTGTACACTAATAGTGTTTTCTGAATGACGTCACTCAGAGGATTATGGACTATGAAGAACAGCAATAGTGATAGGGAATTTCTGAAAAATTCCACATTTTATTGGTATATCTGCAACTGCTATATTGTTGCAAGTTAGGGTAGTTTTCCAGCTTGTCATTGATATAAGGTTTTGTAGTGAAGGTGTTGTTTTGTACATATTTATTGTTTGAAGTATTCATGAATGTGGGATTGAATCATAGGGCCTTTGGTAGTCAATCCAGACAAGATCTGTTATTCGTCTATTACTATCGGTAACTATAGCTTTATCAAGTGCCAATTGCTCAAATACCAGACATTGTAGTTCTCTGTAAGTATATTATTATTATTATTATTATTATTATGCCTTTTTCCACGAATTCTGTTTGACTGTCAGTTGTGAACCAAGGTCTCGGAATCTTACCAAGATTCTGGGAGATCCAAGGTTTTACGGAGGATGTGGGCACTTCCGAGGAGCGCTGCTTTGAGTAGTGGAGCGAGTGTGTGGTTTTCAGGGAGTTTATTCAGGTAGCCTTCCAATTCAGATGTTATGTTCCCCAAGGCCCCTATCACTATATGCTTTTACATTCCACAGTCTCTGAAGTACTAGTCTGAGATCTTATTTTTCTATTTTTTTCTCTTTCTTTTGTTTTTTTTATGTTTCTATCACTTGGAACAGCGACATCAATGATTGTTGCTATTCTGTTGGACTTATTTAGATGTCTGGTCTTCGTGCAGAAATCACCCGATCTGTTCTTATCTCGAAGTCCCACAGTATTTTGACTATTTCTGTTTCGGTGACTGCTTCCGGTTGGTGCATCCAAGCTCTTTCTGGGGTTTTTATGCCATAGTTCTCACACAGATTTCTATGTATGTGTTTTGCCACTTCGTTGTGTCGTTTGGTATATGCTGTTCCAGCCAGAACCTGACATCCAGATAATATGCGTTCTGTTGTTTCATCCATGGATTTGCAGAGTCTACATTTGGAATCATTTGAGATTTTCATGATTTTCGTTTTGTGAGATTTTGGTGTTGAGTGCTTGATCTTGTGCAGCTGTTATGAGTGCTTCTGTTTCTGCTTTCAATCCTGCCTCCTTCAACCATTTGTACGTTGATTGCTTTGTTGACATTTCGTCGGATTGTCGTACATACTGGCCATGGAGAAGCTTTTGGCTCCATGTATGTGCTAGTGCATGCTCCGTTGTTTTCTTCCATGTTTCTTTGTCTGTTTCTGGGGGTTGGAATAGTCCACTCATCTTTACTGTTTCTATCAGTAGATCATCTTTATTGTTATTCCAGATGTAGTCCTCAAGACCAATGACTTCTCCTTCAATGACATGTTTGATTTTCTTGAGACCTCGGTCTCCCATTTTTCGAGATACATAGAGCCTATTATTATTATTATTATTATGCCTTGTAATGACTTATGCAGACTGTCAGTTGTGAACCAATGTTGCTAAGTTTACAAGATTCAAGGTTTCCGGATGTTGTGTGCACTTCCGATGAGCTCTGCTTTTAGTAGTGGGGTGAGTCTTACTTACATGTTATGTTTCCAAGGTTCCTACCACTAAAGAGTATCACTTCTGGTTTTACATTCCACACTCTCTAATCTAAAATCTTGGTATTATTTTATTTTTTCTCTTTCTCTTTCTTTTTTTAATTTTTTTAATACTACTTGAAACAGCAATGTTGATGATTGTTGTTGTTCTGTTAGACTTACTGAGGATTAAAATATATGGTCTTCGAGCAGGAATCAGCCGATATTTTCTTAGCTCGAAGTCCCACAGTATATTGAGGAATGCTTCTTGTTCTTGTAATCACGCTCTTTCTGGTTTTTACTCCATAGTTTTCACATAGATGTTTTTGTATAAGTTTTGCCACTTCCTTGTATCTTTTGGTGTATTCAGTTCCAGACATCCATATGTTCTATTGTTTCATCTATGTTTTTCCAGAGTCTGCATTTGAGCCTTCATTATAACTGTTTCATTGCAGGGATTTGTTGTTTTTGTCATTTTTAATTCCATTCCCATAGATTTGTAAGGAACATCAGAACAGACAAAACCAGAAAGGAATAAAGGAAGAGAGGAAAACAAACAAATTATATGAAGAATGTTTGACAGAGTTGACCCAAAATAAATATGGCATGTATCTATTTGACTCAAAATATATATTTGGAGGACACAGAATTTAATGTTCTAAGCAGTGAAGGGCCATGTTAGATCCCAAAGTTTGGACATTGATCTTTACTATAACGGTCTCAAAATGCATGATAAAGATCAGTCATCGACCAAAATCTAAATAGTGTCCTTGACAGAGGCAACACGTCTTCCTACAATACTTTAGATTAAAAGTAGATATAAGAGATCTGCAATGGCACTGCTTTTGATTTCAGAAAGAGTTGACTTAACATTGAAAGGTTCTTTACATCTTGGAGAAAAGTCGTTATGTATTTGTATGTCTGTTTATATGAATGATTAATTCCTTTTGCTTGTTATGATTAATGATTTTTGTTTCATTTGATCAAACCTGGTGCAACTGAATATGCCATGAGGAAGTCGGATTCTGCAGGTAAAGTGCGGGTCACAGCGTTAGTATCATGGATAGCGTCATGCTGAGTCTTGGAATCGGCTTCAGTTGCATCTACTCCTTCTGACAATTTATCACCTCGGCATGCCTGCGTTTAATTACAAACATAAAACGGTACAGAAATAAGTAACACGGATAATTAATTTTACGTTTAACTTATTAATGATTTTAATAATTTGCAGCTCTGAGCATTATTAATCATTTGATTGACTCATAACCTTGAACAACATAGACATCAATACTGCTAAACGTTAATGAAACCAGCAGTCGGAAAATTATGACGGTAGTAAACTTAGGTACCGCCTTTTTACTGTTATATAACAACAGACTTCCACATGTTCACTGATTATTTGTTACTGGTATTAGTAGATGCATGATCCTTTTGAAGGGTTTTAGTGACAACGGCAATTTGTTTTGTTTGTTTGTGTGAGTGTGTGTATTGTGTGTATTGTATGTGTGTATTGTGTGTATTGTGTCTCCACAATCTGTACATCTATTCTAGAGGTTGTATGAATGAAAACATTGGTAAGAAGTTTTCCACCCACGGAAATATTGTGTGTGTCTTTAATATTGCATGACGGTCAAAGTTTGTCTTTAATATTGTGTGACGGTAAAAGTTTGTCTTTAATATTGTGTGACGGTAAAAGTTTGTCTTTAATATTGTGTGTGACGGTAAAAGTTTGTCTTTAATATTGCGTGACGGTAAAAGTTTGTCTTTAATATTGTGTGACGGTAAAAGTTTGTCTTTAATATTGCGTGACGGTAAAAGTTTGTCTTTAATATTGTGTGACGGTAAAAGTTTGTCTTTAATATTGTGTGACGGTAAAAGTTTGTCTTTAATATTGTGGAAGAGAGAAAACGTTTACAGCTCCCGCTTATTCGCCAAGCGAGATAGACGTGTGATGTCCTCTGGAAAATTATTAATAACATAAATTAAGATTCTTATCACTTGTAACTAGTTATGGGAGATTAAATAACAACAATAATCATAACCAAAGACTAGTGTGGCGTTGACGTCACTCTTACCGATTTCAATATACTAGCGTATTATTACGGCATTGCGATATCACATAGCATGTAGCACACTACAACTGTATTTTGACTTTGAATACAAAACATTTTCCCATTATATCATATTTACTCACTTGTATGAAAAATATTTTCGGCTTTTCGATTAAGCCAGGACATTTGCGTCCATTGAAAGGGACGACAATGTCTTCAATTGTGACCTCGCCCCCGTCGGCACCGTACACAGATCCTTCGTTTTTCCCGTGCGAAAGTATGGCGCACACAAAGCAGTCAGAATCCTGATGTTCCGTCTTTTTTCCATCTACAGAGTCAAGACATGATTTGAGCATTTCTTCAGTACAAGTCAAAAAGGTAATGAGATTACTGAAACGTGTTTTAAAAATTTTATCTGCAAATATTTAGTCATGCAAACTTATCAAAATATATGGCAAATTTAAATAGTCATGCAGGTAAATCAAAATGTATGGCAAATCTAAATAGTCATGCAAGTAAATCAAAATGTATGGCAAATTTAAATAGTCATGTAATTAAATCAAAATGTATTGCACATGTCAAAAGGAAATACTTCAAATCTGTACAAAAGCAAAGTTTTAGATAGAAAGAATGTGTAGTGTTTGAAGAGATATATAACTGTTTTGACTAAGAGATATATAACTGTTTTGACTAAGAGATATATAACTGTTTTGACTAAGAGAAATATAACTGTTTTGACTAAGAGAAATATAACTGTTTTGATTTAGAGATATATAACTGTTTTGACTAAGAGATATATAACTGTTTTGACTAAGAGATATATAACTGTTTTGACTAAGAGATATATAACTCTTGTGACTAAGAGATATATAACTGTTTTGATTTAGAGATATATAACTGTTTTGACTAAGAGAAATATAACTGTTTTGACTAAGAGAAATATAACTGTTTTGATTTAGAGATATATAACTGTTTTGACTAAGAGAAATATAACTGTTTTGACTAAGAGATATATAACTGTTTTGACTAAGAGATATATAACTGTTTTGACTAAGAGATATATAACTGTTTTGATTTAGAGATATATAACTGTTTTGACTAAGAGAAATATAACTGTTTTGATTTAGAGATATATAACTGTTTTGACTAAGAGATATATAACTGTTTTGATTTAGAGGAATATAACTGTTTTGACTAAGAGATATATAACTGTTTTGACTAAGAGATATATAACTGTTTTGACTAAGAGATATATAACTGTTTTGATTAAGAGAAATATAACTGTTTTGATTTAGAGATATATAACTGTTTTGACTAAGAGATATATAACTGTTTTGATTTAGAGATATATAACTGTTTTGACTAAGAGAAATATAACTGTTTTGATTTAGAGATATATAACTGTTTTGACTAAGAGATATATAACTGTTTTGACTAAGAGATATATAACTGTTTTGACTAAGAGATATATAACTGTTTTGACTAAGAGATATATAACTGTTTTGATTTAGAGATATATAACTGTTTTGACTAAGAGATATATAACTGTTTTGACTAAGAGATATATAACTGTTTTGACTAAGAGATATATAACTGTTTTGACTAAGAGATATATAACTGTTTTGACTAAGAGATATATAACTGTTTTGACTAAGAGAAATATAACTGTTTTGACTAAGAGATATATAACTGTTTTGATTTAGAGATATATAACTGTTTTGACTAAGAGATATATAACTGTTTTGACTAAGAGATATATAACTGTTTTGACTAAGAGATATATAACTGTTTTGACTAAGAGATATATAACTGTTTTGACTAAGAGAAATATAACTGTTTTGACTAAGAGATATATAACTGTTTTGATTTAGAGATATATAACTGTTTTGACTAAGAGATATATAACTGTTTTGACTAAGAGATATATAACTGTTTTGACTAAGAGATATATAACTGTTTTGATTTAGAGATATATAACTGTTTTGACTAAGAGATATATAACTGTTTTGACTAAGAGATATATAACTGTTTTGACTAAGAGATATATAACTGTTTTGACTCTATCATAATAAATAAAGTAAATAGTTTTCCTAATTATTGTAGTAAACATTCCTCAGTAAAGAAAACAGCGCTAGAGAAAGTACGAATTCGTCACCTCACCAACGACAAGAATTTCCTAGAATAGCTCTACTTATTCAAAAGTCTTTTAAATGTTCATTCTTTAAGTAGTTCCAAGTAAATTATTCCTCTTCCATTAACATCATAGAACAAACACAATGAAATATTTACACACCCACACCGATTAAACACACCTCCCAAACCCACTCGCACACACCCACACCGATTAAACACACCTCCCAAACTCACTCGCACACACCCACACACTCACAATCACACATAAGTAATCCCTCTTAAACCATTTACTTCAGTGTGACACCATGACTAAATATAGAGACTTTTGTTAGGTTTTAGACGTGAGCGTGTAAAAGATAATTTTTCAATGGTACTTGCATTCTTTCATGAGCTCCCTCATTTCTGATGCAGTGCAATTTGGTTTAACTTCAGTGACGAAACCCATCTTGTTAAAAATAACTTCGAGATTATCCGCGTCCACGTAACTTCCTGTACGTGGTTGCAGGTCTTCCAATTTAAAGATCACGTTGTTTACGATGAGAGCCCGTCCTCTGCATTTATGATTCATGTTATAACTGTCTGGAATTGTGTCAGAGATAGGAAGACGAGGCTCCACCTTTGGTGTATATTCTGCCCTGAAAACAGTTGGAGACATGGCCAAAGAAAATGACCCCTCTTGTCTACAAATCTTAGCCACCTAGACCATAAATTAGTTTTAATGTTTAATTTTGCGAAGAACTGCTTATATATTTCATTAGAATGTAAAGTATGATTTGTTTCCTAAAAAGCCTTTATACAGCTTTGAGGTTATTCCTTTTGTGTACGTTAGACATTCATTAGAATCTTTATAAGAGCTTTGAGATTATTCCTTTTATGTACGTTAGACATCCGTTAGAGCCATAAAATTATTTCTTTTAGTAATGGTGTTTAATCCACTAAGCATTCTATGTTCCTATGATGGTAATAAAAAGTATACTCCTTTATAAATTCTTCTCAGGTTTTCAGAGGAGAAAACATTTGTTTCGTGAGTGCTGAGTGATTGCGGACATTTTCTCGAACAAGTAAACTATCTTGGACCTGCAACATGTCATTCTTAAAAAAACAAACAAACTGCTTTTTGCACCCGGTACTAGGTCTTATTAGGCACATACTTTGTACAGTAATCAGGATTACTAGTAACCCATTGACTCATTATAATTTAGTGAGTGCTAATTTATGTATCATTTCCTCACATCCCATATTATTCTGCACAGATAATTTCTTACGCACAGGTCATGATTCTCATAGTATTAAGGCGCACTCACACACGCGCGCGCGCACACACATACACTCACTCACTGACAAGCGCACAACATACTTAGCAATTGTATCTCTTTAGGTTGATGACGTAATACTCTCTTCTGTTAGACTACGTATCGAGGAATAATTATAATATCAAATTTATTCCATTTTTCTAAACACTTGGACTAAATGGGAAATTAATTTACATCCCTTTAGAAGGTGCCCGGTTGCGTATAAATTACTATAATTAACTTACTATAATATTGAAAAAAATATATTAAATATATTTAGATATAGAAATTAAATTAAATCAACTTATGCTAAAACCTTAGAAAAATAGAAACACTGTCTTTTTAAGCGCTTCAATTCGGCAAATTCACAGCTCTGTGAGGTCAGATCAGGTCTGTTTAATGGATGTCTGTTCTGAGGTCTATTTACCGGATGTCTGTCGGAGGTCTGTTTACCGGATGTCTGTCGGAGGTCTGTTTACCGGATGTCTGTCGGAGGTCTGTTTATCGAATGTCTGTCGGAGGTCTGTTTACCGGATGTCTGTCGGAGGTCTGTTTACCGGATGTCTGTTTACCGGATGTCTGTCGGAGGTCTGTTTACCGGATGTCTGTCGGAGGTCTGTTTACCGGATGTCTGTCGGAGGTCTGTTTATCGAATGTTGGAGAAAAGGAAAGTCTATCGATCTTTCCCTGTCCCTGGATTTCAGACACAATTAATTTAATTTATTTAAATTAAACGAAATATTAATGTACTTTTAATGAGAATCCTTCTTTTAACAATAACAAAAAAAAAACGTTGTCACTCTGCTAATGACTACAGGAAATTAATAAAATATTAATGTTGGCCTGGAATTATACTTTGTTCGTTAATTTGAACCTTGAGATTCAATTCATATCCACTACTATTTACTATTTCATATAACCTGTCGACTTTCATTAATCTCGATCATACCCTGGCTTTTCTCCTTTAGCGTCAGTACTATCTGCAAAAAGAACATTCGCAAAACACTATGAAACATCGTTTTCTGACAAAGACAATAATATTGCAAAACACTATGAAATATCGTTTTCTGTAAAAACAAACAAAAAATAATATATGAAACACTTTGAAGCATCTCTTTCTGTATAAGAAATAACGTTGCCAAACACAATGAATCATAACTTTTTATAAAAGATAATAATAATGCAAATCTCTATGCCATTTCACTTTTTGAAAGAGTACTAATGTCAACAATGTAAAATATCGAAGCTAACGAGAGTATATAAGTTCAAGAAACAAAATGGTGACTCTTCAAATATAAAAATTTAATTTCTGTTAAAAACGCCGTACAAAATTCAAATGAATGACTTTAAGAAAAGAACTATTGCAACCCTAAAGAGAAAATGTTTTATTTTTTTATTGCACAAAATTCTAATATATCGATTTTGGTAAAAAATAAATAAATAAATAAATTACAAAACACTATGAACATAGAAGATTAAGAGATACATGAGAGAAAAATGTGACATATTGAATATGTACACACACGCGCGCGCGCACATAGTTAAGCATGCATGTATATATCTTAGATTGCATATACAGTAGAAATATGAAAATAAACGATACTTCAGGTATGTTTGTAATATGTCCTAATAACGATACTTCAGGTATGTTTGTAATATGTCCTAATAACGATACTTCAGGTATGTTTGTAATATGTCCTAATAACGATACTTCAGGTATGTTTGTAATATGTCCTAATAACGATACTTCAGGTATGTTTGTAATATGTCCTAATAACGATACTTCAGGTATGTTTGTAATATGTCCTAATAACGATACTTCAGGTATGTTTGTAATTTGTCCTAATAACGATACTTCAGGTATGTTTGTAATATGTCCTAATAACGATACTTCAGGTATGTTTGTAATATGTCCTAACAACGATACGTCAGGTATGTTTGTATTGTATTCTATCAAAGTCACTTCTTGTCGAAGTCGTACTGGAAATAATGGCAAAACAAATATTTTTTCTTGAAGAAAACCATTTCACCTACCCATGGTTTTAATCTCTCAGTGGTTCAGCAACCGATGGTCTGGAATCTTCCCGGGACTCTACAAGAGATGGCACAATGATCTGTAGCATAAGAATGTATTTGTCAGTGTGACATCTGAGCCACATAATTTTTAGCACCGAACAAATTATCTCTAAACTACAATTTATTTCTTGGCATCCCCTAACTGCTGAACTAGAAATAATGTCTTCTGCAGATACAAATAAATATTAATCCCATCTTTGGCATGTCTTAAGTACTTGGAAAGAAACGTTAACTCCTTCTCTGGCATGTCTTTAGTATATACAAATAAAGGTTGATCTCTTCTCAGGTATGTTTTCAGTACATCAATAAACTTTAACCCCTTTTTGGTATATCTTTAGATAGGCAAATAAACCTTAACCCTTTTATCGCACGTCTTAGTCTTTGCAAATAAACCTAACCCCTTCTTTCGCATGTCTTCAGTACATGGAAATAAACGTATACCCTACCTCTGGCATGTCTTCAGTACATGGAAATAAACGTATACCCTACCTCTGGCATGTCTTCAGTACATGGAAATAAACATTTAAATCGAGAGATATTTCGCACAATCCATTACAGGTAACCCGTTCAGCTGGGTTACGACACACGAAACTTGTAAGATTGAATTTGCACCTTTTGAATATTTTAGATGGTGCCAATCACTGTCAAAGATAAAATAATGTTTCCTAATAATTTTTAGAACAAGTAATTAAAATATAAAATGTTTCCTAATAACCTTTAGAACAAGTAATTAAAATATAAAATGTTTCCTAATAACTTTAGAGCAAGTAAATAAAATATAAAATGCTACTAAATTACTACATAAGTATTTATGTGTATTACACATATTTTCACTTTAGCAAGGATGACAAAGCAGGCCTACTTATTTTCAAACCGATCAATTCAGTAAGCCTACTGAATCAGCTCAAAGACCTACAGGTAAACATATGCCATGCCAAATAAACTGAAACATTAACATTTCTATTTACCAGAATGATGCTACTAGTAATTTCTCTAATAAAATATTATTCTTCTTTTATAAACAAAAATCACAAAGAACAGAACACGCACCTGAAGACAAACAAGACGACGTCACAACTCTACCTCGATATCGTGATTTCACATCAAGTCAGCACGACAGGAATGGTTGTTTCCCCTTACAGTTCCGAGTTACACATTTATAGTAGATCTGCCAAAGAGATCTTTTATACTGTAAGTAAAAGAAATAACAACAGAGAGAAAAGGCTATTCCTGTACATGAATCCTGTTTAACATGGTAGTCAACACTGACAAGTGTTATTTTGGGTCAAGGGCACAGAACCCACCTGGTAATTCCAGAACTCAATGAAAGCTTGCGCAATCGGTTTTTTTTTCTTTTTGTTTATGTACGCGACAACCAATGAAAATCGTTTTAGCAAACAGCTCATGGAATAGTACACGAACAGAATACGAATGAATCCCGGTGACAGAGGTGAACTTTCTACTAAACTCTGAGACTGAGTTAACTGCCACTCTCCAAGGTAACAGTGCTGAACCGACTCTATAATAATATATAATATTATATATTATGAACTGCACTTTTGAAAGCGAATTTTAAATATTGTATATGTATTAGTATTTCACGTTTAATAATTATAATTATAATTAAAACATAATTGTAAAAGCACTATCGCAATCAGGCACTGGCCAGTCAAGAATTGGCCTTGTTCACAGTAATTTTCTTCTGCAACTTGCTGTCCTCCTGACGTCAAAAAATGGATTCCCGTCTGATGTAACAAAATCGTCATCCTCGATGTTAAAAAGTGGTGACTATCTGTTATCACAAAATCGTCATCATTTAATGTCAGAAAGTCGTCCTCAACTGAAGTAGAGTGGTCCCCATCCGATGTTATAAAGTGGTCTTCGTTTGATGTCTTAAAAGTTTCCTCAACTGATGTCTCAAAGCAGTCCCCATCTGGTGTCATAAAGTAGTCCCCATCCGATGTTATAAAGTGGTCTTCGTTTGATGTCTTAAAAGTTTCCTCATGATGTCTCAAGGCAGTCCCCATCTGGTGTCATAAAGTGGTCCCCTGTCAGACGTCATAAATTCTCCCCATCAAATGTCACAAAGTGGTCCCCAGTCAGACGTCATAAAGTTCTCCCCATCAAATGTCACAAAGTAGTCCCCAGTCAGACGTCATAAAGTTCTCCCCATCAAATGTCACAATGAGGTCCTCAGTCAGATGTCACAAACTGGTCCCATCCGAGGTCAAAGTGGTGCTCAACTGATGTTTAAAATGGCGTTCATTTACTATACTGTATTTCTCTTATTTTATAAATTAGTGTTATTTTCACCATAAAATGTGCTCTCTTACTTACAAATATTTCTCTTCAATTACTCATAAAATTTCTTTATTATTATGTATTCCTTTTCAGTCTTCTTAGGACATAATATTTTATTTTAATCATAATTATGTTTCTTTACACATCAGAACCCTATTAGATATAATTGGATGGATTTGGATTTCTATATTAGCCTTTGTTCAGCCACATTAATAATAATAATATAATATTATTTCTTTAAAAAATAATTAGCTTAATGACTGCGGGGGGAAATGTTGTGTGAACTTGTGCGAGCTGTGTATGTGTGTGTGTGTGTGTGTGTGTGTGTGTGTGTGTGTGTGTGTGTGTAGTAACTTGTGACAGAATGCTTAATCGAGGGCAGTTGTATTTTTGCATTTCTCTGGTTGACTGCATTTTCATCTGAGGAAAGACTTCACTACTGCGAAAGAATCATCAGCGCAGTCTATCACGAATCTTTCTGGACTAAAATCATGCTTGGAGTCCATTCTATCATTGACCATTCTGGACTAAAAGCAGGCGTGGAGTCCATTATTTTGCAGATGTGGATTTGGATATGCGTCATGTCTGCTGATGAATTAATTGTAGAAAACACACGTATGTTACGCAAGTTGCCCCAAAAAATAACCTTCTGATTTTACTGTATTATTATACTTGTTGCGACATCGGATCCTACTGTACTGTAGATTTTAAATTTACATTACTTTATACGTGAACAGACGTCTAATTGAATAGTGCAATGTATGTGATAGGCGCGCGTTACGCTTTTTCAAGTTTAACATATCAGAGATTTATCGAAGCGAAACGATATACTTACTATACAAACTTAGCTTTAGTCGAGTGCTGTATTGATTTCCTTGCTTTTGAATATTTATCGCTACATATCACAATATTATGACGAACAGGAACTTGAATAGCACTTGCACTGAACGAACCTACTTGCAAATGCAATACAAGCAACCAGACCACACTTGCGCTTCGAGTTTGTTTGAATTTACCCTATCAGTAAGATAACAAAGACCGTGTGTTTCATAATTAATATATCTGACACAATACACCCAAATCCACAGACACACACAGAGAAGAAGACTTCATGAAAAGTTGAAAATGTGTAAAGTTGATACAAGAACACATATGCACGTCTGTAGTACATACAACCTGACAGTGATTAAAACACGTCTCACTGCCAGCCATTGGTTCGGTGTCCTTAACGTGTACCAATCAAAAACGTTGCTCAAGGACAAAATTAGACAGACACCCCAGCAATATCCTCACGTGTCTCTAGAGTCTAATGTCTGTACATATCTATAGATAGTGTAATGTCTATACATTTCTATAGACTGCATATTTCCATACATCTCTATACAAAGACCTGTGCTAGAGCTGTGATGATGAATTAGTATACTTGATTGTAAGATGGATATATATAATTGCTGTTGATACATATACTTGAGTGTAAGTTGGATAGTTGCGAGGGCTGTTGATATACATACGTGAGTGTAAGTTGGATAGTTGTGAGGGATGTTGATATACATACGTGAGTGTAAGTTGGATAGTTGTGAGGGCTGTTGATATACATACGTGAGTGTAAGTTGGATAGTTGTGAGGGCTGTTGATATACATATGTGAATGTAAGTAGGATAGTTGTGAGGGCTGTTGACACATATACTTGTATGTAAACTGAATAGTTTTAAGGGCTAAACTGTCGTGTAAGTTGGATTGTTGTGAGGGCTGTTCATATATACACTGGTGTGTAAATTGATAGTTTTGTATAAAATTTGGTGTGTGGGTTCGATACCTGGGAGGATAACTGATGCACAATGTTGTTGTGTAAGCTTGATACCGTTATAGAGCATTAGATCTATTTTCTTTTTTATTTCGTAATTTTCTTTTTTATTTCGTAATTTTCTTTTTTATTTCGTAATTTTCTTTTTTATTTCGTATTTTTCATTTTTATTTCGTAATTTTCTTTATACGATTTGATTTCTTTGCTCTTTCAGTCACACTAGAAAGATGGTGTCACAGTATGAAGTTTAGTTGTGAAATAATACTGCGATGAGCAATTTCTATTTTCAGATTAGTTTAATTGAATTGTTTAATTGTTGCTTTTGTTTATGGAATTTTGTGGATTTGCAAAATATACTGGAAACAGAATTTTCTAAATGTTAGTAATATTTCTATAATAATTATATTCGTTGCAGTTTTATTTGTTAAGAAATTTTCTGTTTTCTCTCTACATTATCTTTTTAATTTGTCGACGGTAATCTAGAAAGTAATTGTTCTGTGAAGCAAGATGTCGCGATTCTTATCCATCACATCCCAAGAAGTGGCCACCTCGCCATCCAGAAACAGACATTTTGTTATCTCATATCCAGTATCCCGTATCCAGTTCAAGACCGAAGCAAGCAAAACAGGACGTCACACAAATGACTGAGATGACGTGTGGAGCACGTAACATGGCTGGAAGTTAGGGTCATTAAGTGCATAATTGCATTCATGTAAACTGATATTAACACTTCTTACATTCATTCAATAAATAAGTTCATAATTGCATTCCTGTACGCTGAAACTGACAATTCTTACATTCATTGATACTGGTGACTAGTACTAGGATCTGAAACGCCATTTTTATTGGTGACTGTAAAGATTCCCATCTCATAATTCTAAAAGATGAGAACACTGGTGACTAGAAGTGCATGCCTTCATACCTTAATTGCTCTTTTTATTGGTGAGCTTAAAGAGCCCCATGTGCATAAATCTAAAGTTGACAATACTGAATTGAAAATAGTAGTGCATAGACTGATCCCTTAAAAGGCCCCGCCTGCATAACTCTTAAGTTAAAAGGTGACTAATAGGATTTCGATCCCCAAAGTCCATATTTTGGCTACGTGACCCAAATCTAAGTAAGTACAAAATTTATACAATGGTATATGAAATTATAAATTATGCAAACGTACAAAGAAAAAAAATAAAACTTTGAACTTTTCTTGTCCCCATCAAGCCTTGTTTGATGCTTGCTGATTCAAGCTAGAAATCACTGAAAATGGTGTTTTTAATTAACGTGCATTTAGAAAGTGAAAGTCAGAGTCAAGACAAGAAATGCGATGAAATTATATGCGAACACTGAAGTGGAACTTAGAAAAAATTAAAGGTGCAAGAAGGGCACAGCTGTCTTTGTTGGTCAAAGTATAGAAGGAAATGAACATTGGTGTACTTTTCTTCGAAATGATGTCCCATAAATCGCCTGGCTAGACGAAATCAAGTCGACTGTTTTGGTCTAGATTTCCTTCCTAACGTAAGTGGTCGTACAGCAAGATCCAAAGTTACAACAATCTGTGCTTGAAGAGTATTGGTAAAATATTTATCTAACTCCATCAGAATTGGGGTCCGTCACGTAAAATTTACATGCGCGCGCGCGCGCACACACACACACACACACACACACACAAATAAATATACCAAACACTTACAATATATATTACTACTACCACCATTATCATTGAATTATTTTTTTATTTAGTCCCTTCGTCATTGTGTATTCTATTGTGAGTAATTTGCAGACAAGTTTACTAAAAATGTGTCCTCTTAAATATTTCTTAGGACATTCTCTCTACTTTCTGCGATGCCAATTTCAGTTCTCACACTTCTTGGTTTATCCACAATCTCCGACATATATGTTGTCAGAACATTTTCTTTTTCGTTCCCAATCACAGCCTCTTTCTGGTTACGTAATCAGCCTGCATCCCATAATATGTATTCTGATGATGCTCAACTTTATTGCCCAAGTAAAACTGCTTTCACGCGTCTCTGGTGTTTTGAATGGTGAGCAATGGTTCACATGGATGAACGTACAACTGACGTCATGTTTGACGTGTCTTATTTGTGTCAAGCTGTGTCCTCGCCAATTGGCCAGAGTCGAAGACTATAATTGAATCTAGTCAGGAATTTAAAAAACTCAATGTCATTGATGAGAGATCTCTCAGTGAACATATTTGGTACTTGTAAAACAACTGGCCTACAATTAGCTTTGCAATAATCGTAAACTTCTCAATGAAACACTCCAAAATTCACTTACAGTTCCTTGATAGTGTCTGAATGTCGCATTTCTTCTCTCTGTTGATATAATAGTTGTTGATGCTGATGGTGATTGATAATGATGATGATTAGCAGTGGTAATAGTATTTTATAAAATATGAGAAATTCAAGTTTTCAGGATGTGCGCACTTCTGCTGTAGTCAGTAGTGGCTTAGGTCTTCACATAACCTTTCAGTTCAGATGTACTTCAGTCAGTACAGATGTCACTTCTACTCTTCTATTCCACACCCCTAGACCCCTATTGTGAAATTTGTAATCTTTTCCCGCTCTTTTCTTGTGATGTTTGTCTTTTGGTACAACAATATCAGAGGCTGCTTGACACGATCCGAAAACAACTCTGTAAGGTAATAATTTTAACTTCCTAAAATTTAAATGTAAAATTGTTTGCTGACGTAACGAGGCAGTGACGCCATACACAAACACAGGGCGCTTAGCTTGATTTACGTCCTTGTGAAATTATTTCTTGTTCTTGGGCGTAAAGTAGACGTGACGCGTCAGCATGGACGTGATGCAAGGGCTTTGCTTCATGCCGCTCATTGCGTCATCATCACAGTTAGACTCGTAGTCATAGGCAACCTTTTTACAGACCTGGGTCATCATGGTCAACAGGTTCGTGGTTGACCAATTCTCGCGAAGCACTTCCACCAGGGATTTTATAAACCAGGAACCTGTTTTGCTGTTACGCCAGGAGTAGTATCCTGCATACATATAACACACAAAATCACAGGAGCAATAATAGTGAACCACATTATTTTTTCTCTTTATATTTGTGCTTAACATCATTAGAACTGACTGGTGACCAAACTGCTAAACTCGCAAGCTCAAAATAAGGAGATGATATATAATGTATTTTTAGAATGTTTTAATACAATAGAAATTTTGGCCCTGGTTTTTACCAGGCGAGCAAAATGCTTAACGTTTAAAACTCTCTCTTTATCTATCTATCCGTCTATCTACCTGTCTATCTATCTATCTATCTATCTATCTATCTATCTATCTATCTATCTATCTATCTATCTATCTATCTATCTATCTATCTATCTATCTATCTATCTATCTATCTATCTATCTATCTATCTATCTATCTATCTAAATGCATTACATTTTTAAATTCCTTGTTAGTGGGGTACAACATGCTGTATGGTACTTATAACAGAAAATATAAGCACATCTGCTTTTTATTGCTGGCGCAAGTTGATTGTAGCTTTCTGACTTCACAAGGAAAGTAAAATGTTTTTAAAAATAAATTCTACCAAATAACATCCATGTCACATTTTCTCTTACACTCGGCCCTACTACTTCCGTTAAGAGAATTCATCCAATCAAATGTTAAAACTTGATTGTATATAATCATGAGTGGCAACCATTCTTTGTTCTTTCTTATAAAAACGTTAATGCATTAAAAAAAAAGAATGAAGTACACAATATAAATAAAAATATCTGCATTAATTAATGAATTATGTTTAACTGCCTCGAAAAATCATAAATTAAAATAATAATTAAAAACGCAATAATTAAAATTCAACAGTATCACTGAATATCGCTGTTCCTTGTTTTATTAATTATTGAAGTTTATTTTTGTAAATAATGACAACTAAATAATTGTATTGTTGTAAGTATAAATGTTACAGCTTGATTCAAATACATTTCAATTAAAATCAGCTAAATACATTTTTAATCTGAACTCTGACCTGGTGCCACTGAATAGGCCATCAGAAAGTCGGCTTCGGCAGGAATGGAACGTACCACGCCATCAACTACATCCCTGCCGTCAACCTCAGTACTTGAAATAGACACAGGTACTTGGACTTTCTGCCCACGACATGCCTATGAGGAACCAGAAAGAGACAGATTCAGAGAGAGAGTGAAAAAGAGAAGAGTAAAACAGTGAATAAGTATGAAAATAAGCGAGATTAGAGAGAAGAATCAAGAGAGAGAGAGAGAGCGATAGAATTAGAAAGTGAAAGTGAGAGACAAGACAGATAGAGAGAAATAAAGAGCATCTGTGTGTGTATGATATCTATCTATCTATCTATCTACCTATCTATCTATCTATCTATCTATCTATCTATCTATCTATCTATCTATCTATCTATCTATCTATCTATCTATCTATCTATCTATCTATCTATCTATCTATCTATCTGTCTATCTGCGTGAGAGTGCGTGTGTGTAAATGTGCGTGGTGTTTACGTGTGATGATAGAAATTTGTACTTGGGGGGAGGGGTACGAGTGAGAGAGTTAGGAGAGAAGGGGAGAGAGAGAAGGGGAGAGAGAGAAGGAGAGAGAAAGAAGCGGTGAGGACTGAGAGGAGAGAGTGAGAATAGAAAATTAGAGAGAAAAATAAATAAAGAGAAAAAGAAATAGAGAACTGATAAGAAAAGAGAAAGTGTGAATGACAGGATAATAAAGATGAGAGCGAATGACAGAATAATAAAGACGAGAGCGAATGACAGAAATTCATCAAAGAGAGAATAAATGAATTATAAGACAAAGAATGAGAGAAAAGGTGAGAGAGCCAAAGAGATTGCACTTGTGAGACGTAAGATAAACAGAATGCCATCTAAAGGAGAGTGAAACCAAAAGAGAGATGTTACGACGTCATTAATTTATTCTTTACAATCTACTGTTAAATTAATGGATGTCTTAAAACTGGTTTGTTGAATTATAATTTTATTGGTAACTGGATATGTAAGAGTAGAATGTTCACATGTGTTCAGATCTTCCTGATGACGCGAGAAAGTACTAACAAAAGTTGTAGTGCCAAATTTATCATAAGTCTGATTTCTTTTGTCTGACACGTTAGACAACTCTCTCTCTCTCTCTCTCTCTCTCTCTCTGCTTTAAACATTTGCACCATTGATATTCCTTAATTCAGTCACGTGTTTCACTTTTTCTAGCAGTGCAACCAATTGTAAGAGCCCGGCCCATGTTAATATTAGCTTTGATATGATGTAGCTTTGATATGATAAAGTATTGAATATTGTGGCGCTATATTACGTCCTGCCTCTGTTATGAATATTATAATAAATATCTTATCATTTAATAATGAATAATCACTTATCAGTGGTTAAATCTTAATTCAGGACCTGTTTTCCCTTATGAATTTCACATCCGTACACCACTGTAAATAAACGTACTATTGACACATAATTATGTGTCGGCAGATGGAACTTCTTACTTAAGGAGTAATGTATTTCATCAACTTACTATCATTCATCCAATCACTGACTTGTCACGCCCCCATCCACCCACTGACTACTTTAGGCATGCACCAATTATATTTATTAACTAATTCAAAGTAAAGCTGGGAATTTCTCAAAATATTTTTGTGTTACTGTAAAGCAAACAGAATGTGCAATAGAAAACCTGGCATAAATACAGCATTACTGCGAATAGATTTATCCTGAACATGACATCACACACACACACACACACACACACACACACACACACACACACACACACACACACACACACACACACACACACAGCACAGCACATCATAGCACAGCACAGCATAACATTGCTGCTGGTCTTGGAAGCACAAACACTCACAACAAAGAATTGTTGTGAATATGTGTGTCCTGATCTTAAAAAACACAGACACGCACAGCACAGCATTGCTTTGAACATGTTTGCCCTGTCTTAAAAGCACAAACACTCGCAACATGGCAAAGGAGTAGCACATATACTGTCACTGTTTTCTCACCTGTATGAAAAATATTTTTGGCTTTTCCACTAAACCAGGACAGTTGTGTCCATTGAAGGGTTCGAATACGTCAGCAATTGGAAGTTTTCCATTGGTTCCATACACTGATCCTTCCTCACCGTGAGAAAGTATGGTGCACACAAAACAGTCAGAATTCCGGTGTTCATTCCTGGCAGAATCTATGAAGTAAAATGACTTTTTACTAATGGTATTGAAAAAGTTCCTCGGGCACAATAGCATCTATTTATAGATACTTTGTTAAAGCACACAATACGATTGATGAGGAAGAAAAAAATCTATTTAATCTACAGACTCACAGTTGTTGAATATTTTAACATTGTAAATAAAAACACGTCATTTAGAAGATTCCGCATAACGTAGCAAATGTATGATGTGAGGCGAACGGAAACGAGTCTGGTCATAAACTTTGGCTTGACTACGAACTTACTGATTTTGACTACGAACTTACTGATTTTGACTACGAACTTACTGATACTCACTTGTTTGGACACGTATTTACTGATTTTAACAATGAACTTACCGAGTTTGACAATGATTCTGACTAGTTTGGACACGTGCTTACTGATTTTAACAATGAACTTACCGAGTTTGACAATGATTCTGACTAGTTTGGACACATGCTTACTGATTTTGACAATGAACTTACTGAGTTTGACAATGATTCTGACTAGTTTGGACACATGCTTACTGATTACAATCAACTTACTGAGTTTGACAATGACACTGACTTGTTTAGGCACTGATACTTACATTCCCACAAAGTGGATAGCATACAGGCCACTGTCAAATCGGTTTTTATTTCAGTTTGGAATCCCATCGTCGTCAAAATATCCGCGAGGTTATCTGCATCAACGTCACTTCCGTCACGCGCGGAAAATCCCGCTTTTTTGAAGTTCATGTTATTAATGATGAGAGCCAAACCTCTGGAATCGTGGCTCATGTCGTAAAAGTCCGGTATTCTTTCAGAGACTGTCGGCCTAAGGTCTATGTTTGGTTCTGGCATTAATTGCTGCCTACAAATCAGACGAAACAAGGTCATAAATACCTAATTAGTTAACTTTATTATAAAAAGAATAGTAGCAACTGATAACATATCGTCTTAGAGTTTTCAAAATGATCACCTTTACATATAACAAATATACTGAAATCTTTTCTGTAAAGAAACACACAAAAATCACTTTATTAATATTTATTTTTAAAGCAAACAGATTATCATACTTTTTCACGCGCATTTTAGATCATAACCAGCCATTGATAGCGTTTCGCGCAATGACACGCATGAAACAGAAGTCAGATTCCTACCGAAATAATAGACAAACAATTTTTAATATTTTTTTTTTAAAATGCAATGTTCGGATGAGACATTGTTTTCTTAGGTAATGGATTTAAAAGATTATACTAAAATATAATAAATACCTCCAAATGTTTTTATTTTTTAAACGACAAATATTCGCTTACGATTATAATGAATTTCATCTGTAGCAATTATTTAATATTTTTCTTGTTAATATATAAAAATCAATTCAGTTTATAAATTACGAAAACACATAAAAGGATGAATAATGATAAACTTATAAATACTCGTACACAACCAATGATGACGTAAATAAATGGTAGAACAACGAATATACGTTACCAATAACAGCATGGTAAAGTGACAACTCATATTAAGTCATAAACATGTACGCAATTTTATTTAAAGTGTAACATAAGGACAGGATGACATACTGACAAAATAGTCACTTTATTTATTCATCTTAGAATGATAAATTCCTGATAGGGTAATAAATTGTGGGAATATGATAATGAACGGTAATAAATTAGTGGTAGCACTATAAAGAAACGCTAATTGATAATTAATGTTGCGATGATGATAGAACCTCCGGATTCTAGACGTCAGAGTAATCACTTTCCTTTGCAAAAATATACCGCCATTTAATAATAAAGTATTACACACGAATGTCCTTCCAACTCTGTTTAAACATGGCGGCTTTTTCTTCGGCTGAAAAGTACTTCCATTGTTCGCCAAGTCACAAAACACGAGCGTGAGCTAATACATCTAGTATGTGCACGCACAGACACACAAACAAGGGGGACACAAAGAGTGTATTGATCAATGCTAACTAAACAGAGATTGATATGTGAAATATGAAAGTGTATGCTCTGTCCAGTAACGATTTCTTTGAGGGGGGATTGTCTCATGAGCCAAAATATTACCTTCAAAGTCCCTCCCTACCACCATCGCAGTACATGTTAATTTCTTAATCCTATTCACATAAGAACCTCGAGATAAGAACTTTAATTATTTATTAAAAACAAACAACAAAGAACGGAGGCAATTGAAAGTATGTTGTTGTTTTTTTTTTACCAACATCACTATTACTGAGAAACCATTCCTTTCTAAGCAGTTTTTTTCTATGTAGTTGATATCGCTAAGTAATGCCATTTTACCTTTCCTCGGGTCTTTTCCCAAAGGCATCAGGAACATCAAAAGTTCCAACGCTTTGACTTGCAGGCTCCTTTGCATCGGGAACATCAAAAGTCCCAACGCTTTGACTTGCAGGCTCCTTTGCATCAGGAACATCAAAAGTCCCGACGCTTTGACTTGCAGGCTCCTTTGCATCAGGAACATCAAAAGTCCCAACGCTTTGATTTGCAGGCTCCTTTGCATCAGGAACATCAAAAGTCCCAACGCTTTGACTTGCAGGCTCCTTTGCATCAGTGACATCAAAAGTCCCAACGCTTTGACTTGCAAGCTCCTTTGCATCAGTGCCATCAAAAGACCCAACGCTTTGACTTGCAGGCTCCTTTGCATCAGTGCCATCAAAAGACCCAACGCTTTGACTTGCAGGCTCCTTTGCATCAGTGTCATCAAAAGTCCCATCGCTTTGACTTGCAGGCTCCTTTGCATCAGTGCCATCAAAAGACCCAACGCTTTGACTTGCAGGCTCCTTTGCATCAGTGTCATCAAAAGTCCCATCGCTTTGACTTGCAGGCTCCTTTGCATCAGTGACATCAAAAGACCCAACGCTTTGACTTGCAAGCTCCTTTGCATCAGTGACATCAAAAGTCCCAACGCTTTGACTTGCAGGCTCCATCCTGTTCCCTGAAATAAAGAACAAATGTAGGTATCCAGTCTAGTATCTAGTAAACTATTTGCTTAGCCGCTAAGAATGTGTCAAGTAAAAAGCAAAAATTCTTAAGCACAATAATGCTTCCACCTTTACTTGCATCAGAATGTGAACCTTTATCTAACGAGAGAATACCCAAGCTTGCAAAAATAATTCATAGTTTAACTATAAGTATGCTGTAATTAAAACCTAATTTATCTCAGATAGATAGACAGACAGACAGATAGATAGATAGATAGACAGATAGATAGAAAGATAGATAGATAGATAGATAGATAAATAGATAGATAGACAGAAAATAGATAGATAGATAGATAGATAGATAGATAGATAGATAGATAGATAGATAGATAGATAGATAGATAGATAGATAGATAGATAGATAGATAGATAGATAGATAGATAGATAGATAGATAGATAGATAGATAGATAGATAGATAGATAGATAGATAGATAGATAGATAGTTTTCTTATTTAAATATAGCGGTATAAAATTCACTGTTCTAAAAACTGGAAAAGTACATAACGTTGAACCTTACTTTTGAAAACGAGAAAAACAATGTTAAACAATACTTATGAAACAAAGAAAAAAGCAATGTAATTTTACATGCTGGAACAGACAGTTCCCATTAATCCGATATTCTGGCTCATAAAACTGACCTTAACTGATCTACAGGTTCATGAAACTCACCCTAACATGACCCTTAAGTCCTAGGCGAATAAGAAGGTTAAATGAAATAGTGAAATTATGTTATGGAAACTTTGTAAAGATTATGTTCCCAACAGGCTCACTCCTGCCTGTTTGTATAATGCCAGTATAAAATTATTTTTATTTGTAAAATCGATATCTTAATCGGAGGTATACTGCTTGAACGTGCCTTGATGAAAAGATAATCAATGGACACGTGACTGATGTATTCATTTGGGTTTCTGTTAACTAGCAACGCCACGCGCACCTATTTGTTAGTCAGCCGCGCGTTGTGGTCGCCACCATATCAAAAGAGTCGGGTAGTCTGTGACGTCAGAAAAGCTCCTAGCACTATTAGATTAAACCTGATTTAACTTCCTGGTTTACACAATCTTAGGTACCACTTGTATCTGTGAACAACGTATGTAATACGCGTGCACACACGCTCATACGCATACACACAAATGCATAAGCATACACAGGCACCTATATATACATGCTCACGCGCACACATACACGTAGGCAAACGTACACACACATACACACCGATTTGTGAGAGTGACTGGTCTCCCTTTGTAAGGAAATCTATCATTATACTTCTCTAAACTGTCGTGCTCTCTCAAGTGTGAACTTCAAATTGTCACTCTTGGATAATGATACTTAACCCCACACGCGATGACGGAATGCTAGACAGGCGAGCGTATAAAAACAGCTAACAATTTCTAACAGTGATACCTCGATAGTCAGACTTAACCCCCCACACGCTAACGAAATGCTAGACAAGCGAAAGTATAAAAACAGCTAACAATTTCTATCGATAGTCAGACTTAACCCCACACACGCTGACGAAATGCTAGACAAGCGAAAGTATAATTAACAACTTCTAGCAGTGATACCTCGTCAAGAACGTCTTCAATGGCGTCGACCTGGTGTTACTCAAGATTAACAACTCTACACCAACTCTACATCATTAAATCACTGGATGTATAATGGACACTTCAAGTCTGCTCATGACGCTAGAATGAGCTCACGAACTTCGCTCAGTACTTATATCATTTGGACGTGACTAATGTGCTTAACAAACTTACGGACTGGTCACGTGACGACACTTATCTCAAGTTTAGTTTCTTATCGCAAACGCGAAGAAGTAAGAAATATGAGCGCCCTCGCGGGACTGCAGTCAGTATATTTTGCTAAACACATTTCCTTTTCTGCTAGCTCTGTTCAAATATACAGGAGAAAGATTGCGAAAGACAAAACTCATGATATATACTGTATTACAGCTCTGTATATTAAATGCAAATATTTAGATGACGTATTATAAGACATAAAATGTATTACCTGATCGATCGGTATTATAGTTCGATACGCACACATAAAACAATGAAAAAGAAAAAACTGTCAAGATGTACTGACTTGCTGCACCAATAAATGGACAACTGAACGCATACGGTATTAAGTGTATATTTCCACATAAATGAAAAAAAATACGGTCATAAGATATGTGTGTGTGTGTGTGTGTGTGTGTGTGTGTGTGTGTGTGTGTGTGTGTGTGTGTGTGTTATGTACACATTACTAAAACTAAGGTCATATGGTAAAAGTACCATATATATATATATACGTACAATAGCTTATGACCACATATATATTATATATATATCAACATAACTCAATCAAAACTAAGGGCATAATGTCTTGTGTGAATGTCTACTGTATATACTCATAACTCAAGTAAAAGTAAGGGCATAAAGTCTTGTATGCATGTACACTATAAATAGACATTATTCATATTAAGAGCATGAGATCATGTATGTGTGTATATATGTATCTGTGTGTCTGTGGTATAATATATGCACACATATCTGAAACAAAGTGCATAATGTCTTCACTGTAGGCATACACTCCATTTGTATACATAATTCAACAGAAGGCAACAGGAATAAGGCATTTGTGTTTACATTTACTCTTTGTACAGTTTGCTAAAAATAAACCCACAAGGGTATAAGGTATTGTTTATTAAACCGTGTACATACGTAACTCAAATAAAAAGCCAATTATAAAAATAAGTTGGTTGTAAATCCTGTATATATGTATACTTTACTGAGATAAAATTGATTGTTTAGACTGGATCTCTCTCTCTCTCTCTCTCTCTCTCTCTCTCTGTATATATATATATATATATATACAATACATATGTACACTTTACTGATATAAAATTGTTCAGACTGGAATGTATAAATATATATATATATAACTCAAATAAAATGCCATTTGTAAAATAAGTTGGCTGTAAATCCTGTATATATGTATACTTTACTGAGATAAAATTGATTGTTTAGACTGGATCTCTCTCTCTCTCTCTCTCTCTCTCTCTCTCTCTCTGTATATATATATATATATATATATATATATATACAATACATATGTACACTTTACTCAGATAAATCTAAGGCATAAGGTATAATGTATACATATGTAATCTTTGCTAAAATAAGACTTTAGGTATAAGTATTATATGTACACATATATCAACTCGCACGAATGAAACAAACGCCGAAGTGTTGTATTTACTGTTTGTGAACATGGTTAGATGACAAAATTTCATTTGTGTGAATATACAGTTTTAACTTTGTCACAGACTATCCAGCTATAAATAAATGTGTTTATGTTGAAGCCTCCCTTAAGTTTACATAATTATTGCGTATGGTGAAGGGTCTATCTATATAAACTGTTTCAATGTTTAGACTCCCTTAAGTTTACATAATTATTGCGTATGGTGAAGGGTCTATCTATATAAACTGTTTCAATGTTTAGACTCCCTTAAGTTTACATAATTATTGCGTATGGTGAAGGGTCTATCTATATAAACTGTTTCAATGTTTAGACTCCCTTAAGTTTACATAATTATTGCGTATGGTGAAGGGTCTATCTATATAAACTGTTTCAATGTTTAGACTCCCTTAAGTTTACATAATTATTGCGTATGGTGAAGGGTCTATCTATATAAACTGTTTCAATGTTTAGACTCCCTTAAGTTTACATAATTATTGCGTATGGTGAAGGGTCTATCTATATAAACTGTTTCAATGTTTAGACTCCCTTAAGTTTACATAATTATTGCGTGCGATGAACGGTCTTACTAGACCTAACGTACCAATAACGTCTTACTAGACCTAACGTACCAATAACGTCTTACTAGACCTAATGTACCAATAACGTCTTACTAGACCTAATGTACCAATAACGTCTGGATTATTGGTTTGTTTGTTTTTACACTTACTGTGGCGCGTGTTCTATATATAGATAATCTATATATAACCTCCAGATTACTTGTTTTCAGATAATGTCTTTGTGTGATGACTAACCTACCCTGATTTGATTTCTAGATTATCTAGCAATACATTTTAACACAAACGACAAGCGGTCTATCTAGAAATGTTGTATCCATAATGTCGAAATTATTTACTGTATTGATTAGTACGTATGGGGAACTACCAGCCACCACCAGACTTTGTATAAATAATTAAATATTACTATTTACTATGTATGGTGAGCTGACTGCATAGAAGTACTGATATCTATATCAAGGTGTATGTTTACTTAGCTATAATTATTTTTACATATTCTTATAGTGACCACTTCTGCTTTTAATTTAGTTCTATTTCTGCTTTTATGAATGGTAGATGTAACTAAACTGTAGTCACTTCTACATATGAATAGTAGACGTGAGTAAACTGTAGTCACTTCTACATATGTGACTACAAAATCTACAGTAAACATGTGAGTAGAGTGGTGTATACAAAATCTACAGTAAACATGTGAGTAGAGTGGTGTATACAAAATCTACAGTAAACATGTGAGTAGAGTGGTGTATACAAAATCTACAGTAAACATGTGAGGAGAGTGGTGTATACAAAATCTACAGTAAACATGTGAGTAGAGTGGTGTATACAAAATGTCAATCACGTACTGTCACGCTGGACATTGAAAAGGAAAACAAAACAACAAATAACATATTTTTTTAATTATTAACCCACAAAATTCTCATAATACATATTTAATAAACCAACAAACTGCTGATTTTCAAATCAATGTATCATACTAAGCAATGTTTCTGAAATAAGCAAAATCCGTTACTTGTTTTCCTCGTGTATAATTATGGTCATTCTCATCAATGTCCATGTTGGCATTTCAAATTAAACCTGTTACAACTGTATGTATATATAACTCAAATAAAACCTGTTACAACTGTGTGTATATATAACTCAAATAAAACCTGTTACAACTGTATGTATATATAACTCAAATAAAACCTGTCACAACTGTATGTATACATAAATAAAACCTGTAACAATTGTACGTATATATAACTCAAATAAACACATTTGTATAACTATTGTTCGTATTATTATTTATCATACTCAAAGAGAAAGATTTCTTATCAATCAGTTGACACCAGTCTGTTAGTGCGTGTCTTGTGCGTCCTGCATTCCGCACTCTGATGACCCTTAACCCTGACTGGAAAAGAGATCTTAAATGGTAAGGAGCGCTGACCAAACCGTTTGCTATTCGTCCGGTGTGTTCTACGGCGAGCGACTTAAACTGATAGCATGGTCAGTTAATGTATTTCCTGTAGACTTAAGAGTGCACTGATAACATGGTTAGTTAATGTATTTCGTGTAGACTTAAGAGTGCACTGATAACATGGTCAGTTAATGTATTTTGTGTAGACTTAAGAGTGCACTGATAACATGGTCAGTTAATGTATTTTGTGTAGACTTAAGAGTGCACTGAGAACAAGGTCAGTTAATGTATTTCGTGTAGACTTAAGAGTGCACTGATAACATGGTCAGTTAATGTATTTCGTGTAGACTTAAGAGTGCACTGATAGCATGATTAATCAATTTATTTCTTTATGTAATAATTTTAGACTTAAGAGTGAACTTATAACATGGTCAGTTAATGTATTTCGTGTAGACTTAAGAGTGCACTGATAATATGGTCAGTTAATGTATTTCGTGTAGACTTAAGAGTGCACTGATAGCATGGTCAGTTAATGTATTTCGTGTAGACTTAAGAGTGCACTGATAGCATGATTAATCAATTTATTTCTTTATGTATTAATTTTAGACTTAAGAGTGAACTTAAAACATGGTCAGTTAATGTATTTCGTGTAGACTTAAGAGTGCACTGATAATATGGTCAGTTAATGTATTTCGTGTAGACTTAAGAGTGCACTGATAGCATGATTAATCAATTTATTTCTTTATGTATTAATTTTAGACTTAAGAGTGCAGTTATAGATGGTTAGTCAATGTATTTCGTGTAGACTTAAGAGTGCACTGATTAATCAATTTATTTTTTTATGTATTAATTTTAGACTTAAGAGTGCAGTTATAGCATGGTTAGTCAATGTATTTCGTGTAGACCTAAAAGTGCACTGATAACGATTAATCAATTTATTTATTTTAGAATTAAGAGTGCACTGAAAGACGTAGAACAGAGTGTGACTGTGCCAATCAGGATTTTCTTGGTCGACTAATGACTGAGACAATTTGTTCAACGTCGTCCTAGAGGTTTCATTCTATCTTTTTTTTTTTTTAGGAGGGGTGGGGGGAGACTGATAAGGAAACTTGTTTCCCGTTTCATGGCTTTTACAGGTGAAACTTTCATTATGCGACATATCCAGTAAAACACTGTTTTCACTCTGAACTAGTTAAACACTGTTTTCATTCTGAACTAGTTAAACACTGTTTTCATTCTGAACTAGTTAAACACTGTTTTAATTCTGAACTAGTTAAACACTGTTTTAATTCTGAACTAGTTAAACACTGTTTTAATTCTGAACTAGTTAAACACTGTTTTCACTCTGAACTAGTTAAACAGTTTTAATTCTGAACTACTTAAAAACGGACTTAGGGGTCAATATACGTCTGTACTGATCGTGTCTTGAGCAGAGATTCTTTTCTTCCCAAGGATTTTGCTGACTTAGTAATCAACATTGCAGCTCTACTTATTTGAATGAGGACAGTTGGCAATAGAGGTAGAAGTCGGGCATAAAGCACTTGGAGATATGTTAATTAATAGGTGTTATGTTGAAATGTTCTCATTTACAATTGTGACGTTGCGGCTGTTATCTAATGTAAAATGTATGTGTAAATCACAGACTTGAGGTTTTATTTGCGAGGAGATTACAACTACTAGGCCCTAGTGTTGCCAGCATTTGGCAGAGTAAATATTATGACATCATGAGACAGCTCAGTGGACGCAGTTTTACTGCCTTCTGAACACTTATTTACAGCCTTCTCCTTCTCAATACGTATTTACAGACTTTTGAATACATATATTAACAGCCTTTTCAAAACTTATTTCAGCCGTTTGAATATTTATTTACAGCCTTCTAAACACTTACTTAAAGTAAAAGGGCAGTAATCCTGTCAGACTATGAAGAACTCTAGTAAGAAGTTCCTTAATTTTTATTTCTATCACTGGCTCATAGTGCTCGTCACCTGTTTCTACCCCTACCCCACAGGATAAAATCACAATGTCTTCTTTTTCCATTTCACAGGGTAAAGTCAAGCTGTCTTCCTTACCCTGAGGCTCTATACACTTTTTTGTCACTGTCATTTACATGTTTTTCTATGGCGGATTTCCGTAACGGTTCTAGCGTGTCATTTTTTTTTTTTTACGTTGATGCTCGACGTAACCAGTGGTACTGTCACTTATATACCTTTCTGTGGCAACTTCTCTTCACGCTAGACAAAGTCAAACTGTCATCTTCACTCTCACTATTTATCGATCCCACCTTATCATCTATCTGTACTGCGTCCCTTATATAGTTATCATCATAGTTATCAATAGTTATCGTCCCTTTCTGTTAGACATTCACTACTTGCTGCTACACTCGTATCAGGAGGTACTGAAATATCCTGCTCAGTGCTAGAGAAAGTTTCTCCTTCTTTACTTTTAATTGAACCGCACGACACATTAACTAACGAATCATTTTTCTTTTCGTGCTTATCTATCGCCCAAACACGGTTTGCCACACGACCCATCGTCAGTTTACCGCTAACGACACCTACACTCATGACAGTGGACCTCGCTGTCTCTTCACAATCAATCCTGGTACGCTCTCATGACAGTGGACCTCGCTGTCTCTTCACAATCAATCCTGGTACGCTCTCATGACATACTCCTGTACTAACTGTGTCAGTAGGAGCAGCCACCGTACCACTCATGCACAGGCCACCAAGTCCGTTATGTGCGTTACACGTAGACAATACACAGTTAGCAGCTCTATTGCTACAACCTCGAATGTGTTGTCCTTCCATTTCCTACAGCAGTCTGCACATAATTATTTCAATGTGCATACACTGTCAGGTTTGAGAGTGGCCTCTTCCTTCAAGCTACACCCCTCTCCTACACTCTAGGGTGCCAACAGCGCACCAGATCCGATACACCCTTTCGGTCAACACCCACATCGATACCTGACTCACCATGCACACTTCATCAAGTACATCTAGTACATCAAGTGTATCTAGTACTTTGCCGGATTCAATCACGGGCTAAATGGCCTGTTTGTTTACAGTTAAATCATATGCGATTTTGAAATCTATTTCTACCTCTCTGTGACTTATACAGTGGGTGGGGCTTAGCATCTTTTCTAACTTCTCTTCTGTTAAGAAAACTACTGTCTTTAATCCTCTCTCTTTTCTTGCACATAACCTTCTCTTGCTATTTGTTTTTCTTGCAGTGACTGTCATTGTCTGTTACAATGACTGTCTGTACACTAACGTGTTGTGTACTAGATGCATCAGTGTGTCTGCTAGTTGATCACTTACCGTGACACTACACTCTACCATCCCACCCTCGCTAACTAGGTCAGTGCTTTTAACTGTCACAATGTCACTCGTTTTTTTACAGTAACATTCTCTACCGGTTTCCAATTACTGCCTTTCTCAACTTTCTTAGCAACCTTATTTCTCCCAGGGCCGCCGAGAGAAAGTCCGGGCACCCGGTACAGAGAAAATGTGTGGGCCCTTATACAAAGTTCACCACACTTGTATTTTTTCATAGGTTGTCAAACAAGGCTAGAAGGCGGTTTTCCTGTTTTGTAAAAATTAAAAAAAATCCCCTTCATGGCCCCCCCTTTGAGCTCCGTGAGCCCCGGAACAATGTACCGGCTGCAACCCCTCTCCTCAGGCCTGACGCTTAGGTTGGGACTGTCACTGGCTACTTAATCAGTTTTTTCAACCTGACTCTCAACTTCCATCCCATAACCAGCCAAAGTCTAGATTTCCTTTTCCCACTTGATTCTTATCTTTTCTAATCTGTCATTTTCTAATCTCTTTTCTTTCAGGCCCTAAATTTTAAAGTTAGTCTACATATTTCCTAGTGTTCTGCTCATTTTTTATTCTTCTCAGTTTATCAAGATCTCTTTTGTCTATCCAACATAAGGGGGGGGGGTAGCACGCAGGCGTAGTTTTAGCATGCTTGTCATTCTAATTTTTACCAATCAGTCTGAAGTAAACATGTGTTCTTAAATTAATCAATATGTCTATAAGTAGTAATTTAATCTTTAAAAATCATTTGATAATTACAGTCGGTTTTAATTTTGTAGCACAATGACCCATTCTTATCGCTTAGCGTGGACGGGGTTTAAAGAACCTACTGGTTTTGCGAAACTCTAGGTACTTATTGCTTTACGATGTTTTAGCATTTTCGACTCCAGTACAAATCAATGAACACTCTCACACACAAATGTACAAAAAATGTTAGAAACAGTTTTCAGGGTTTTTTTGAGCGTAAGTTCTCATGTAGCGATGTGATGCAATACACACTACGTCACCCTGTAGCGATGTGATGCAATACACACTACGTCACACTGTAGCGATGTGATGCAATACACACTACGTCACCCTGTAGCGATGTGATGCAATGCACACTACGTCACCCTATAGCGATGTGATGCAATGCACACTACGTCACCCTGTAGCGTACAACTAGATTCAATGCCCTTCTCTCTAAGCAGTAAGCTTTTCTTAAACGTGTCTATAATTTAACCACTCCTTAATTTTTACAGCGCCACGTTACACTGGGCTAATGTTATACTCTATTTCCTTTTAGCTGTATAAACATCAAATTATTCTATCACCTTAGAGAACACCACAAAACGAATTTTGTATACTCTTCCTTCAGTATATAACAAAGATACACTTAGCGCATCACGTCGACCACAGAAAAAAATATGCTTTACTACTCATATATCTAATCTCTAAGTGTCATTTCAGAAGCCATGTATTTAAAACTACAACCCTTTAGAAGAAAGTAGGTGTCATTTATCTTACAAAAGATTTTAACACTTTCACACGCAATAAACAATTTCACGTATTTTCATAAAATATATGAATGACGTATCTTATAGTTACATATACTAATCAAATAAGTATAAGTAAAATAAAAAACAAGGGTTCTACACTTTAATGTAAAGTATCTTTACTTATACATTAACAATATGTTGATCAACAAAAGCAGTTAACAGTAGGAATGTGTATTAGTACTAATGAATAATGACACATTTAAAAAAGTTTATAATAAGCATGCCCGGGGTGGGGTGGGGGAGTCAAAGTGGAAGTTTCGCCTAGGGAGCAAAATACTCTTGCACCGGTCTTGCATATGATCCATACGGTCCTGATGATGACTAAATTCATTGAAAGATTTCCCATAGCATAAAAACGTAAGTATTGCTTGAATTTGTGAGTAAATTCCTTACAGTTGTGAGTAAATTCCCACATTTGATCTACAGATTTAAAGAATTTGTGAGTAAATTCCTACTGTTGTGAGTAAATTCCTTACAGTTGTGAGTAAATTCCCACATTTGATCTACAGATTTAAACAATTTGTGAGTAAATTCCTACAGTTGTGGGTAAATTCCCACATTTGATCTACAGATTCAAATAATTTGTGAGTAAATTCCTACTGTTGTGAGTAAATTCCTTACAGTTGTGAGTAAATTCCCACAGTTGACTTCTACAGACCATGACAAGCCTGCAGATTACCAAAATCAGCGTTCTATATGAGACGGTTTCCCAGAAAGAAAAACAGCGTCACGGAACGTGAATTTCTCAGAGGAAGAAAATATTTATTGACGAGTAATGTTAGAAAAATGAATGAAATAGAAGTTGGAGTACTAACTTTGTTAACATTCAAGTGCTTAGTTTTTTTGGTGACACTCGAGATAAGCGTCACAACTGTGTAACTTTCAGTCGTCACGTGCTACTCTGCATGCGTTGGTCACTGAAATTGTGTAGCTATTGTCACGTACCCCAGACACTACTTTTGTCACGTACTCCAGACACCACTCTTGTCACGTACCCCAGACACTACTTTTGTCACGTACCCCAGACACTACTCTTGTATTCGTACGAAATGTCGTATTTGAGGCGCTCGTGGTTTTTGTTTGTTTTATTGTTTACTTATGTAAGCACATAAATGGCAAATGCGCAAACACACACTCACACATACAAACATACGCACACACGCATGCATAACAAACACTTATGCACGTAAACAAACACAAGCACACACACACACACACACACACACAAACACACACACACATATATAAGAACTGAAAATGAATTAAGTATGTGGTTCCATTATTCCCTACTATCACATTGAAGATCGTAGAACAATATTAACCGTTTCTCTACAAGAAAACTCTTCTTAAGTAAAACAATAATATCTTCTTCAATAGCAGTCCCTCTCCTTTAACCCTTCGCTCAAATCTGTCATGCAAATGATTCATAGAATAGTAAATAGTAACAGAAATAACCATTTATTTCATTAACACGAGCAACGTATTGTCAACAATAAAATCACAAGAATGCGCTCAGGAATTTTTGTAGAGCTGTGCAAGTATACACTGAGCACTTCATGCTGAGCACTACACACTGAACCCGTATGCATTGAGTATGTACACACTGAGCACTACACGATAGATATTACACTCTGAACTCGTATACATTAAGCACTACAACTGCCCGTATACATAAAGAATGTACACATTAAGGATGTACATAATAAGCTTGTACATACTGAACATATACACACTAAGCACGTACTCAAAAACATGTACATAAAACACATGTACACACTAAGCATGCACATACTAAGCGTGTACACATTGAACATGTACACAATAAGCATGATCACACTAAGAGCGTATACAGTGAACATGTACACTCTGAGCATGTAAACACAATACGGACAGCAAGTACACAACAAGCATGTACACAGTGAATATGTATACGCTATGGATGTACACAATGAATTTGTACATTTTAATAAGCATATACACATTGAGCACTACACACTTTGAATATTACAAATTGAACCCATATACATTTAGTGAGTATGTAATAAAAAAAAAATGCTTTGTGTTCAACACGCCTGCATACACTAATACAGTTTTGCTTGCACGTATTTCCAGAGACAAGATTCTCTTACAGAGTGCCAGCACTCTTGCTCGTAAACTGCAGACTTTACAGCTTTCTGAATGCAATTCTTAAGTCACTGAATTCTATCAGTTGTTAAACTACTTGAATATATTTAGCAATACTTTTATCAGTTGCTAAGCTACTTGAATGTATTTAGCAAGAATGTTATCAGTTGCTAATTTACTTGAATATATTTAGCTAGAATTTTATCAGTTGCTAAGCTACTTGAATGTATTTAGCTAGAATGTTATCAGTTGCTAATTTACTTGAATATATTTAGCAAGAATTATATCAGTTGCTAAGCTACTTGATTGTTTTAAAAAGGATTTCATCAGTTGCTAAACTACTTGAAAATATTTAGCAAGAATTATATCAGTTGCTAAGCTACTTGAATATATTTAACAAGGATTTCATCAGTTGCTAAGCTATTTAAGCACAGCACGAATTAAAATAAAACGTTACAATTTAACATTATTAGAAAGAATTCTAATCACAGTTCTAAAGTCATTTGCACACATTTAGAAAGATTTTAATCATAGCTCTAGACTACATTTAAAGCGTATTTAGAACTAATTTAGCTCACAGTTTTATTTGACCTGGATTCTAAAGGCTTCTCTAGCCTACATTTAAAGCGTATTTAGAACTAATTTAGCTCACAGTTTTAAAGTCATTTGACCTGGATTCTAAAGGCTTCTCTAGCCTACATTTAAAGCGTATTTAGAACTAATTTAGCTCACAGTTTTAAAGTCATTTGAACTGGACTCTAAAGGCTTCTGACAAAAGTTCTAATACCTTCCGAATGCATTTCTGAAAACCTGCCGAAAAATAATTAATATAGCCATCGGGAAATAACTTTAAAGCCATATAAATCAATTTCTTAATTTCTCAAATCATAATTCTAGGGTCTTCTGATCACATTTCTAAAGATTTCTTATCACAGTACTGTAGATATCTGAATGCAATTCTAAAATCCTCTGAACAGAAGCATAAAGCTTTCATATCAGAGAACTGTAGATGTCTGAATGTTGTTCTAAACTTTTCTGAACACAACCACAGCCCTTTCTTATCACATAACTATAGGCAGAACCATAGATCTTTGAATACAATTCTAATGTCTTTTGAATACATCTTTACTATTTTCATATCACAGAACCATATATTTTAGAATACAGTTCAAATGTCTTTTGAATACATCTCTAATATTTGCTTATCACAGTATTGAATACAGTTCTAAAGTCTCCTGAACACAGCCGTAAGCTTTCTTATCACAGAACTATAGATAGAACTGTAGATATTTGAAAATGCAGTTCTAAAGTCTCCTGAACACAGCCGTAAGCTTTTTTTTTATCGCAGAACTATAGATAGAACTGTAGATATTTGAATGCAGTTATAAAGACTCCTGAACACAACCAGAGAGCTTTCAAATTACAGAACTTAGACAGAACTGTAGATAACTGAATGCAGTTCTAAAGTCATACCTGAACACAGCCGTAAGCTTTCTTATCACAGAACTATAAATATAACTGTAGATATCTGAACACAGTACTAACGTCTCCCGAACACAACCATAAAGAAAGAAAAAAAGCCCACCATATTAATGATATTCACTAACTCAGATTTGAAAAAAATCAATAAATATAATTACAACCATATAACTGCTAATGGTTTTAGCAGTAATAATAATAATGAATAATAATAATAATAATAATAATAATAATAAATTATATGTACGTGAATATTATTTAGAAACAAAAATAATTATGAATAAAATATAATTGCAATCGTTGTTAGTAGTTACCCTGGTTCTGCAGAACGTTTTTTTTTTTTGCTTAAATAAGAACTTGCAGGTAAAAAATATTATACAGATATACAAACGGATTATAAAGATATATATAACAATTATAGTAATAGTACCAGTGGTAGTAGATTAAGGAATAAATAATTTTAATGAATTTTATTTTCTAAAATTTAGTTTGGAATAAATATTCCTATTGCTTTCAATATAGAAGCAGTAACTGAAATTTTTATAATTTAAAAAAATAAACTTTTAATTAGCGAGTTTATTTTATTAAAATCAAATTTCCAACCTTTAAAATTGCTTGCAATAATTTTTCGGCAACAATTATCACAAAGTAATATCACACTTAATCACTTGTGCCAAAATAACGGTTGTAATTGCATTTGCTTACTAGGATTTTAATTATTTTAATTATTTAGGATTTTAATTATTTTTCTTTCTCTCTTTTTGTTTCTTGTCCTAGTCAGCAGGAGAACTTGAAGCAATATACGAATTGCAAGTAGACACGTGCTTTTTTCTCTGATTTTTCTCTCATCACACGAGACGGCTTTGCGTGAACAAAGTTCCCTTAGCCGTAAAAATTGTTTGTGTTCAGATATGAGTTCTTTCACAATTTTTAAATGAGAGACGCGTATTTATCGATGACTTCGGTGATAAACACTTCCATATCTTTGTATGCAATCTCTGCGTTTTGGAGAAAGGGGTGTTTGAGCAGCTCTTCATACTTCGGTCGTTGTTCAAAGTCTTTCTTCAAACTGAAAAGAAAAATTAAAGTGTTTGAACGAAATATGTAGTCTTAATTAAATTAAAATATTTAACAAGATATGTTGTCTTAATTTAATTAAAGTGTTTAAGCAAGATATGTTGTCTTAATTTAATTAAGATATTTGAACGAGATAAGTTGTCTTAATTTAATTAAAATATTTAACAAGATATGTTGTCTTAATTTAATTAAATTATTTAACAAGTTATGTTGTCTTAATTTAATTAAAATATTTAACAAGATATGTTGTCTTAATTTAATTAAAATATTTAACAAGATATGTTGTCTTAATTTAAATTAAAATATTTAACAAGATATGTTGTCTTAATTTAAATAAAGTGTTTAAACAAGATATTTTGTCTTAATTTAATTAATATATTTGGACGAGATATGTTGTCTTAATTTAATTAAGATATTTGAACGAGATATGTTGTCTTAATTCAACTAAAATATTTGGACGAGATATGCTGTCTTAATTTAACTAAAATATTTGGACGAGATAAGTTGTCTTAATTTAACTAAAATATTTGGACGAGATACGTTGTCTTAATTTAACTAAAAATATTTGGACGAGATATGTTGTCTTAATTTAACTAAAATATTTGGACGAGATATGTTGTCATAGTTTAATTCAAATGTACGGAAAACTGTAGAGGTGAAATATATCATCTGAAAGTGTAAGCACGTCTTAACAGATTATTTTTTAAATTAAGGATAATTGGCAGATATATGGTTAAATTAAAACTTCCAAACTTATTTCCTTCCTTACTTCCAAATTTCCTTCCATCCTTACAAATTTCCTTCCAAACTTATTTCGTTCCTTCCTTCCAAACTTCCACTTCCTTTCTTCATTTCTTCCTTCCTTCCTTCTTTCTTCCTTCTTTTCTTTCTTCCTTCCTTCCAAACTTCCTTTCTTCCTTCCTTCCTTCTAAACTTCCTTTATTCCTTCCACCCTTCCTTCCTTCCTTCCAAACCTCCTTTCTTCATTTTTTTTACCTTCCTTCCTTCCTCCATCCTTCCAAACTTTCTTTCTTCTTTCCTTCCTTCCAAGCTTCCTTTCTTCCTTCCAAACTTCCTTTCTTCCTTCCTTCCTTTCAAACTTCCTTCCTTCCAAACTTCCTTCCTTCCTTCCATCCTTCCAAACTTCCTTTCTTCCCTGCAAACTTCCTTCCTTCATTCATTCCAAACTTCCATCCTTCATTCATTCCAAATTTCCTTCCTTCTTGTGACTTTGTATATCTGTATTAGAAGTCTATTGCTATTATTACTAATGCAAAGTAAATTTCGTAATTTAAAATTGAAGACTGTTCAGTAAATCTGTTATAGCCATTATTTGCAAAGACAGACGATTCATAACATACATTTATGAAAACTTTAAAAATATTCTGTGACTGTTGTAAAGTTGTTTTCTTTTTTAGTTCATTTTGTACGTTTGAATTTAATTTATTTTATTTCAACGGTAAGTTAATAATATTCATGTGAATAATGAAAGAACATTAAAGAAGTAAAGAAGTCATAAAGTCATTAAAGAAGTCTTTTAAAGAAGTCATAAAGAGATATAAAGAGATGTATGTATTAAGCACATACCATCTAGCAACAAAGACTTCAAATTCAAATTGGCGGGAAAATCGACCGGCGGGAAGTTTTGGCACATCTTTATACATAATAGCATCTATTTGTTCGAACACATTCCTGCACTTGGTAAAGGGAAACTCATTGGTCGCCAACTCAATCTGGACAACAACAAAAACAAGTAATAATGACGATGACGACGATGATGATGATGACGATGATTGGTGGTGGTGGTGAGGAGGAGGAGGAAAAAGGAAGAAGAAGAAAGCAGCGCCATATAGAGATAACCTCGGCTTTCAGCAAGTCTTTCAGTAATAGAACTAGCATGTGTGCAAGATACAAAAGTGACAGTTGTATTTAAAGCATACATATATACAAAAACAAAAAAATGATTACACATTTCCAGCAATAAGATAACAAATATCAAATGTGTTTTGAACACAGGAGATAAGGATAAACATTTATAGCTTGTATGCTTTCTGTTAAGTAACCAGTATTTCGTGTACCCGAGTCTGGAAGAGTAAATGGGAACAATATTAACGGACGACATGAAATATAGCACGCCCTGACAGACAGCTTTCAAACAATCCAATAATTGGTTAGTTTTGCGGAATTTACCTGATGTCAATTGAAATAAATATATACAAGCGTATCAACATATAGATTCAACGTTAATTATGAAGGAAAGAGTGTGAAAAATACGAATATGATATAACGTTTGATTGGAGACAAATACATACTAGCATACCAGCAAAGAGCTGGTATTATGAATGAAGAAAAGGAAGAAATACCAGCAAACAGATGGTGTTATCAAAAGAAAAGGAAGAAATACCAGCACTTTATGAATGAAATAAGGTACACAAACCGCGGCCCGAGACAGGGCTGTATGCAGCCCCCGGAGAACTTTATTTCATTATTTGTGTTGTGTTTCTTCTACTGAGCCATCCATGTGCAATCTGACGTGCGGCCCTCCACGCACTATCAATTGGAAATTTGGCCCTCTGGCCTAAAATGTTTGTGCACCCCTTAAATAAAGGAAGAAATACCAGGACGTTGTGAATGAAAAAATGAAATACATACCAGCATACCAGCAAGTAGATAACGTTATGAAATGAAGAAAAGGAAGAAATACCAGCAAGTAGAGGACGTTACGAATGATAAAAGGAAGAAATACCAGCAATTAATGACGTTATGAATGAAATAAAGGAAAAAATACCAGTAAGTAGATGACGTTATGAATGAAAAAGGGAAGATATACCAGCAAGTAGATGACGTTATGAATGAAAAAGGGAAGATATACCAGCAAGTAGATGACGTTATGAATGAAAAAGGGAAGATATACCAGCAAGTAGATGACGTTATGAATGAAAAAGGGAAGATATACCAGCAAGTAGAGGACGTTGTGTATGAGAAAAAGAAAAGTGCGAACCACACCATCGTAATCCCCAGACTCCAGACGTCGGACCGAATGTCATATCCCTTGCTTCCCACTGGTGGTTCTATCCGCTCAGGCTATTCAACAGAAAAACAAATAGAGAAATAAACAATCTATCAAAAAAAAAACAAATGAATAATATCAACATTTTTTCGAAAATTAATATTTGTGTTTTAAAACTGTTTTCTGTACCCTTTCCAAATTCAATTTTTAATAATATTCAGCTCACTGCAGAACAATGAAAGGTATTGTATTTTTAACATAATACATTTTACAAGTCTGCAAGTTAATAGACATAACACTATGCTTATATTCAAGTTCTGTATAATTAGCACTTTCATGCAATGGTAACATTATATCAAGTTCTGTACAATTAGCACTTTCATACAATGGTAACATATCAAGTTCTGTACAATTAGCACTTTCATACAATGGTAACATTATATCAAGTTCTGTACAATTAGCACTTTCATACAATGGTAACATTATATCAAGTTCTGTACAATTAGCACTTTCATACAATGGTAACATTATATCAAGTTCTGTACAATTAGCACTTTCATTCAATGGTAACATTATATCAAGTTCTGTACAATTAGCACTTTCATACAATGGTAACATTATATCAAGTTCTGTATAATTAGCACTTTCATGCAATGGTAACATATCAAGTTCTGTACAATTAGCACTTTCATACAATGGTAACATTATATCAAGTTCTGTATAATTAGCACTTTCATGCAATGGTAACATTAAGAAGGATGTTTCTTTTCCCGTGAAGTGCAGCAAGACAGCCGTTCTCTACAATAAAATATTTTTCTAGTAAAATGTTGCCATATATTTATGGCAAACAGTAGTCAAGGTGTACAAAATGTTAGTTCCTCAGATATCAATCTCCTGCAATGAACATCCCCCTGCAGGGTATGTATTTGAGCAATGAAATACTTGCTGCCATGTTTAATTTAATACATCCGGAATAACTGAACGCTTACAATGCATGCAATGGAACAATGAAATACTGTCATTGATTAGTTTCTTATCAGTAATTTATTACCATTCTGTTTTACAGCAATTAAATACAGCAAAATTTGTTTTAGTAAATTATTACCATGTATGTTTTATAGCAATAGCTACAGCAAAGTTTGTTTTGCTAGTAACTTATTAGATTGTATGTTTTTTAGCAATTAAATACTTACAACAAAGTTTCTTTTTACTACCATGAATGTTTTTAGCAATTAAATAGAGCAAAGTTTGTTTTAATAAATTATTACCATGTATGTTTTATAGCAATAACTAGAGCAAAGTTTGTTTGTTTTGCTAGTAACTTATTAGATTGTATGTTTTTAAACAACTAAACACTTAGTCATGTTTGTTTATTTCTTATCAGTAACTTATTACTGCCATACGCTCGGTAACAATTAAACATTGTCCTGAAACACTTTCAGCCATGTACGCTCTGTAACATGAAACACTTTCAGCCAAGTACTTTTTTAACAAAGAAATACTTACAGCCATGTACATTCTGCAACCGGCATCCCTCGAACAAGCGAGGGAATCCTTAAGTTTGCCACTGATTCCAAAATCACACAGCTTAACGTTTCCATTTCTGTTGATCAAGATGTTAGCAGGTTTGATGTCCCGATGGATCACTTTTAATTCTTTATGCAAGTAGTTCAGTGCTTTCGTCGCCTGAAAATAAGACATATTTACCTGTAATACGACATGTTTATTTGTAATAAGACATATTTACCTGTAATACGACATGTTTATTTGTAATAAGACATATTTACCTGTAATACGACATGTTTATTTGTAATAAGACATATTTACCTGTAATACGACATGTTTATTTGTAATAAGACATATTTATCTTTAAACATACCATACCATTCCTCTCCCGTAACACAATGTATCTGTCTAGAAAACGCGTGAGCAGTCCGGGAATTCTTTGACTGATAGTCAATTATTTCAGACAATTAGACTATTTCATAAATTCTATAGTCAAGAAACTAAAGAGAATTTAGAGTATTTCGACTTTCAATGCGAGAACGGCATGAAAGACATTAATCACTTTGATAACGATGTCTTAGTGACGTCAGAGTTAGTTCTTTGAACACAGCAAGCAATATATAAATAAAGCAAGTGACAAACACTCTGGCAATATGTGTTTACATTCTTTCTAAACAGTTATTTAACTTTACATTTAGATTCAACAAGCAAACAGACATCAGAATTATAAGCTCTTTCTAAACAGTTAATCACCTTTACATTTAGATTCAACAAGCAAGCAGACATCAGTATTATAAGCTCTTTCTAAAAAATCAATTCCACAAGCAAGCTGACAGTATTACAGGCTCTTTCTAAATAATCATCTTTACAAGCAAGCTGACAATATTATAAGCTCTGGACTAATCAAAACTCATTGTTTAACAGTAAACAAGAAAAGAAATCCGAAAAAACCCATGACGTCACATTCTCCCAACTTTCCTATCACGATTATAAATATATAAATTATTTAAATACTTCTTAAATTACATATACATTTTCTTACTAACCGGAGTGTTGTGGAAGGGGGTGGGGTGGGGAAGGAAGCAACCTTATTGAACTCCGAGAACTTGTATGAACGAATGTTAAGACAGAAAGTATAGACACGTGTAAAGAAAGCCGTCATTGAGTTCTTAAGAGCATGTAGACGCTCACACACGCAAGTACTCTTTTAGTTTTACAGAACAATCTGTTCATACAAGAAGCATTCTGCTAGTTTTGCAGAACGTGTAGACATGCACACATGCAAACAGTCTGTTTTGATATTTTCTTATATCAAGCACTCTGTTAATTTTAGATAAACAATCAGGCAACCAGAGGTAATTGTAAACTTACAGAAAAGTCAATCAGGCAACCAGAGGTAATTATAAACTTACAGAAAAGTCAATCAGGTAACCAGAGGTAATTATAAACTTACAGAAAAGTCAATCAGGTAACCAGAGGTAATTATAAACTTACAGAAAATGCAATCAGGCAATCAGAGGTAATTATAAACTTACAGAAAAGTCAATTAGGCAATCAGAGGTAATTATAAACTTACAGAAAATGCAATCAGGCAACCAGATGTAATTATAAACTTACAGAAAAGTCAATCAGGCAACCAGAGGTAATTATAAACTTACAGAAAAGTAAATCAGGTCACCAGAGATAATTATAAACTTGCAGAAAAGTCAATCAGGCAATCAGAGGTAATTATAAACTTACAGAAAAGTCAATCAGGTAACCAGAGATAATTATAAACTTACAGAAAATGCAATGAACCGTAAGCACTCCTCCGGAATGTTTGTGTCATGTTTTTTCAGCTTGACGTATAACTGATAAAGTGACGCCTCCATCAATTCCATGCACAACCACGCCTCTCCCTGGATTACAATTATTGATTATAATGTAAGACGTATTAAATAAATCTTCAAAATATTCTTTATTTCGGATAATAAATGTATTAGAAATTGTATTTAGTCATTTATGTACGCTGTATATTGCACTTTGTTAAAACACCAATTTCAGAATAATAACAAATAAGCAACATGTTTCTACTATTGTAACTACTACTACCACTACTATTGATAATAATAACGAAGATGACAATGATGACGATGATAATGATGGTAATGACTGATGCATTTAATTCTTCGAAACGTTCTATTGTGAAGTCCAACACTAAAGAGGAAGGGAGTGATCAAGAAAAGTCCCACTAACAAAGGGTGGATTCGAACCAAGACATTCTGCAGATAAGACTAGATTTTTTACATTACAACCACCAAGACTTTCTGTGTTTCTGCACAATGTTGGCGAACTTCCGTGTTGGGAACATCTGACTACATGTGTTTCTGCACAATGTTGCCGAATTTCTGTGGGGAACATCTAACTATTTCTGAACAATGTTGGCGAACTTCCGTGTTGGGAACACACACACACACACGCAAACATACTGTGAAACCGCGTGCTTATGTGGGGATTATATAACGTCCTCAAGGTTCTATGGATAATTAATTAACAAAATATCAATTACCATAACCGGTATGAGTCTCCAATTATATGAAATATTTGGTGTTTAATTGTGGAATGTTATAAACCTTCCCTCAACATACTATGAATAATTAATTAACAATTATTAATTATCATACCTAGGATCTACAATTAAGATTAATTGTTTCCCTCTCCAAGATGTTACTCGTCCAGAGTGAAAATGTAATCCTATTAAAACGTATTAATTAGGTATTATAACAATTCTCACTCTTACCCGCACACATCCCACAGTTTGAGTGAATTCTTTCCCCAAAAGTATGTATAGACTGATTTTTAAATGACTTATTTTTGGCAGAGCTCTCACCCCCAAACATACATACTTCCTTTAGAAATTTTACTTAATCCAAAGTGGAAAAGAATAAATCAACAATTTTATTAACTGTATAATTAACGAAATAATTAACAAAATAATTGTTACACTATTAGACAAGTAGATCACAATTTGTACATTAATTCTTGATAATGACAATTAAATCTTTCAATTAGATTTTTCAGTGTCTTTCAGTTCATATCAAGAAAAACTAATATTACTAAACTTTAGAGTACCATTATCAGAAATTAGGAGTAGGAAAAATCATAGTAAGACAATTACAACAAATAACATGAGAGCTGGGCAAGAAAAACTAATATTAAATCTTCACTAAACTTTAGAGTACAATTATCAGAAATTAGGAGTAGGAAAAATCATAGTAAGACAATTACAACACAACATGAGAGCTGGACACGCATTCGCCTTATTTCTATAATACACAGCTCATTAAAAAAAAAAATACGGAAAAGATTATCCTGTGGAAAGATTCGTTATCTTAGAATAGACAGGTGTTTACGACATATTTTATAATGATAACAAGTATTAACTAACATGTATAAAGGAAATGTTGATGAATTTTTATAATAATGTTGGTTTCCAATTATATATCGTGTCTGGAAATGCATTAGTGGACAATTCAAGACGTCTTCCAGAAATAGAACGTAGAACGTAACGTCTTGACAACAAAATATAGTATAATACTTACTATAGATAACGTGATTTGTTTTTTGTTTTTTTGTCATCAATAGAACGTAACGTCTTGACAACAAAATATAGTATAATAATTACTAATTTGTTTTGTCATCAATAGAACGTAACGTCTTGACAACAAAATATAGTATAATAATTACTATAGCTAAGGTGATTTGTTTTGTCATCAATAGAACGTAACGTCTTGACAACAAAATATAGTATAATAATTCTATAGCTAAGGTGATTTGTTTTGTCATCAATAGAACGTAACGTTTTGACAACAAAATATAGTATAATAATTACTATAGATAACGTGATTTGTTTTGTCATCAATAGAACGTAACGTCTTGACAACAAAATATAGTATAATAATTACTATAGATAACGTGATTTGTTTTGTCATCAATAGAACGTAACGTCTTGGCAATAACATATAGTATAATACTTACTATAGCTAACGTGATTTGTTTTGTCATCAATAGAATGTAACGTCTTGGCAATAGCATATAGTATTATAGTATAGTACTTACTATAGCTAACGTGGAAACGATAACACAATACTACAAATATATTAACATATCTTACAAAAGGCAACATATCGGTTGTCTGCACATATAACGATATAAGTTATTTGGCATGAACAATTGATTAGATATTTTACTTTTGATGTTTTAAAAAAAGAAGAAAAAAAGAAGCTTACTCGTATAGTTAAATGCATTTTTTTTTTTTACTTTATTCATTCTGTAACACATTTGTAAACATCGTGTCATAGCAGAAGATGTCAACATTATTATACATTATATATATGCGTGTGATCATATCTTTTAAGTTCTTAAATAATTCAAAAGTAAATTGCATTACGTTTTCCATGAAAGCACCGTAAAAGTCAACTATGTATGGGCACTGGTAGCTGTCCTTGCAGACGCCATAATCCATTCTGAATAGCTTACGATCCGACTTGTCCTTTATCCGTATTCTCTATAAAAGAACAAAACACTTTCTTAAGATCCGAATTGTCCTTTATCCGTATTCTCTGTAAAAGAGCAAAACACTTTCTTAAGATCCGAATTGTCGTCCTTTATCTGTATTCTCTGTAAAAGAACAAAACACTTTCTTAAGATCCGAAATGTCCTTTATCTGTATTCTCTGTAAAAGAACAAAACACTTTCTAAAGTGACAACAGTAGCATGAAAACGAAAGCTGAGTAAAATAACTCCGGTCGTTCTTCTTAAAAAATAAAATAACTATTAAGTAACATAGATGTAAAAATAAGATAACTATTAATTAACATACTGTAAAAGAAAACGAGAAACTATTTAGAGTATTAAACACTCGAAAGACAATTGTACAATTTTATATTAAATTCATTTTTTAAAAATAATTCTACTAGGACATATATTGAAACACAATAAATGCACGTACAGTTATTAAGCAGTTTAAAATAAAAGACGCTTACATTATCCGCATCGCTTGCTAAAATAAACTTCCTATTTCAAAAGTGTTCATAAAGAACATAGAGAGACAAGAAATGTTTGCTTGATTAATGGTATTAATATTTCTTATGTATTTTAAACATGTCTGAAAGCATATTAAAACTCATTGCTTCTATGCTCAGGTATATAATCTTTCGTAACGTGTACGTAATCGGTCATTCACTGGTATCAATCAGTCACTCGGTGACGTAATCAATCAGTCACTCGGTGTCGTAATCAGTCATTCACTGGTATCAATCAGTCACTCGGTGTCGTAATCAGTCATTCACTGGTATCAATCAGTCACTCGGTGTCGTAATCAGTCATTCACTGGTATCAATCAGTCACTCGGTGTCAGTCATTCACTGGTATCAATCAGTCACTCGGTGTCGTAATCAGTCATTCACTGGTATCAATCAGTCACTCGGTATCGTAATCAGTCACAAGCTGTCCGTAATCAGCCATACTCTGTTCGTAATCAGATACAACTCACTTCATTTAACTTTACAGCTAACTTAACTTACTTTTACAGCAAATTTAATTTTATCTTTACACCTCACTTCATTTAACTTTACAGCTAACTTAGTTTACCTTCACTGCCAATTTGATGCCATCTGGCTGGTATTCCCTCTCTTCCACGATTCCAAATGATCCTTCTCCCAATTTTCTTTTAAACACCAGTTCTTTGGGATCACAGGCATAATTTAAATTCCCTATCTTCAGATATTTATTTGCTTTTAGTTCTTGTCGTAAACTAGACAGAAATTTTAAAAAAAATAAAAGCACAAACGATCGCAAATAACCATATACGGTTAGATTTAGTTTCGATTACAAATTCAGTTCAATCAATAAGAATTACGTAGCCAAAGTTAGATTTAGTTTCGATTACAAATTCAGTTCAATCAATAAGAATTACGTAGCCATTACAAATTCAGTTCAATCAATAAGAATTACGTAGCCAAAGTTAGATTTAGTTTTGATTAAAAATTCAGTTAAATCAATAAGAATTACGTAGCCACAATCAGTTCTTTAATTTTAATTGCAAAATTTTCTTTTTAAAGAGAAAAGCATTAGTCAGTCTGATTTTATATTATGAATTTTGACATTTAATACTTTCTAGAATCTGGATCATGGGCTTCTCCACATCCTTTTACAAGCGTATTGGGTCCATCCACACAATACTTGTAATGGGTTTGTCTGCATGCTTATATCAGACCTACATGTTGCCAGTATTGGGTCTAAGTGCATGATGGTTGCGTTGGGCCTGATTCAAGTTATTTGAATTGGTCTGATTATATATATTGCTTGCACTGGGTCTGCCGACATGCTGCGTGTATTGGGCCTGAATGCATGTTGTTTGTAATGGGCATAACTACATGTTGCTTGCATTGGGTCTGCCGATTCGTTGCTCTAGTCGGCTTGCCTAACTGCCTACAAGTTGTTTGTATTGGGCCTGATAGCATGTTGTTTGTAATAGGCCTGGTTGCATGTTGTGTGTAATGGGTCTGACTACATGTTGATTGTAATGAGCCTGACTAGATGTTTGTAATGGGCCTGACTGCATGCTGCTTGTCATGCTCTGACCCACAAGTTGCTTGAGCTTGTAATGGGCCTGACTACATGTCGTTTGTAATGAACCTGAACATTCATTGCTTGTAGTGGGCTTGACTACAAGTTACTTGTTATGGGCCTGACTACATGTAGCTTGTAATGAACCTGAACATTCATTGCTTGTAGTGGGCTTGACTACAAGTTACTTGTTATGGGCCTGACTATATGTTGCGTGTATTAAGCTGGACAATATGTTGTTTGAATATAGCTATCAGTCTTACCTCAAAAATATCTGTTAGATTTTGCCTTAACTCTTATTTTCATTGGTTAAATATAAATAATCACTATAATGTGTCAAAGTGATTTTGGCTTGCCTACCACCAATACCCACTCCCAATTGAATGCTTCTATTGTTTAGTTGTAAATTATTTCTACAAGACATTGGAAAATAGTTATAAACTGTTTAGGTGTAAATTATTTCTACAAGAAATTTGAAAATAGTTATAAACTGTTTAGGCGTAAATTATTTCTACAAGACATTGGAAAATAGTTATAAACTGTTTAGGTGTAAATTATTTCTACAAGAAATTTGAAAATAGTTATAAACTGTTTAGGCGTAAATTATTTCTACAAGATATTAGAAAATAATTATAAACTGTTTAGGTGTAAATTATTTCTACAAGACATTGGAAAATAGTTATAAACTGTTTAGGCGTAAATTATTTCTACAAGACATTGGAAAATAGTTATAAACTGTTTAGGTGTAAATTATTTCTAAATGAATTTGGAAAATAATTATAAACTGTTTAGGTGTAAATTATTTCTACAAGAAATTGGAAAATAATTATAAACTGTTTAGGCGCAATGTATTTCTAAAAGATTTTGAAAAATAATTATGAATTGATTATTCCTGCGTAAAGTTCTGACCATTTAACTCAATCTTAGGTTTACAGAACTGCACAATAATGTATTTACATTAGGCTAACAGCTCTACACAGTTAATTTACTATAGACATAGAGATCCACACAATTAATTTACTACAGACATAGAGATCTGCACAATTAATTTACTACAGACATAGAGATCTGCACAATTAATTTACTATAGGCATAGAGTTCTGCACAATTAATTTAATACAGGCATATAGTCATGCACAATTAATTTACTACAGGCACATAGTCATGCACAATTAACTTACTACAGACATATAGATCTATGAGTTCTGCACAATTAATTTACTATAGGCAAAGAGTTCTGCACAATTAATTTACTATAGGCATAGAGTTCTGCACAATTAATTTACTATAGGCATAGCGTTCTGTACAATTAATTTACTATCGGCGTACAATATTATGCAACTTACCTTCCACTAGAAGTTCTACGAATAATTCCTGCCACGGGTCTATTGATGTCAAGTTTGAGATTTGTTTTCCTATCTGTCAGGAAAAGAAAACTACGTAGAATAAGCAACCTCGTCAAACAGTAAATAACTACATAAATACCTATGCGTAGTGTTTATCAGTGGATGCGTCAACTATTGTTTTCGAACACACTTCAATCTCAGAAAATAAAATTCATGACAACGGGGATATTTCTACATCAATACCCTCTCCAACCCTCCCAACCCCACCTCCTCACCATTTATCAACAAACAAAAAGATGCGGCGACAACTCCTGCATATTATCATCTGACCTGGGTTAAGAAAGCACGAAGTAAAACGTAATTTAAACTTTGGAAACAGAAATCAAACATTTGTCACAGACCCTAAACTAGTGGTAAACGGAAATCAAACATTTGTCACAGACCCTAAACTAGTGGTAAACGGAAATCAAACATTTGTCACAGACCCTAAACTAGTGTAAACGGAAATCAAACATTTGTCACAGACCCTAAACTAGTGTAAACGGAAATCAAACATTTGTCACAGACCCTAAACTAGTGGTAAACGGAAATCAAACATTTGTCACAGACCCTAAACTAGTGTAAACGGAAATCAAACATTTGTCACAGACCCTAAACTAGTGGTAAACGGAAATCAAACATTTGTCACAGACCCTAAACTAGTGGTAAACGGAAATCAAACATTTGTCACATACCCTAAACTAGTGTAAACGGAAATCAAACATTTGTCACAGACCCTAAACTAGTGTAAACGGAAATCAAAGAACTGTATTTGTCGCTCAATCTAAATGGAAATCAAACGACTGTATTTGTCTCTCAATCTAAATGAAAATCAAACTGTATTTGTCAGTCTCTCTTAGCGGAAATCAAACGACTGTATTTGTCACTCACTCGAAATGGAAATCAAACGACTGTATTTGTCACTCACTCGAAATGGAAATCAAACGACTGTATTTGTCACTCACTCTCAAGTTTGTTGTTACTGGTTCTCCGTTCCGCCATGACTTCTTGAAGTTGACGTGGGAGAGAAAAATCTGTGCTTAAATTGAAAACAAGTAATCAATGTTTGTTTTATGTGCGGTCCGTAGTCACAAGAAGTGGATCAACATCGAATTTAACTCCAAGGTCAACAACGATTGTGTTCAAATGGAAGATGGTGTCGCTGTTAAGGCTTTCTTTAAAGAATTATAGTCCGCTACGAATTACTCCGGCTGCCAGTTTATAAACCACCCCGATCACCTGAGACTGTTTTGAAAGATGTAGTTTTCCTGGAATCCTTTCAAGCGGCGTTTATCATATCCTTCAGCTCAGTACTCGTCGCGGTTTGTATATAAAACTGCGCATGTTAAATCACTCAAGTGGAGCGCGAAAGCCGGGAGCGCCCCCTACACTAGCAAACAAGCACTCAAGTGGAAATTTAATATGAAGCATGAAGTGTCACGTAGCCTTTGACATCACAACACTCTCACCACATCACACTCGCACACACTTTCAGACAGACACACACTACATCTACTCGACACACAACCCCCCCCACCCCCGCCCTTTCCAGAAACAAGTGAGGAGAGGAAGTTTTTCTCCAAAGGACCTCCAAAGCTGAGAATATCTCTGATAAAAGACTTACTGCATCCTCTGGAGAAAAGTCAGCGAAAAAAAAAATCACGTAGCCCTTTAAGAACAACACTACATCAGTACTTCTTTTAAAAAAAAAAAGATTGTTTCATTTAAATGCTACCGATTTATTCATCTTAAAAGCAAACAGAATGGGTAGCACGAGAAAAACCTTTGTTATGTTGTATAAAAGATGTCACCGCAGTTAATGACTGTGTGTAACAAGGGTCTAAAATCTAAATGGTGACATAAACTTTTTCTTTTTGCGCTGAGCTTCTATTATTGATGTGTGTGGGGAAGAAGAGAGATGGGAGGCGACACTTTTATCTCTGGTTTTCTCGTTAACTAGTCAACACACTAATTTCATAACATTTCGAAACTAAGCGCCAACAAAATATGCGACCTGTCTACGTAAGCACAACAAAATATGCGACCAGTCTACGTAAGCACAGCAAAATATGCGACCAGTCTACGTAAGCACAACAAAATATGCGACCTGTCTACGTAAGCACAGCAAAATATGCGACCTGTCTACGTAAGCACAGCAAAATATGCGACCTGTCTACGTAAGCACAGCAAAATATGCGACCTAAGAAAGCACCACCAAAATATACTAATTGTCTACAAAAGCCCGTCTCAGACTAAAAAACGTGCATTATTTTTACTATTGAAGAGATTTGTTTCAAATATATAACACGACTATTATTCTGTGTATATATGAGGGGGGGGGGGGAAGCGTGACCGTTTTTATATTACCACAAAAACTCAGAGAAATGGTTCTAGAAATACTCATTTCATGAAGGCCTCTTCTGTTGGCTGTGCACCGAACGTTCATTGAGTCTCAAATTAAAGTACACTTACCAATTTTATTCAAGTAGAAAACAATTATTCTGTTAATTTTCACGAATACCGGTATTGAAAGCGCTCTGTTTTATCACTTGCGAAAAATAGCGAGACCGAACGATCGGAGACAACACACAGAAAAGCCAATTTTTCCCTTCGACTTTTCCCTTGCATGCAGGTACGTGATACTTTTAAAAGGATGAACAAATCCAAGCAGAAAGGTTGTGGTAATTAGATCGGAGGAATGTCAGTGAATAAGAGTTTGACCTCAACAGGCATAAAGGGAGCTAACATATGCGTGTATACTTTCCTAGAAAGAAATTCTTGACGTAGATCGAAAGTCTTTCGTCAGTCTTAATTGTTACTAGACTCCTTGAGAGCACAAGATCTCGTTATTCTGATAAAACTGAAATGAGTCGACTCCGAAAACTGACAAGGCCAGGACAATGATGACGAAATTATTTTTACTCTGTTGAAATGAGTCGACTTGTTGAAATGAGAAGTTTACTTCACACACCCCTACCCCCCAAATATTCAGACATCAAGCTGAACGGACCTAAAAGAAAATTTGGGGAGGGGAATTTCTTTCTTTACGTCGTTTCCCATCGTTCGGTCTCGCTCTGTATTTGTATTGTCAGTGGAGTATTGTCAGTAAAGTGGAAGTCAGTCTAGAAACATTGTGCTTAACGTGTATAACCGTCATATTAGAAATTCGTGTTTTGGATTGGACGAGAATAGGTATACATTTAAAAGTTGTAAAACTTCTCACAGGTAGGTTTTACCTCCATCAACGTGATTCAAGGTCAAGGTGTTCTTTGTGACTGCAGTTAACTCTGCCGCGTGACCTCGCTACTGGAGAAATGCAGTTAACTCATGTTGCGTGACCTCGCTACTGGAGAAATGCAGTTAACTCAGGTTGCGTGACCTCGCTACTGGAGAAATGCAGTTAACTCATGCCGCGTGACCTCGCTACTGGAGAAATGCAGTTAACTCAGGTTGCGTGACCTCGCTACTGGAGAAATGCAGTGGGCGCTTCCGCCTTAGGAGGGGTGGGGGAGAGGGATTCGTCTGTCGTCCTCGTCGTTCGTTGCTCTCGCACGTCCAGAGGAATGTGGGTTAAGTAGCCTAAAGAGGACCGTTAGCCCACCATGCATGGGGTGTAGAGGATAGGGGGAGAGTGACTGATTTGTAGAGGTAGGTGAAGCTAACCGGATACACGGTAATCATATTTGGGTATTTGAGTTCCACTCATGATGTACTTGAAACTCTGGTCAAAATCGTAGATGGGTATTTACCGCACAAAGCCACGGCACGCTTTCAGAAAGGCTGACGAGTGAATGCAAGAATAAGGGTTTAAACAAAGTTCAGTCAGTACATTTGTCGACTTCACAATAATAATTGAAATGTTTATTAATTAAAATGTTGGAGATTTTCTATTTCTTATTGATGATTAATTTGTACGTATGAGCTAATGTGCATATCTTTTCAGAGGTACTGTGTGGAATTAGTGGCGGTTTAACTGTACACAAGGATGACGAAATTGTAATGCGTACATGTTGTGACGTGCCATGTTCTTTATTCATTGTAAAGCTATTCAAATTAATGGCGGTTTAATTGTACACAAGGATGACGAAATTGTAATGCGTACATGTTGCGACGTGCCATGTTCTTTATTCATTGTAAAGCTATTCAAATTAAATTATAAAGTCATGTATTTGTTAAATGTAATCGATTGGTTATGGGATACTAATTATTGAAATCTATAATGACAAATTGTGAATGTGTAAATTCTTGAAATTATTATTGTCGTGCTTTATAAATGAGCTATAATAATAGAATTCCTTTGAATATTAAATTAGCATGTACGCTAATGTTCTTTTGGGTAACGTAGCCAAATGTAAGAGAGGTTTTCCTTCCATTATCATAATGTTTAATATAGTAATTATGCAACCACAAAAACGAAAGTTATTTTGTGCAGCTGGGCCCTTTTTCTCTTTTGGCTTAATTTCTCCTATTGCAGATTGATCCAGAACTCGGTTTGGTCCAGAATTCCATCAGTGATGACAGTGATCAGAGAGAAGAGCCGCATCATTGAATGGATACTGAATGTAGATTCGAAAAGCACAAGTCAGACTGCTCACCATCATTGAAAAATGAGTTACTGCTTATCCTTAAGACCACTCGACATTGATAATCTGTTGAACGTTCTCATTGGCATTTATTGTTATCTCAAAATATTTTTTTCTTCTTTTATTGTTTCATTATTAATTTTTTGTTATCGCATCTCACATCTTAATTAATTCTTTGGAATGACTGATAACAGGGATTGGCTGGGGGACAAGCTGTATATGAATGAATGATTGTTAATTAATTAAGAAAGAGAGAAATTTTTACCAATTCTAGAAGGCAATGTCAACTAAATACCTTGTCGCTATATTGTATGATAATTGTCCCGTAATGGTAGGATTCAATATAGTGGCTGTAAGAATCGATTAGGCCTTAGGAGTGTTATCAGCATTAAAATCAATTTCAGATTTAATAATTTATTAATAATAAAATATTTTTTCTTCTTTTATTGTTTCATTATTAATTTTTTGTTATCGCATCTCACATCTTAATTAATTCTTTGGAATGACTGATAACAGGGATTGGCTGGGGGGACAAGCTGTATATGAATGAATGATTGTTAATTAATTAAGAAAGAGAGAAATTTTTACCAATTCTAGAAGGCAATGTCGACTAAATACCTTGTCGCTATATTGTATGATAATTGTCCCGTAATGGTAGGATTCAATATAGTGGCTGTAAGAATGGATTAGGCCTTAGGAGTGTTATCAGCTTTAAAATCAATTTCAGATTTAATAATTCAGTTAGTTAATACTGTGACAGGATCATTAAATTAACCCCAAATGTGAAAATATATAAATAATAATAAATAAAAGAAATATAACATTATGCTCCATTGTCTTTAAATAAAGAAAATTTGTTGTGAATACTTTGGAGTATCCTTGAAGAAAAGACAACAATGAAACATCTTCATTCGGACAACGTGCTTTTGTAAGAAAGATTTATTAAAGTGTGGAAGGGTGGATGTACGTGTGTACAGAGTGTGTGCGTAGCGCTTGTGATTGTCCGGCAGCAAAGTAGGTCATCGGCCGCTTGTTTGAATCACGCGGCGCGGTCTGCTATATAGGAATGTGTGGCTGTAGGCTACCATTGGGTACACGTTTGACCGCCACTTATCATATTATATATTTATCCAGTAAAGTTAATATTTAGATATTTTAATAGTTAGTGGGAGGTAGTTTATATTTATATAATTTTGTAAGTTAGTTTATATTGTTTTCTTAGTGTATTTTATGATTTATGTGTGTGTACATGGTTTTCTCCTGGCACATGAATATAGTTAATTATTTTATTTGATAATTTAGTTTGTGAATTATAATGTAAGGAAGTATTGTATTTAGAGAGTATTTAATGTAGTATTTTTTGATAGTTAAAGTATTATATAACTCTAGGTAGTTTAGAAGGAATTCATGTTAGAACGAAAGTAGGTTAGCACAGAAGAGCCCGCTTAGATTTAGGTATAGTACAGTTCCAGAATTGTTTAGTGGAGTCCCCTTTGCCGCCCGGACTTTTTAGATATATTGTGTGTGAGAGAGTGTGCGAGAGCGTTCGTCTTGGTGCGTTCGTCCTTGTTCGTCAGGGTTCGTCAGGGTTCGTCTTTAGTCGTCTTTGGTCAAGAGAGGAGCGTGGTTGGCGGTGTGTCGCCGAAATAAAGATCATGAAAATGTAAAATGTGTTGCGTGTTCTGCCTCTCCTGCTGTGGTTGCCGTATCGTCCCATTGCATCTTCATCGTTTCATCATCGCCTCGCACCCTGGGGTGACCCATAACAACAACATAACACCTCACCCCATCACAAAAGCAAAGTGTAAATTCAACATATAACAAAAGCAATGACAAAGTTATCAATATGTTGGTGGAGGCTCACATAATGAGTATAACAATATAAGCAAACTTATAAGCAAATTTATTTCTTATGGTTATTCCGCTAATTCGGCTGACATATTTTAAAACGTGTTAGCCAAATTAGCGGAATAACCATAAGAAATAAATGTTAACAAATATTCTCACATGGAAGTTACCCGAATACAGTAATTAATTAAACATTTCAACATGGAAGACATGAAATTAATTCAATCAATAGATATCATTATAATTATTCAAATGCTAGCTCCAAATATGAAAAGGTCAAGCTTTGACTAAAAAGCTTTATAACAACGAGCATTTGTTGAGCCAATTATAAATGCATTCAATTACAAAAGTTAAAATGTTTTGACAAACTTCTAACTACAGTAAAAGAGAAAAGAAAAAGTATTATGCATATATTTTTTAAAGGATATTCAAATATTTTATTTATAAATAGGAAATGAAATTCAACCTTAAATGCTTTTAGGTCCAACAGGCACACTATTGCAAGATTTAAACTACAGCATGATGAAAGAATTCTTCATACACTTGCTGAAACTAGATCAACATCGATTTAATTACCAATCATCGATTGAGTTATTCCTGCATGAAGACCAGACATTGTAGTTCTCAATAAGTCAACAGAACAGCAACAATCATTAATGTCACTTTTCCAAGTGACAGAAACATAAAAACAAAAGAAAGAGAAAAAATAGAAAAATACCAAGAGATCAAACTAGAAATCCAGAGACTGTGGAAAGTAAAAGCAGAAGTGGTACATATAGTGATAAGAGACTTGGTGAACATAATATCTGAGTTGAAGACTACCTGAATAAACACCCTGGAAACTACAGACTTGCTCCACTACTAAAAGCAGCACTCCTTGAAAGTGCCCACATCCTCCATAAAACCTTGGATCTCCCAGAATCTTGGTAAGATTCCGAGACTTTGGATTACAACCGACAGTCAAACAGAAGTCATGGAAAGAGGCTGAATAATATTAATATAGCAATGCATTTGTATGTAAATACCAGACACTTGAAACACTAAACAATGTTTAAAAAATGTAAAACAATGTTTTTACAAAAGTAGTATTATGCCTTTAAATTGACAAATGTGCTATGAGTAAATGTAAACATTAGTGATACACCCGAAATGCAAATGACATGAGTAATGATTAATTGTTACATTCTTTATTTGTTATTTATTTTTTAAATTTAATTAATTGTCCTTCACTCTCGTTTTTTGAGATTTTTTCCTTGAACCATTGTTAAGTTAGGATACAAAATAACTATTAAAGTGTTAATTAAGAGTTGGACAGTCTAGTGCTATCTACATGATTTAGGTAATTGGCACTATATAGCAGAGCCACCAGATGTGCATTCTATAGGCCCTCAGTCATGCATGAGCAGATACCAATCACCTGCAACCATTTCTCTCAGCCATTACTTCCCCTGTGTAAATGGGAACCACTTCTCTTAAGTGAAACATGAAAGCACGAATTTTCAAACTGGCCTCATTTTGTTTTCATGCACTTCAGCTGTTAGTACGCCTCAATAGCTGTGTTACGTGCTCATTTCACTTGACACACATAATTGAGTTCATACAAAATGACAGTGGCATGCACAGTGCTTTGACCACAATATCAATACAATGAATCCAACAGACTCGTCTTATATTATTATATATAAAGGTAATAACTAGTCACGTGACTTCCAGTCATCAGGTGAAACTATACATCAATATACTTTGAGGAGAAATTGACCCTTCAAATGTCCAAATATTAACTTACTTTGAGGAGAAATTGACCCTTCAAATATTTACTTACTTTGAGGATAAATTGACCCTTCAAATGTCCAAATATTCACTATTTTGGGACCACCTGCAATAATCCATGCTTCAGACTGGGGTTAGGGTTCACACAGTGAAATTCTAGACTTGATCAATTGCTTGTGATTGCTATAGTTAACGGAGAGACTGCCGACTAAAATATAAATTACAGCAGCATATTAATTGCTATGTATGTGAATACAGCATTTTAATAACATATATTTAATGAAAAATAGTGAATTTTAATTCTAATTTTAAAAGTTTCTAAGTCAGTTTTAATATTAGAATAAAACATGAAAAAGTTACAACGGAAAGGGATATATTAACTTTTTTTTTATAAAAGCGCTTTAGTTTGAAATCAAATGCAAAATAATTTTGATCAATAGTTAATACTTTAAACAGTGTTTTTCACTTTTTTAAGAATCCATTTGGGTTTTTATTATTAATATGATAAAGATTATCAAAGGAATAAAAATATGAATGTATATTATTTTAAAATTACATTTTCCATAAAATAACTTTTGTGTAAGAACATAATTTAAATTTCATCTAATTATTTAAAATTTCGATTTGAAAAAGAATGGCAGCTTGGTAAAGACCATGAATTAATAAGACAACCAAATATTTTTTTTAAGTATTACTCCTAACTGCATTTCAAGTACAAAGATCTAAAGAGACGACATTCATTTTAATTGTTTGCCTGATGCCTTTCTTTCAAAAGACTGCAGAAGATGGCTTATTTTTTATGTGTTACTGTTTTTGTTGTAACCGTGGTAACTTTTGTAGTAATAACTTTTTTCTGAACAGTTGTTTTCTGCTTTGGAGGAGGAGCGCTAGTTTTGGGCTTAGGCGGCATGGTCATCTTGAAGGGGGAAGCTGGTTTTTTCATTCCTTTTGCTTCGTGCACTACCTGCAAAAGTGTGAACACATCATTAGACACAGATTACTGAAAAAGTGTGAACACGTCATTATATACAGGCTACTGAAAAAGTGTGTACATGTCATTAGAGACGGTCTAACTGCTAAAGTGTGAACACGTCATTAGAGACGGTGTACCTGCTAAAGTGTGAACACATCATTAGACACAGATTACTGAAAAAGTGTGAACACGTCATTATATACAGGCTACTGAAAAAGTGTGTACACGTCATTAGAGACGGTCTACCTGCCAAAGTGTGAACACGTCATTAGAGACGGTGTACCTGCTAAAGTGTGAACACGTCAATTAGAGACGGTCTACCTGCAAAAGTGTGAACACGTCATTAGAGACGGTCTACCTGCAAAAGTGTGAACACGTCATTAGAGACGGTCTACCTGCAAAAGTGTGAACACGTCATTAGACACAGGCTACTGAAAAAGTGTGTACACGTCATTAGAGATGGTCTACCTGCAAAAGTGTGAACACGTCATTAGAGACTGACTACCTGCTAACAGCAGGATTCCTGACACAAGTTTAAAATGATTTTCCAGACGTTTTCTGACCAATTTTTAAAAAAAATTCCAGGAATTAGTCCTACGGGAAATAATCGAACCATTGAACCTTTTACTTAAAAAACTACTAAGCTAATAATTAACTGCAGGGTTTTAAGGTTGGACTCTAATCTTTAGTTCAACAATTGGGATCAATGATTGATCCAACTAGACTTGAATTTCTATCATGGAAATATTTCTTAGAGTTTCTGACGAGCAAGGGTAATGGCACGCCCGTGTTGTGCCAGCCTGCCAAGTGGTGACAAACGACACGCGTGTGACGTGACACTGCGGGTGTTAGCAGGAGAGTGACGCAATTTAGCAAAAAGAAGTAGCAATTGAGTTCTTTGTTTAGAGAAAGAAACGATACAGAAAGACACTGAACTGTAATATATTAGTGAATTATATCCGAAGTGGGACGATGCCGCTGAAAGGCTGAAAACAGTGCAAGATTAGTGTAGTAATTACTGAACTGAACGGAAAAGGGACGTCCGACAGGTCCAAAACTAATATCCTGGGGATGGTCATAGATAAGTTGCATCTTAAAACTTTGGTCGATAATTTAATCTTTTGACATATAAATATTATTTTATTTTATTTTTCATATATCTTGGAGTTTATTCTTTATCACCTTCACTTTACGTAAAACTCATCTTGTAATGTTCTTGTTGTTGTTGTTTTTTTTGTGATTAGTAATAATTCGACGTTGGACCCCTCAAAAGCACCAACACGACTACTCATCCAAATGTCATAGGGACTATTAATTTATTACCAAGTTAGGCAAACGTACTGTAAGTCAATGTAAAGATACCCCTCAAACAATGACAAGATATTGCAGTCAGTGTAAAGATAATGTCAGTGTAAAATGTTGTAAAGCCAGTATAAAAATATTGTGACGCCAATTCGATAATAATGATATCACAAGTGCAAATAGAAAGATGTCAGGTTTTGAAGTCTCGCACTTCTCAGCCCAAGGAGTTCAGATTACGATGAATATAGGCTGAAGGCGGGTGGCTGTATAAACTGCGTAACCACACATTACCCTGGAAAAAATATATTTGTACTCAAGGTTCACAATAATCTTTGTATTAAACTGTGAACCAGCACCTTATTATGGTAACAGCAGGCCCAAGGGTATACTTTCCCGAATTATCTAACAACCAAATGAAAAAGTGTTTTCATGTTCTCTAAGAGCTTTTCCTTTATACTTGTTTTCCCTATTTCTTAAAAGTCCCATAAATTTTAAGAGTGTGCTTTTCGTAGGCCTTCACACAGCGCCAGCTGTGCCTATAGGATAATTCGGCCCTGCTGGGGACCTTGGGAACTTCAGTATTTCACACTATCTAAAGAATCATACAAATAATATATTTTAAGAAAGATTTAAGTCGGCTTGGAGGCATATGCCTGCGAGTAGATAAAGTAAAAGCAACACACAGAGAGATACAGACACACACACACACACACACACACACACACACAGATACATACTGTTGTTTTATAAGATGTTGACGACGACACAGAAACTTTCTGTTTTGGTGGTGCACCGCCACCTTTGCTTTTTGAAGGATAACTCTTGCCAAACGCGCCACAGGAGCCGCTCATTTTTCTGTCGTTACGTCTGATTGGCTCTCGTGGTCCGTGCCTGCAAACTGGACAAATACCATTGTAATTTTATTGGAACACATATAATAATTATGTTTAAAGATGCACAGACGTTTTTATCACTGTTTTGCGATGTGGTTCAGTTTCCGAAAAAGTTAGACTGCAATCGCGAGCAGTTAACTGTTTACCACATATAATCCCCAAGGAAAACTGGTTGTAATTTTAAGATTAACTTTAACTCAAAAGCAACATCACCCCCAACAAGAGCCGCAATGATAAATTCGTGAAAACGAGATAAATAATTTTGATTTCTATATATTTGTTACAACACACAGACCTAAAAATATTAAAGTACTTTCGAAGAGCACACAGACCTAAAAATACTCATGTACTTACAAAAGAACACACAGACCTAAAAATATTTATATACTTTCAAAAGAACACAAACCTAAAAATAATCATGTACTTTCTAAAGAAGACACAGACATAAAATACTCGTGCACTTTCAAAGAATATACAGAACTAAAAATACTCATGTACTTTCGAAGAATACACAGGCCTAAAAATACTCATGCACTTTCGAAGAAGACATAAACCTAAAAATACTCATGCACTTTCGAAGAATACACAGGCCTAAAAATAATCATGCACTTTCGAAGAATACACAGACCTAAAAATACTCATGAACTTTCGAAGAATACACAGACCTAAAAATACTCATGTACTTTCGAAGAATACACAGGCCTAAAAATACTCATGCACTTTCGAAGAATACACAGACCTAAAAATACTCATGTACTTTCGAAGAATACACAGGCCTAAAAATACTCATGCACTTTCGAAGAATACACAGGCCTAAAAATACTCACGCACTTTCGAAGAATACACAGGCCTAAAAATACTCATGCACTTTCGAAGAATACACAGACCTAAAAATACTCATGTACTTTCAAAAGAACACAGGCCTAAAAATACTCATGCACTTTCGAAGAATACACAGGCCTAAAAATACTCATGCACTTTCGAAGAATACACAGGCCTAAAAATACTCATGCACTTTCGAAGAATACACAGGCCTAAAAATACTCATGAACTTTCGAAGAATACACAGACCTAAAAATACTCATGTACTTTCAAAAGAACACAGGCCTAAAAATACTCTTGCACTTTCGAAGAATACACAGACCTAAAAATACTCATGTACTTACAAAAGAACACACAGACCTAAAAATATTTATATACTTTCAAAAGAACACAAACCTAAAAATAATCATGTACTTTCTAAAGAAGACACAGACATAAAATACTCGAGCACTTTCAAAGAATATACAGAACTAAAAATACTCATGTACTTTCGAAGAATACACAGGCCTAAAAATACTCATGCACTTTCGAAGAAGACATAAACCTAAAAATACTCATGCACTTTCGAAATATACACAGGCCTAAAAATACTCATGCACTTTCGAAGAATACACAGACCTAAAAATACTCATGAACTTTCGAAGAATACACAGACCTAAAAATACTCATGTACTTTCGAAGAATACACAGGCCTAAAAATACTCATGCACTTTCGAAGAATACACAGACCTAAAAATACTCATGTACTTTCGAAGAATACACAGGCCTAAAAATACTCATGCACTTTCGAAGAATACACAGGCCTAAAAATACTCATGCACTTTCGAAGAATACACAGGCCTAAAAATACTCATGCACTTTCGAAGAATACACAGACCTAAAAATACTCATGTACTTTCAAAAGAACACAGGCCTAAAAATACTCATGCACTTTCGAAGAATACACAGGCCTAAAAATACTCATGCATTTTCGAAGAATACACAGGCCTAAAAATACTCATGCACTTTCGAAGAATACTCAGACCTAAAAATACATGTACTTTCAAAAGAACACAGGCCTAAAAATACTCATGCACTTTCGAAGAATACAGAGGCCTAAAAATACTCATGCACTTTCGAAGAATACACAGGCCTAAAAATACTCATGCACTTTCGAAGAATACACAGGCCTAAAAATACTCATGAACTTTCGAAGAATACACAGACCTAAAAATACTCATGTACTTTCAAAAGAACACAGGCCTAAAAATACTCTTGCACTTTCGAAGAATACACAGGCCTAAAAATACTCATGCACTTTCGAAGAATACACAGACCTAAAAATAATCATGTACTTTCGAAGAATACACAGGCCTAAAAATACTCATGCACTTTCGAAGAAGACATAAACCTAAAAATACTCATGCACTTTCGAAGAATACACAGGCCTAAAAATACTCATGCACTTTCGAAGAATACACAGACCTAAAAATACTCATGAACTTTCGAAGAATACACAGACCTAAAAATACTCATGTACTTTCGAAGAATACACAGGCCTAAAAATACTCATGCACTTTCGAAGAATACACAGACCTAAAAATACTCATGTACTTTCGAAGAATACATAGGCCTAAAAATACTCATGCACTTTCGAAGAATACACAGACCTAAAAATACTCATGTACTTTCGAAGAATACACAGGCCTAAAAATACTCATGCACTTTCGAAGAATACACAGGCCTAAAAATACTCATGCACTTTCGAAGAATACACAGACCTAAAAATACTCATGTACTTTCAAAAGAACACAGGCCTAAAAATACTCATGCACTTTCGAAGAATACACAGGCCTAAAAATACTCATGCACTTTCGAAGAATACACAGACCTAAAAATACTCATGTACTTTCGAAGAATACACCTAGCCTAAAAATACTCATGCACTTTCGAAGAATACACAGACCTAAAAATACTCATGCACTTTCGAAGAATACACAGACCTAAAAATACTCATGTACTTTCAAAAGAACACAGGCCTAAAAATACTCATGCACTTTCGAAGAATACACAGGCCTAAAAATACTCATGCACTTTCGAAGAATACACAGGCCTAAAAATACTCATGCACTTTCGAAGAATACACAGGCCTAAAAATACTCATGAACTTTCGAAGAATACACAGACCTAAAAATACTCATGTACTTTCAAAAGAACACAGGCCTAAAAATACTCTTGCACTTTCGAAGAATACACAGGCCTAAAAATACTCATGCACTTTCGAAGAATACACAGACCTAAAAATAATCATGTACTTTCGAAGAATACACAGGCCTAAAAATACTCATGCACTTTCGAAGAAGACATAAACCTAAAAATACTCATGCACTTTCGAAGAATACACAGACCTAAAAATACTCATGCACTTTCGAAGAATACACAGACCTAAAAATACTCATGAACTTTCGAAGAATACACAGACCTAAAAATACTCATGTACTTTCGAAGAATACACAGGCCTAAAAATACTCATGCACTTTCGAAGAATACACAGACCTAAAAATACTCATGTACTTTCGAAGAATACATAGGCCTAAAAATACTCATGCACTTTCGAAGAATACACAGACCTAAAAATACTCATGTACTTTCGAAGAATACACAGGCCTAAAAATACTCATGCACTTTCGAAGAATACACAGGCCTAAAAATACTCACTCACTTTCGAAGAATACACAGGCCTAAAAATACTCATGCACTTTCGAAGAATACACAGACCTAAAAATACTCATGTACTTTCAAAAGAACACAGGCCTAAAAATACTCATGCACTTTCGAAGAATACACAGGCCTAAAAATAATCATGCACTTTCGAAGAATACACAGGCCTAAAAATACTCATGCACTTTCGAAGAATACACAGGCCTAAAAATACTCATGCACTTTCGAAGAATACACAGACCTAAAAATACTCATGTACTTTCAAAAGAACACAGGCCTAAAAATACTCATGCACTTTCGAAGAATACACAGGCCTAAAAATACTCATGCACTTTCGAAGAATACACAGACCTAAAAATACTCATGTACTTTCGAAGAATACACCTAGCCTAAAAATACTCATGCACTTTCGAAGAATACACAGACCTAAAAATACTCATGCACTTTCGAAGAATACACAGACCTAAAAATACTCATGTACTTTCAAAAGAACACAGGCCTAAAAATACTCATGCACTTTCGAAGAATACACAGGCCTAAAAATACTCATGCACTTTCGAAGAATACACAGGCCTAAAAATACTCATGCACTTTCGAAGAATACACAGACCTAAAAATACTCATGTACTTTCAAAAGAACACAGGCCTAAAAATACTCTTGCACTTTCGAAGAATACACCTAGCCTAAAAATACTCATGCACTTTCGAAGAATACACAGACCTAAAAATAATCATGTACTTTCGAAGAATACACTAGCCTAAAAATACTCATGCACTTTCGAAGAATACACAGACCTAAAAATACTCATGCACTTTCGAAGAATACACAGACCTAAAAATACTCATGTACTTTCGAAGAATACACAGGCCTAAAAATACTCATGCACTTTCGAAGAATACACAGGCCTAAAAATACTCAGACCTAAAAATACTCATGCACTTTCGAAGAATACACAGACCTAAAAATACTCATGTACTTTCAAAAGAACACAGGCCTAAAAATACTCATGCACTTTCGAAGAATACACAGGCCTAAAAATACTCATGCACTTTCGAAGAATACACAGGCCTAAAAATACTCATGCACTTTGAAGAATACACAGACCTAAAAATACTCATGTACTTTCAAAAGAACACAGGCCTAAAAATACTCATGCACTTTCGAAGAATACACAGGCCTAAAAATACTCATGCACTTTCGAAGAATACACAGACCTAAAAATACTCATGCACTTTCGAAGAATACACCTAGCCTAAAAATACTCATGCACTTTCGAAGAATACACAGACCTAAAAATACTCATGCACTTTCGAAGAATACACAGACCTAAAAATACTCATGTACTTTCAAAAGAACACAGGCCTAAAAATACTCATGCACTTTCGAAGAATACACAGACCTAAAAATACTCATGTACTTTCAAAAGAACATCATAATATAAGGAATCTGCTCCAAATATCGCGAGTTTGACGTTTTGCATGAACATACATGTGATGGGGTTGGTAGATCAGAAGATGCCAAAAGGCGACAATAATAATGATCTACAATACATTACTGACCACAGCCACAGCAAGAGATGGCAACACGTATGGTGTGAGATTTTATTTTACAGCGACAAAGCAGTACCGTACCAACTCTCTCTCTCTCTCTCTCTCTCTCTCTCTCTCTCTCTCTCTCTCTCTCTTCTGTTCTACATGGTTTAATTCTGTCCTGGTTTCTCTCCATCTGTCTCTCTGTTGGTCACTACCACACGCACCATAGCAAGCATTCTAATATTTATTAGTGTTAATTGGTTGATTATATTACTGTTCATTGTTTCATATCTGCTTAGATGCAATATAAATCACAAATGTGTCCACGACTTGTTTAACGCAAATGACAGTTTTACAGCAGACCGAGACTGAGGACATCGTGAAGTTGAAAGGTCAATTGCGGGTTATGGGTTGAGTGAGAGCGAAACAGCGAAACCTCTACCACATCTCACCGTCGGAGGGCGGTTGAGGGTGTGCGCCAAACTGGTGCTACCTTTTTACCCCCTTTCCTCCAGCCCTCTCGCACTCCACCTCAGACGCACCGCGAGGCTGTGGGGTTCCCCCAGAGCAAACCATGACTGAGAATATCGTGAAAATAAAAAGTCTAATGCGGCTTGTTGGGGAAGACAGCGAAAAAGAGAGATAGCGAGAGCCTCTACCTGAGTACTGTGATGTTGCTGAAAGGCAATATTTTTATCGGTGCAAGGAAAAAATGTAAATGCCAAAATGCTACTGACCTGGAGTTCTTACAGTAAAGACGTGGAGATTTTAATTATTTGATTTATTCCTGCTTTTCGTTCACTTCCAACGTTTGCAGGATATTTACCGAGATGGCAATATTTGCGTAGGATTACGTTGAAAAATATATCCGTGTACTTTGCATGCTGTATATCAGTGCACATAGGTGTTTTTTTTTTAAGTAGTGCTTGTGTTGTGTAGTTCGGCGATGGTTAAAAACTTTCAGCAAACACCTCGAGTGGCAAGTAAATACCTGCTGTACAGATAGGTCAGCATATCGATATAAGTAAACGTCTGTCTTAAAGTAGAAGACTCGCGAGATGCCTCTTGAAGACCATTTTCCCTCCCTCTTATTTAATTATTTTTTCTCCCTCTCCCACCAACCCGATCGATGAGATTTACCGAAAATGGACACCCTGATCAGTCTTTTCCTCTAGCTCGGGGCGTCCAGCGCTTTCGTCCAGCTTGCGAAGTGCTCAGTGATCCACCATCATCAGTATCCTCTTATCGTCAGTAATATTACTAGTAGTAGTAGCAGACGGTAGACCTTAATCTTACGGAATTACACAGAGTTAACACACATCATATCGCTCATGCACGACGTCACTGACAATTTTATCAAAATCTGAAAATATGTCACGCTACATAGTCAGTTAAATACATCATATAGCAACGTGTGGCTCATTTAAAATAAAATACTAAATTGAAAGTATAAATATATCTACCAATGACAGCTACAGTTCCTCGAAATTGGCTTGCGAGTTCAGAAAAAATGGCGCAGCTGTCTCGGCGATCCCTAGTTGACTTGAAACTGGGGGAAATGTGATTTTCCTAATATTCGACAGTTGAGCCTAAAATTTTGATTGGTCTGGATAGAGATAAACTAAGACTGGATGTAGTTCACTGACCTAAATTCCTTTTCAAAATTTCAGCAAGTGCTATATTGTTTATCAATGATGTGGGCGAGAGCTGAATGTTTAAAATTCTATGTATTATGCCCCCCCCCCCCACGCCCCTAGTTAGATTCATTCTCACTCGGCGCAGCTGTCGACGAATAATTCAGTCTCGCACCGATCTAAATATAGATCAGTGTTGTGAAAGTCTCGAGTTGTCGGCCTTATTTACAATGTATCATACATGTTTAACTGCGCAAATACATATTTCTAACAATTTCAAACAGAGTTAATTCATTTTTCTCCCTTTGTTATGGGTTTTATTTAACAATATGTAGACCTAACTATAATTATGTTTTAAAATAAAGCCAGGTTTGCTAGCATTCTTGTCTCGTACTGGCTTTACGTTGGTAGTAAAGAATCTTTCAAGTCAAATATGAATAATTCAAAACTCTAGTAAGGCAAACAAAATAAAATGTCACAATTCATTCCAGTCTTATTATCAACAATTTCAATTTTCAGGTATTCCAATTTATATTTTTAATCTTACAAACTCAACACATCTCTAAATAGCCAAATTGTTTCCAAATACTATTTCGTATATCACTAGAATGGATAAACAAAATGTAATTACCTTTAACCTAAGTGGCCTATTTCATTGCTGTGTTTACTGACATTAGTATTTTATTAGGCTGACACAGAGAAGATGTGTATTTTTTTTATAACTCAATAAATTCAGTACTACACAAGACCAAGTACTTTTAATTAATCATGGTCAGAGTATTTGTAGATTATCATGGCCGAATGCATTTGACGTTATCATGGTCGAGTGCATTTGACGTTATCATGGCCGAGTGCATTTGACGTTATCATGGCCGAGTGCATTTGACGTTATCATGGCCGAGTGCATATGACGTTATCATGGCCGAGTGCATTTGACGTTATCATGGCCGAGTGTCTTTTGTTTATCACTCTAACGGTACGTTAGGTACTCACCTCATAATTTAATCTATCCTTTGAATCTATCGGTTGGTGCAGTTCGACTTTCTTAAGTTAGACTCTATCCTGCGATCACAGCAGCGCTTATGTAACTTGACCAAGGTTGTTGTTTTTTTAAAATCTTTTTGTCTGACTTTTTTCCTTACAGGAACAGCAGCAGACTTTTCATCATTGGATAGCTCCTGTGAGGACTTGCTCTTCTCGCTCTTGATTCTCGTGAAAGCGAGAACATAGTGTAGTGCAAGTGCCTATGGTTCGTATTAAATAGTGAGGTGTCTATGGTTCGTATTAAATAGTGAGGTGGCTATGGTTCGTATTAAATACTGAGGTGGCTATGGTTCGTATTAAATAGTGAGGTGGCTATGGTTCGTATTAAATAGTGAGGTGGCTATGGTTCGTATTTAAATAGTGAGGTGTCTATGGTTCGTATTAAATAGTGAGGTGGCTATGGTTCGTATTAAATAGTGAGGTGGCTATGGTTTGTATTAAATAGTGCAAGTGGTGGTGGTTCGTTTTATGTAGTGTAGGTGATGGTTCTGTCTCAGCTGCGCTGTTGAATTTTCCTCCCGCTTTTAACAGCTTCAGAGCAACAGCTATCTTCGGTTTGATCCAGGTGTCCCTAGATTTGTTGTTGTCGTTGATGCTTAAAGCAGTCGGTATCCGTTTGACTTAGTTGTAGGTGTCCACTTTTGGTTCCCGTTGTGGTGGTCTTAGTGGTTTTGGTTATGTGGTCAATAGCGCTGTCTGTATGTGTTGACAAGCCACCACAGGAATTCCGATGGTGGTAGTCCGTTGCGTTGTTACTTTAGTGTGTGATTGGTTCCAGTCGTTGTATAGTGTGCTTGTATCGTTGATGACTAATGATTTTTTGCTGGAGTCGTACCCATTTTGGTGGTCTGGATAATTTTTTCTTGGTGGTTTGTGTGCTTGATGTGGTGAGTTTTCTGACTGCCTTTTGCTTATTCCTTTGTTATTGTCGATATTGTCTTCTGTTGTTGGTTGGTTTGATTGATGGGTTTTGTCTTCTGTTTTGGTGAGTTGTTCATGTGTCGGAGGTTAAGACGTTTATGGCTGCTTCTGTCAGCTGGTCCGAAATGGCGGGCGTATTTGTTTGTAATTTTTATGTAATAATAATAAATGTTTCTAATTTCATCATATTAAATTCATCATTAATTTCATTCTAATTAATCTTTCTGTGTGGTTGTTGTTATGTCCCCTTTGAATTTTGTGTCTCCTAAATTATAAATAACAAGCTAAGTTTGATCGGTACATACTTTCATTCCAACTGGAACTTGGGAAAAAAATTGATTTATTTTGTAGAGATTCCGCATCCTATGAAGGACCAGATGAAAGGTCTTTTGTCCCTAGGCACAACTATTTCAGAGGCCCTTCGGTGAGGGAACGTTTATGGGCATTTGTGTGTCGATATTTCTGGGTTAATTTATTAGGTTTCATTTCTTCTCTCTCCCTGAACATAATCTCAGTAACGGGTTATGACCCGGCCGCTAATATCAAAGAAACATTATCTCAACTTAGTTCCTGTCCAAAGGTACAAAGGTATCAAACAAATCCTTGTGAGTTGTGACGGATTGAGACACCTCATTGTCACAACTACAGACAGGCCAGTTGCTGATTCGGGTATGATCCTACCAGTCCTCGATATCTGAGCTTGCATGAAACGTCCCATGGCCCTGACAGATAAGAGAGATGGTAAGTACTGAACCGCAACTAATTTAAATTTCGATTTAACAAAGGTTCAATGTAGGTTGATGGAACAATTCCAATTTCACCAAAGTTAATTAATTCCTGTAATAATTTGAATGGATTAACTACCGATTAAAGATGGGTTTACAAAGTTAATGCTGCAATACAACTAAAAAAATGTGTGTATTTATTTTCTCAAATGGTAGAAAATTATGAACATATAATATATTTCAACGTCTGTTTGTCTGCATTAAAACCCTAAATTGTCATTTTAAGCCCAGCATGTATATCAATGGATTCGTGGATGAATTGATATTTGAGTGATAGGGGTTTTGCGGCTTCCGCCGATTTCGTCCCCTGGCACGAGGTGTGCCTCGGTAGGTAGAGTTGAATATGATGAAAGATAGGATGGAAGGTAGTAGAAAAGACAGTGATGATGAAGGATGGCCTATTTTCCGTTGCAAACTTGTCCGACCGGCAAAGGCTTACAGAGCCCAGGCTAGTAACACACCAAGTCTGTGATTAGTGTATACGTGTGCCCGGGATGTTCAATCTCCTGGCCTTTTCACTGATGGTGATGTCGTCGTTTTTGTTGTTGACGCTGTCACCGGTGTCCATTGGGATGCTCGAAGAAGGGCGCTTGCGTCCAGATTAGATGGTCGAGCAGCAGTTGGATCTTGTCTGCAACAGGGTGGTTAAAATATCCCCATTGCGGATACTGCTGCTCACAATACTGCATTGTTGCTGATGATGGTTCCTGCGGCGTTGTTGTGGCTGCTGTTGCTGGCGCTGTTGTTGCTGCTGTCTTCATAAATGCTGTGGTCTTTTCTTTCCATCTCATTGTATTGTTGGAGTATGGTGTTGATGAAGTTGATGTTGTTGTCGTCGATGGTCTTGGTGGTGCTCTGGTAATGGCGAGAGCGGTGGCGCCTTAAGCACCTTTTGCAAACTCTTTCAGTGCAGTATCAACTTCAGTCTCAGTCTGCTTGTCAGAGTTCTTTGTGGATATCTGTTTCTGTCTGCATTATTTTTTTCTTTCATTTCCTTCTTGCTCGTCTGGATGTAGGCGATTTTGAAGTCTTTCTTTTTCCTGTCATCTTTCTTATTTGTAGTTGTCTGATTTTTTTCTGTCTGTTAGTGCGGTTGGGGTCTGGCATTTCTTATCTTCTGTCATTGTGGTTGGTGATTGCAAAAAAATCCCCTCTCTGCTTTTAATTTTTTTCCGTCTGCGTGAAGTTGGATTTTGTTATTTTGGAATTGTCCACATGATTGTTGTTTGAGCTGTGCTGTCTGTCGATGGTGGTTTTCTTGACCTGGAGAGGTTTCTTTTATGAGCCTCGTGAAGTGCCACAGCATTCTCAGTGACTTTGTTAACTAGGTCTGTATATTCATTTTGTTTTCAATGTTTAGAAAAAGACTCCATATTAGGTCGGAGAAAGCTTCGTCCAGTATAGATTTCCTGACTTTAGGTGTGAAAGTACATTTTTCCTTGGACTTGTCAGCAGAATACTGGAGCCAATCTAATGTGGTTCGAAATATTACGTTCTTCATCAGTCTTCTTCAGAATCTTCCTTATCCTCCTCTTTCTCATACACTTCCTGCCCTGAAAATGGCCAAGGGAGTGGCGAGGGCTGACGCTTTTAATGACTCTCTTGTCCACGGTAGTGTTTAGATCTCCGTCCTTTAAACAAACTGGAGAGGAAGTAAGGTGCGTCCTTTCACGATGAAGTCAGCAATTCGATGATGATTTTGATGTGTGTTGATGAGAATGTTTTCAATGTCTTGATGACAGGAAGCTTTTATATTTATGCTCATAAGCCTGAACTGCGATTTTAGGTTCCAACCCACTCCCTAATAACGAATATTTTTCACTCAAGAAAGACAACTCAAGAAGAACGTATTTCATTTCAAGCAGTGCTATCCCCTTTGGAAGGTCTGCTGATGCTCAGCATAAAATGCAGACGATAGCCGAACATGAACATGAAACTTTTCGTGAAGGACATTTCACCGAATAGTCCTGGTGATTGTTCAATGAGAAAAGAGCTCTGGCCACTGAATAACGTCTATGGAGGTGAAGGAGATAGGTGTTGGATTGCCAGATATTTTGTACAATGGATTTTTCATAAAGGACATTTTACACTTAATTTTTATACATGGATTTTTTCATAAAGGACATTTTACACTTAGTTTGAGTAAGAGATGTATTTAGGCAACGCAATAAAACTGCCATCGTCTGCCATGTGCACTTCGGACTGTAAAAAACGAAATATTTACTCAACACGTCGCCTACAAGATGGCTTGAGACAGTAAATAAAAGAAAATCAAACAAACTATTTATTGACTCAATACGTCATCGAATAATGGGATTATTTATTGTAGGCTGCATTTGATGCGAACATATTATGTGTCATTGACTTAGCCTCAACGGCGGATTTATCAATGGATTTATAGATTTATACATGTTTACACAGAGCTAATTAAACAAGTAATTTCTTTTTCAATTGACAAAAGCTATTAAAGTTCAATTATGTTGTTTTGTTTAGTTTTACTCGGGAACGCCGGGTATATGTTATCTAACTTCTTTATTTGTTTGACAAAATATAAGGGCCTATATATTGACTGCAGTAGCTTGACTTGTTGCTTACTTCCTTGTTTTGGTGATTAAGAGCGACACCTGCTAAGCGCCATGATGTCACTTCAGTCCGTAATTTTGCTAGGCACATTTATCACGTCCGAATGATATAAGTACTGAGTAAGGTTTGTGATCTCGTTCTGTCGCCATAAGAAGACCTCAAAGTACCCATTATATATCAGTGATTTTATGATTGAGGAGGTGTAAAACTGTTTCTCTCTAGTGATATCCAGGAACAACACTGGATCAACGCCTCCCAAGTCGTTCTTTGCGAGGTATCACTGCTAGAAACTGTTAGATGTACTTTCGTTTCACTTGTCTAGCATTCAGTCAGTGTGTGTGTGTGTGTCTGTGTGTGTGTGTGGGGTTATATCTCGCTATTCTCCCAACAGATCGTGACCATTAGAAGTTCACAATTGAGAGAGCACGACAGTCTGGAGAAGTATAACAATTCGTACGTATAAGACTTGTAATCGCATATTTAATCGATAGTTAATCTTTTCAAATCTCTACATAAAATAAGATATTATTTTGGAAATTTTGCTTCATCCTTCTTTGAACTTTAGTTAAAGCGAGCTATTTAAATCAGATGTAATTGAGTACTTACCTTCTCATGTCAAGGCCATGGAACGTTTCTTATCTCGTAGCAGTTAAATAATACACATTCTAATGCAGGTTCAGATATCGGGACTGGCATATTTGTGTATGTGTATACATGCGTGTCTGTGTACTCTTGCTTGTGTATACATGAACTCTGTGTGTGTGCTTAAACGTGTGTGTAGGCCTACAAATTGGAGCGATATTGTTCACAGAAGCAGTGGTACATAGGATTCTAAGTGGGTTAAACTCGGAAATTGAATCAGGTACACAGTACGCTTTTCTGACGTCACGAACACCGCAAGTTGAATTGAGACAGGTGTGCCTGTCGTTGCTGGTTAGTAAAGCCCAGATGAAAATATCATTCAGTTATATAGCTATTAATAAGTACACACACACACACACACACACACACACACACACACACACACACACACACACATCTAAAGCGTGACTGGCTTGCTCTCCCTCTGTCACTTTTCTTTGCATTACCCATTTTGTGCCTCATCCTCAGCTGTGTAGTGCCCTAGCTGCTGTATAGACATATTGGTCCCGTTATCACTGGTACCTGTTCACAATTTTACTACCCGGGTATTAGCACTAGTGGTCACGATAAATGATAATTAGTGTGAATGCACCCCTCCTGCATTAATTAAAATTACAGGAAGAGTCCACATTCCAGGATTAGAAAGCAGTATAACTATGAATGATGGTTATAAGATAGACAATAGTCTAGCAGCTCCAGACCCCAGCCACCCAACAATCCTGGTTATGTAGAAGATAAAAAAATATTAATAAAATAAGCTAGTCTGGTTTTCTAGTGGCAACTATTTATTAATGAATAAACATTATGTGGAAGGGTAGCGCTGTGTGCAGTGCTTTGCTCTGTTTCACATGTGGGCCTCTCGATGTCAGCGGGTTGGGTCAGCGATCACAGGCACTGGAAATTCGTGTATGTGTAATGTGCTGATCCTTAGACTTTAGAGTACTTGTAACAAAGAGGAGAGAATGGGTTTAGATGTGGCTGTCATCCTTGTATACTGATTTAGGCAGCTATTACCTAAAGTTGACGTTTATATATTTAGATAGGAAATAGTTTGTAGTTGTATTCATATATTTTTTGTATGCTAGTTTATATTACTTTCTTTGTGTATTTTGTGATGTATTCATTTCAGAACAGTCTTTACCCGACACATGCCTATAGTTATATATTTTATTTTGTACCTTGTAAATTATACATTAGGAAAGAGTTTTTTTTAAAGAGTAATTAATGTAGTTTCTTTAGATTCTATAATCATATCATAACTCTAAGTAGTTTAGAAGTAAATTATATATAAACCAAATTTCAGAAAGCAAGGAAAAGACCTTTAATATGCCTTTGTGTAACTAGCACGGCCAATGGCTGGTGTGAATTACTTGGAAGGCCACACATTCCGGATATAAGGAGTTTAGGAGTGTGCGTGGTACATTGTCTTTTCGTGTGTCAAAATGCTACAGAGGTACAGAGAGCCATGTAGCAAAGTTGAGAGAATGGGTTTACAAGTGGATGTGGCTGTGCCTGTCATCATGAATAAAGCTCTTATGTAAACACAGTGCTGCATGTTCATCTCTGGCTGTGGCTGTCATCAAGCGTGGGATGTATTTTCCTCCATTATCATCGTTTTTCACCTTGCATCCTATGGTGACCCCCTACACTACACTACAGCACCACATCCAACACCCCGTCACACTTAGCTAATAGTGCAATAATGACTGGGAATATAATTAAAATACTAAAATGTCACTTTATATTCATCATTGAGATGACCTGGCATGGAAAAGAGTTATGAAATAGTTAATGCTTTAGTGACAGCACAATGTTGTCGACTTAGTTGTAGTAGAGGTCAAGCATCCTTCAACTTGCGTCGACTGGCTGGGTAGCAGAATACACAATGGCCGCTGTGCACTTGGCAATGACACAGGCCCAGGGATCAATATGTTGGGGTGAAAAGCTGTCGCGTGCTGCCATCTTGATAGGGCATATTGAATTAATCCATTTAGGATCCTTTTTACCTCAGCGTAATTATTACATAACCAAGAGAGACAGTCTGATGCTGATGGAAAGGATTCTGTTCTTGAAACCATTGTTTTCAGCCTACTGACAATGCATGAAAACAAGAAAAAGTTATACCCTTCCTAACCCGAGAATTAATGACTGAGCTCGTCTATGCATGCCAGTTTCTCAAAGTGTGATTATTGGTAACTCATGCATCAGTAGTACTTGTCAGAACGTGGTTAGCAATTCTGGTTTCTACCTTATTTTGGAATACGCACACTGTGTGAAGATAGATATTTTAAAACAATAGTTTCAGTGAAATCTTTTAAAAATTAATTGTACAGAAGGTGGTGGTTAGAATATGACAGAAACCTTATATTTTAGTGCGTTATCCACCCTTTAATTGTCTCTATTGCATTATCTGCCCCCTTGCTTTCTCGAGTTGCTTTTTAAAAAATTAGATGTTTATATAGCAAAAGTTAGCCGTCATTTCATAGGCTAAATACCTAGATCTACTTTCTAAATAATAAACCTATTTGTTAATCACTCAAATGTTATAGCTTAATCACAGAGGTTAATCACGATTGTTGCTGGACTATATAAATATATCGTCTGCTTCCATTGAATATTACTTACAGCCCGTGTGGTCACTGCGTCCAAATTTATCCTTCTGAATCGATTTCACTTTCATCAGATTCGAACTGATACAGAGCTATTCTTTTTTTTAAATATATATATTGGATTCGAACTCTCTCATTATCGCTGACACATTTTCATTTGACACAAGCTGTTCATCACGACTTTACTGACACATTTTCATTTGACACAAGCTGTTCATCACGACTTTACTGACACATTTTCATTTGACACAAGCTGTTCATCACGACTTTACTGACACTCATTTGACGTCACGAGGTTATGCTTTTCCAGACACCCAAAACTTTGTGTTAGGCAAAGTCCGTAAAGGAAAATATATTTTTAATTTTTACATTCGCAGCAAAATGACTAGATTTTTTCGAAATAGTAATTTTTGTAAAATTTTACAAAAAATGTTAGGGAGCAATACTAATCTTTTACATAGTGTTTCCTTCTGTCGGACTGTCAAAATTTTATCTTTTTTCCACAGGATTAGAAATGGAACCCAGCAGGAAACAAACGTGTTTGTCAGGGGATGAAGTTGATGCAGGTGGTGTGGTACCTGGCAGGTGAGATTTGATGTCTTTAATGAAGCTCATTGACGTGTTCTGTGTGTTGTCTTAATGATATTGTTTTAAGTGATACTTTGCTGGTAAGACTTAATACATTAATAAAGTAAACTGTCTTGACTGTTAACTTTTCTGATGCCTGCAGTTACGATATAAAATCTTTAATAAAGTTCAATGAACTGTATCACCAAATTACATCAGTATATGTGTACATTGCCTCATTGTATACATTAAAATGTTAGAAATTCCAGCTTTATATAATGGAATGGAGGAAATGGATGTCAGTTCATAAGTTGTGCCCCAACGGTCAACAAGACTAAGGGATAGATAGATAGATAGATAGATAGATAGATAGATAGATAGATAGATAGATACGATTAGATAAATAGATAGATAAGATAAGATAGATAGATAGATAGAAAGAAAGAAAGATAGATAGATAGAAGAAAGAAAGAAAGATAGATAGATAGATAGATAGAAGAAAGAAAGAAAGAAAGATAGATAGATAGATAGATAGATAGATAGATAGATAGATAGATAGATAGATAGATAGATAGATAGATAGATAGATAGATAGATAGATAGATAGATAGATAGATAGATAGATGATAGATAGAATTAAAATAAACAGTTATTTACTGCTTGATAAACGTTTGCACTTGTGACATCATGGTCAAAGACAAATCACATACGCTAGCATCGTGAGAAAGTAGTTTACTCCCTTTGTTTTCTTTAAAAAAAAATTATATTTTTTAAAAATGTTTTCGAAATATATGACTAATGCAAACTTCTGTAAGGATAGTGACTTAAAATCGTCATTTCTACTGATCAAAACTAAAATATTCATACATATTCTCGTGTCTGTATATGCAAAATGCCTGTGTTATATATTAAAGAAATTATATTAAACACCTACTTTATGCCCGCGTTATATATTAATAAATTATAATAAACACCTATATTTTGCCTGTGTTATATATTAAATAAATTATATTAAACTTCTACATTTGCCCGTGGTGGTAATTACCGTACTAAATAAATATTTTGTTTGATTTTTTAAAAATCTTGTCCTTTTTAGTCAAGAACATAAATTAATGGCAAACAAGCCCAAAGAGAATTTGTTTCGGAAGATCTCTGACGCAGTGCCAGACTACTACGACATGAACCATGAACACAGGGGCATGGCCATCATCATCAACAACCAGTCGTTTGATACGAAATTGGATCTGGGCGATCGTAAAGGCAGCGATGTTGACGCTAAACGTCTCTCTCAACTGTTTACGGAAATGGGTTTTGAAGCTCTGAGTTTTGAAAATCAGACAGCAGAACAAATGAAGAAGATCATGACGCATTGTAAGTAGTGTTTTGCTCACTGCATGACCTCAACAACAACAAAACCATACAAACCCGACACCCAGTATATATATGCTTATTGGCTTCCTTGTAGATTTCTGCTGGTAAATTGCCTTGTGATGGAGCATTCAGTTTATTTTTATCAGAATGAATGTCTCCTTAACTTCATTAACAATGAAGATATATAAACTTTCCTTGGGGAGAAAATTAGGAGATAGGAAGATGAACTTTAGGGGTGGCTAGACCTCTCTGAGATAGCTATATTAGGAATTGAAATTATAATTGGGGATTGTAATTTGATTGGTTCTATTTTTTATTATTTATTTTTTATATAAATTCTTTGTTAAATTTTCGCTCATCTTTTATCATTCTTTATCATCTTCACTTAATGTAAATTCATAATTGTAATGTTTGGTCATGTCTTCATTCCTGTTCTGTATTTAGTGAGGGATACGTCTCACTTGGGAACTCATCAAAGCCACCGGAAGTGTTGACCTCAATTAGCTGTGTTGTCCTACATTACTCATTAATTTATGGTCGACCAACATGCGAATAACTTAATGATACTTCCAAAAAAGGACTGGCCTGAGACATGTCAGTTATGATTAGAATCTTTAGGGCAGATAGTCACGCTCCTGTGATTTTGAGAGTTTTTTTCTCCAGAAAGTAAAGAAGATAAAATATCCAAGAAGAATCTGTCATGTGAGAAATGAGAAATGACGTGTGAATGATAACACCCTTGATACAAAGCGTTAATTATTTTTAGTAGTTAAGATATGAAAGCTAACTGGAACACACTATAGGTGGCCACTAAGCATTGTTCACATGGTGTGGTCATTGTGCATTGTTCACATGTTGTGGCCATTGTGCATTGTTCACATGGTGTGGTCATTGTGCATTATTCAGATGGTGTGGCCATTGTGCATTGTTTAGATGGTGTGGTCATTGTGCATTGTTCACATGGTGTGGCCATTGTGCATTGTTCAGATTATTATAATGGTCATGTGCATGACCCTCCATTAAGAAAAGTTAGAAGAAAGCATGGGTCACATAAAAGTAGCACAAATGGTTGACATAATACGTTGATACAGATAGACACTGTCTGTAGGTCACTGGGATTAGAATGAAATGTACATGGCTGTCGAAATAATAGACCTTGATTATTATTTCAGAAAAAAAATCGTTAAGTAAATTCGTATTAAGAAAGTAGAGTAGACACGTGGCATTAGGGAGGACCGTCCTTGGCCACATGTTTTATGTGTGGTCTCGTGCAGCCTCGCTAAACTTAGGGACAACACGAAAAGTAGTTTTATTTTTTTTATTTCACATATTTCAATTAAAAAAGTATATGCAATAATAGTTCACCAACACTAATATAATACAATATAGTACAATAATATGTTTTAATTCAATGAGGCCCGAAGTAATTATTTCAGATTATTCTTCAGTTTCCTTTCAATTTCGAGTAAAGTAACCGGAAGTCTACTAGCAGACATAAGCGCGAACAGAGGTCAGCTGGTCATATTTATATTCAACAAGTGTTTCCAGATATGCCAAAATGGCTCAAACTTTCTATGTACATCTCTGTCAGTGAGCTCACTCTATATGTTATAATAAAGATCAGTGATCCCTGTAGCCCACTTTAAGTGCAAAAAGGTCATGCCTGGTGACGTGACGTTTTTCTTAACCATGCAAGTGAGCAGGGGTCTCAAACTCATTTTGCCTGGGGGGCCACTGGAAGTAGAATCTGGGTGAAGCTGGGCCGCATCATTATTCCCTGCTGCCAGAGACCTGGCAACACTTCCTCTTACACAGCTCAGACACATTTGGCTTCAGGGAGGAAGCCACTGTGACCCTCAGTATGGCTTGAAGATGCTTATCAGTAAGTTTGTCCTTGAATTTTGACTTATTCAAGTTCAGGTGGAGAAGAGCTATTCACACAGACAGGTGCTCCCCAAAAGGCACTTGGTCCGCTTGAACATCCTGGAAAGTTCAGGGAAGGTAAGGGGCAATTCTCTCAAAAACTATCCAAGCTTGTTTGCTTTTCCACTCATCTCTCTGAACTTGGCTTTGAGTTCAGAATTACACTTATGTCATTTAGATCCATTTGAAGCACTGGAGGGACATCTTCCACTTTGAAGAAAGGGTCAGCAAATATTTGAAAGGTGGTTCTGTGTTTCTTGAAATCTGCAAACCTGTGATCAAATTCTTCCTGCAGCTTTACAATGGCATCAACATACTTCTCACCACTGAATGGTGTGCCAGAATCCATGAGTGCCTTACATGCTGGGAAATGGCAGATCCTGAGGTATGGTAGCCCTAGTGACAAAAACTATAAAACTCCCAGGGTGCATGAGAAAATGCGGGCCGCACTATCACTTAACTTTAATATCAAGTGGGGGCCACAAAATATCGTCTGGCGGGCCGCAATTGGCCCGCGGGCCGCGAGTTTGAGACCCCTGCAAGTGAGAGAGTGAAGGGGAACAGTGAATCTTTTTGGTGTTACACTAGAGAATTAAATCTAAAGTTAAGAGGAGAAGACAACTCTTCACTTTGAATCTTTTTGGTGTTACACTAGAGAATTAAATATAAAGTTAAGAGGAGAAGACAACTCTTTAGTTTGAATATGTTGGGTGGTATGTTGTTATACCACGCATGCAATGGAGACGCGAACCACAATTTTTAAAAGACTGACGCGTGTGCGTGTGCGTGTGCGTGCGTGTGTGCGTGCGTGTGTGCTTGCGTATGTGCGTGTGTGTGTGTCGGTTCTTGTAACAAAAGATGATGGAATTGATGTCAAAACTGATTACTAACTGCTGGGTTTTATACAGAAACCAAGAATGTTTAAACTGGTTAGCTCGAAAAAAAAGCGAATTTACAAAAGAATATAAAAAAAAACTGAAAAATTAAATATTAGAATAGAAATCACTGTGCTGTAAATTGCTTGCTTGAATAAGAATGAAACTGAACTCTCAGTCTTTTGACAGAGCAGTAGTTTAGAATTACAAGTGTGTGCATGTTGAATTGTTAAACCCTTACAGTCTCTCTTATAGTGGTTTCTGTTTTATTTCGTGTTGTAATTATAAACCCGCCTTAGGATCGTTTATGTCAGTGTAGTATTTCTTTAGTAGCGTTTAATGTCATATCTCGGGTTTGGATTACTGGATGTATAAGCTGACTGAAACCTCTTCCCAAACTAATGGTAATGATAGAAATAATGTAGTATGTGTGTTTAAACTTTCCTAGATCAAGTTACTAAGTGCTGTATTGTGTTTGTTATTTTTCTCTTCATGTGTTTCTCTTTTTTATTTCTTTTTTGTGGCTTATGAAGGTGAAATTATTGATTAATTTGATATTTTAAAGGCAGAAAGGTAGCTTGTTTTTGTAAGCTTAAAAAATAAACGTAATTGAAAGTTCTTTTGAATTCTTATCCTTCCTAACAAATAAAAACGTAATTCAAAGTTCTTTTGAATTCTTATCCTTCCTAACAAATAAAAACGTAATTCAAAGTTCTTTTGAATTCTTATCCTTCCTAACAAATAATGTGTCTACGATTGGTTCTCTGTTTATTTATGCTGAATGTAATGATGTTTACAGTTTACTAAATAATACGTGTATTTACTGACTTTCTTGAGTGCACTCAGACTAAACGTTACAGTTTACTAAATAATACGTGTATTTACTGACTTTCTTGAGTGCACTCAGACTAAACGTTACAGTTTACTAAATAATACGTGTATTTACTGACTCTCTTGAGTGCACTCAGAGTGAACGTTACCGTTTACGAAATAATACGTGTATTTACTGACTCTCTTGAGTGCACTCAGAGTGAACGTTACCGTTTACGAAATAATACGTGTATTTACTGACTCTCTTGAGCGCACTCAGAGTGAACGTTACAGTTTACGAAATAATACGTGTATTTACTGACTCTCTTGAGTGCACTCAAGAGTGAACGTTACAGTTTACTAAATAATACGTGTATTTACTGACTCTCTCAGACTGAACGATACAGTTTACGAAATAATACGTGTATTTACTGACTTTCTTGAGTGCACTCAGAGTGAACGTTACCGTTGCAGATGCCGGGCTTAGCGATTACCATAAGACATCTGACTGCTTCGCTTGTGTCATACTGACTCATGGGGAAAATGAATGTGTATATGGCACTGATAAACAGGTGGAAATTTCGGAACTTGTTCGACCGTTTAATGCAAAACAATGCCCAGGACTAATTGAAAAACCGAAACTTTTCTTTATTCAGGTAAAATTAAATTGACTTCAAGATAAAGTTTTGTCCGAATCCATATATATATATATAGAGAGAGAGTCATTCTCGTCGGAAGGTGTATGATTATTTTTTATTTTTTTTTTAGTGATCTACCTGTCTGACATTTTGTGTCTGATGATGTGAGCAAATCGTCTGTGTGACATTGATTGTCTGACTGTTGATTCCGCATATTGTATGTTTGTATGCTTTTTCTCAAATTGTATGTTTGTATGCTTTGTCTCCCCTTGTGTGTATGTTTCCATGCTTTGTCTGCCCTTGGGTGCATGTCTGTGGTATTATATGCTTTTACAACATTTATAACACACACAAACAAATTCTCACACACACACACACACACATACTTACATACACATACATACCACTGCCTCGGGAAGGTTGTATGCAATCATGTAGCTGAAGAGAGAGAGAAGCTTGGATGGCGGTATGCGGGTAGAGTGTGGTGGAGAGAGAGAAAGACAGCATTTGGCGGTGTCACCTGAATAAAGACCGTATATAAACGTTGCGTGTTGTCCTCTTTTGCTAATCAGCAGATTCAAGGTCCCCTCAAGGGTTCTTATTGGCCAGAATAATTCCATCTTATATAGTTCAATTGGACAATAAAGTTTATACTCAACAAAAGTTGTAGGCAGATAACTCTAATGCTTTTCATTTTTGTATTGTGGGATACCAAACGACTAAGACTGATCTATTTCAATGTAATATTCTGTTTCGTAAAACAAGCCTCAGAAGAATATAACTGAATATCCTAGTAAATAAATGACAGATAAATATATTTTTTTTAAATGTCTGTGATTTTTCTGATTGTGGAAAGAAATAATCTATTTGTTGCTTGAAAACTGTTGAGCTGTTTTGATTACACATTTAATGTTGTCATCTTTGATCACTGTTGATTAGTCAGATATTTTTATTGTTAAAACGCCATGCCATAACATTAGTTACAATTTTCATCCTTGTTAACCAAATACAACTTCGTCATTTGTTTTCCATATTCACTTCAGGTAATGAGTTATTTTTCATACAATGTAGGTCAATTGAGATCAATAGTACCCGACTACATAACTTGTAGCACTTATTCGCTTTCCAAAGTGTGAATGAATCGTTTTAATTTTCATAATATTAACACTTTTTAATTTATTGTTTCACAGTAATCCATTGTGCCAACTAAAGTTCAGATACTAAATAAAATTCGTCCACATATCCTTGCACGATCGTGTACTTTGCTTTTTGTGTGCGTTCAGGCGTGTCGGGGCAACAAGTGCCAAGAAGGTGTCACTGTTCCAGATGGGGTCGACCAGATTGATGGAAGTCAAGAAATTCGCCGTATTCCTGTTGAAGCCGACTACCTCATGGCTTACTCTGTGGCACCAGGTGTGTTTCAGGTGATGGATAGGTTATTCTGTGGCACCAGTTATTTCATGCTATGGATAGGATATTCTGTGACACTATGTATTTCATGCTATGGACAGGATATTCTGTGACAACAAGTATCTCTTGATGTGGATAGATTTTTCTGTGACACCAGGTGGTGTGTTTCATATAATGGATAGGTTTACTCTTTTGCACAAGATTTTATTTTCACTTTAAAGGTTCCTCTATTCGATTGATCTAGATTATAGTACTTTGTTCAACGAGCTAAACATTCTCTTCTTTGATAACTCGGCTCTATTAACTAAGTATATCAAAAACGTTCTCTTATTTGATAACTCAGGTTTATAACACTAGGTCTATCAAAAAAAACGTTCTCTTATTTGATAACTCAGGTTTATAACACTAGGTCTATCAAAAACGTTCCTTTGTTCGATAGATCTGCTCTTCAGCACTAGGTCAACGTCAGCAAAACTATCTTATTAAGCAGAATAGATATCATGATTACATTGCAACGCTCGAACATTTTAAATGTATTTCAATTATATTCTAAATTTCTCATTTCTACTTTGAATGGATTTTGATACACAAAATCTCACTCATGTTGACTTGACTTTATCATTCCCGTTCCATGTTTTCGTTGTATACCATTACCTATGTTTCATTAAATATCCTCACAGAATTGTATTTGGGGACTTAATTTTTCACACTTTTCTCAACATTATTCAACATACCATAATTATAAAGCAATATGAAGGACGACCAAGGGAAGGCAATTGTAGCTAACTCTGTACGCATAAATCTGCATAATGCATCACTCCTTCACAAGCTTTTTCACTTTGAAATAAATTCGAATATGTGTAGATCTTTTGCACACGTTCCTTATGATCGGAAGTGTCCTAACTATGTGGCAACACATATAGTCTCATTCGCACTTACAGGACAGTCAACCCTTAGATTCAGAGTCAATGAGAATAGACAAAAAAAATATAGAACAAACAAAAATGGCTACTTAAACGAGTCCTCAAATAGTCATGTCTCCTTACTCCGACGTTCATATAAACACTATACAAACTTAATGAGAAGAAAGACAGCCAAGATTGGTTTAAAAATATAAATGTAATGTATTTATGAAAAGCACCCCTTTGTTATTGGTTATGATTATTGTTATTATTAATCACCCATAACTAATTACAAGTGGTGGACAAATCTTAATTTATGTTTATAATAATTTCCCGAGGAGACACCACTCGTCTCTCACTTGGTGGATTATAGGGGTGTAGTAAATGTTTTCTCCCTTTCACAATAAAAAGACTGACGTTTTACTCTCACACAATGTTTCTGAGGGTAGAAACTTCTTACTAAATGAGTAATAAAAATCTGTCTTTTATTTATATTTAACGAGCATCCATCCACCCACTACTTCTCCAACATAAAGTTTTAATATATGTGCAAGAAGGTTAATAAATTTAACAATAAATTTATTAAATCAACAATCAAATATACAATATATGAATATAATCATTGATATATATAATCAAGTTCATAGATATAGTTTCATCATGGAAATGAGAGTCACTTTCTTTCTTATTAGATGATGGTCCAATGTACCCCTTCTAGGCAAATCACATAACTCCTGATCCAGAATCTTTGATGTGCTTACAAGCATACCATGGAGAATCATCCAGAACTTCATATGAGGAGTGTTCCAGAATCTTTGTTAATTCTCGAGACCAGACTCAAACCTCAATTTCCATCATATTGGCTCTCGAACAGAATTCACAAGAATCAACTTACAACAACACGTTTACTAATATGTTTAACAACATTGCTGAATACACACACTAATGTGATCCTGTGGAGTAAAGTAGTCACTGTAGTCTGAAGTGGATGCACGGTTACAAAAATGGCTCCTTTCTGCAAAAGTCAAATTAAAGGCAGCACTAAGTTTTGGTATATTTCTTCTCTCAACTTCTTTCTCACTTATACACATTCTCAATTTACAAATCCTGCAATGATATTCGTTAGCCCGATACACACACACAACATAAAAATATAGCATTGATCAAAATTCATAAGTATAAAGTACAATATAATCAAATTAGGGAACATGGAAATAATGGTTTAATTACATAAAGCATTCTCCAATTCAAATCATAGATCAATAGGAGTCATGTACAAAAGTCCATTCTTTATCAATCAGTTAACTTACCATAAGCTAACGATCACCTTTATGACCGGACTTGAGTTATGTCAAAATCAAAGTGATTAAAATATACTTCCTTCAACAGGTAAATTTCAGTCTATTCCCATTGGATGAAATTGTTATGAGCAAGTGACATTATTACTCAGAAAAACTACTCATCTCCTGAGAACTGGTTTGATTGCATCAGCAAATTCTAGCATATTCTTTAACTGAGCTGCTATTTAACTCTAGTTGTCTAGTTGAACTGTTGAACTACATGTGCTTGTCTGTTACAGCGCAAACTCGTCTGCAACTCACTTTGATTTTGGCAATAGTCTCTATCTGGCTAGAATCTTGGAGGATGGGTCACAGAGTCTTCTATGAGTCTCATTTTTCCAGGCCCTAGAGCGCACTTGGTGTCAGAGTGTGCCACTCTGCAATAATCGATAATTGGTTACTCTTAATAAATATCGGGCCTAAAATGTTGTACACGGAGAGTTTAACTTTCATACCTTTAGACGTGATAATGTTAACTGGAGTTAACTTCTGAAACGCGAAATTAATTAGTACACATAAATTAATGCCCTACAAATAGTAAATATTACTAAGCTGTTATCCAAAGAAGGAAATAGTGGGTTATTATAATTAATTACAAAATGATAATATAATTGTTAAGTTAAATTACAAAAGTGACAATATATCAGACATAACAGGGCCGTCTTTCTTAATATCATTATAGGCCCACGGGCAAAGCAGCGCTCCTACCTATACAACCACTCAAAGAAATAAATATGTAAACATGCATAGGTTAGCATTGGACCCCCGGGCAACTGCCCAGCATGCCCATGCGTTAAGAAGGCACTGCAGATAGTAAAACGGTCATTACTTAATGCAGTAACAAAGAAATATTACAGAGATTACAACGAAATGATTAAATCGTTTTGTACTCATCCTAATCGGCAAGGCTATGCAATGGGTTAATAATGAACTCTTTCTCTCTCTGTCTCTCTTATCTCACCCCCATCTCAATCCTAGAATAAATTAGCTATGGGGGATTACTAATCATACAAAATAATTGAAGTTTAAAAAATTACTAAAAGAGGTAAATATTAAGAGTACTACTGAACCATAACAATTTTAAAAAAAATTTCAATGTCAACAACATTGGATATTTTAATGCTTTTATTGTTGTTGCTAGGATTCTATTCTTGGCGCAATGGTGAAACAGGATCCTGGTTCATGCAAGCCTTAGTGGAAGTGATGCATGACAACTGGCGCGATATGGAGCTGCTGAAAATAATGACCAAAGTCTGCAAGGTGGTCGCCTACGACTTCGAGTCCAAGACCAGTAAAGTGACGATGAACTTCATGAAGCAAATCCCTTGCATCACATCTATGTTGACCCGGAACGTTGTCTTTGGTCCCAAGCAGTTGGTTAAAAGATTGTCTGGGAGTGAACATGTCAATCTTCAGCAAGAACAAATGAGAAAGGTTGTAGCTCGTCGCTCATCCTTCTGAACCAGACTTAAAAACAAACATTAAAAGAAAAACATCAGTCAAAACCAGTCAATCCTATGAAGAAATTCTTTAAAGACAATTGTGAGTTTAAGTGGGAGAGATGTCTATACATGGGACTTTCATGCAAGATTTGAGGCGAGGTCGTAGGTAACCCAGTCCTATCGACACAAAACGTCTCTTCCCTTCTGCTTAGACCAGAAATCTGATGAAATGAGACGCTAATTTTTTTTCACATTTGGGAAAGAACATGTCTTCAGCAGAAAAATAAAGGGAAAGGTGTTAGTTGGTCAATCATCTATCTGAACTAGGTTAAATTTATTTTGTTTAAATTAACGCCAATCAAGACAGGAAGAATCGATTCTTTAAAGAAAATTGTGGGGTTAAGTGGCCGAGAGATGTAAACGTGGGATTCAGATTAAAGACGAGTTCATTGGAAAACCATCTTATTGACACAGTGTTCCCTTTCCTTCTGCTTAGTCCAAAAATCTGACGATATGATGCGCTAATAAAAAGTGTTATTATTATTATTATTATTATGATGATGATGATGATGATGATGATGATGATTTTATATCTGGTAGACATTTAAAAAAGAGACCTCTTTGGATGTGTACAATAAGGCTAGTCATGTGACAGTGATTCTATGATACTAAGAAATGCGTATTTACTATACACACACAAAAAAATCATAAATATTTTTTTAAACCGCACATCACGTTTCTGTTAGGTTGGAGTTTCTCTCTACCTATTGGTCTTGTTTGTGTTTCTATCTGTCTCCTGCTCCATGCCAGTGTACACATGCACAGACAATTATAAACAAAAGTAATTACTGTTTACAGTTAGTATATGTCCTCAATATTTTACAAGAAGTATTAAAGAAATAAGTTCAGATTGAAAGAGTTGTTTTGAAATTATTATCTTACCTGCAACAATAAATATCACTGTGCTGCACTATAATCGTTCATTGATGCTTTAAATAATAATATTAATTTCATTAAATCGAAGAACATGTGTATGTTTGTGTATGCATTATGTGCGTATGTTTGCGTATTTACGTGCGTGCGTGTGTTTTCGCGTGTTTGTATATTTGCCTGTTTGTGAACATGCTTGTGTTTGTGTATGCGCGTGTGTTTGCGTATGCTCCCGTGTATGCTTATTGTGTGTGTGTGTGTGTGTGTGTTTGCATTCGTGCATGTCACAGTATATAGACGCGCTGAGTCGATCTTTTAAGAACCAGAAGCGGGGAGAGGTACATTAATGAGACATCAATCAATGAATTATATTACGTGCAGGAAAAACTAATCCATAATTTGTCTGTGAAGTTAACACGTGAAAATCGTGAGATTATGTTATCATAGATCGTCCCTACACCTGATTTCATATTTACTTTATTCACACGACGTCACTTTTACTTTATTCATCTGACATCAAATTTACTTTATTTATCTGACGTCATATTTACTTTATTTATCTGATGTCATATTTACTTTATTCTCTTGACGTCATATTTACTTTATTCATATGATGTCATATTTTCTTTATTCCTTTGACGTCATATTTACTTCCTTACCTGACGTCATATTTACTTTATTCACAGATGGTAACCATCCAGCACTCTTCGATCAGATAACACATAATTGTAATTTCTTAGTACGTGTGTGTATGTGAATTGTTGTTTCTCAGGTAGTTTTGCTATATATATTTAGCTGTTGTATTAAGACGATATATTATCTTTGCTGATAGAATTTTGCTTAAGCCAAGAGTGAGTTATAAATAAAATTAAGGAGGTTCAAAAATTAAAAAATAGATGAATTTTATGCACTGCAAAACAATAAATGATGACCCTTTACTGTTGAAATATCTGACGATATTATATCAAAATGAAAATGACTTATATTTTCAATGAACGTCAATAACGTCTTATTTCTGCTTGCAGTGATACAGGATCTAAACTAGAAAAAATATTGAGTATAACAGCATAAATATCCAAAAGAGCCTTCATGTATGCATTATTGAAATCATGTCATAGGTTGATAAGATGAAGAATTAATTATCAGTAAGCTGGTCACTACCAGCAGACCTTTATCCTGATTTGACAAACCATATGACCTTGGCCATGATAAAGTAAAATTAGAGTAGGCACCATGTATATACAAAGAGAAGAAACACGTCATTGTCAAGAATAATATTTATATAATAAGGATAGGCGTCGCCTTGTGTGTGTGTGTGTGTGTGTGTGTGTGTGTGTGTGTGTGTGTGTGTGTGTGTGTGTGTGTGTGTGTGTGTGTGTGTGTGTGTGTATGTGTAAAGAGTCATGGGAATGTCGATCTTTTTCTCATATGATAAAGTAATGTTTTGGATATTTTCATTGAGAACACAGAATTAGCTTTTCAAATTTTAGTCTTCACACAACTTCGATCTTTCTCAACAGAGAGCAATTCAAGGGAAGACAAACGATGTCCATTGGCTGATTAAAGACAGTTTTGAATCAGTTTTAGTTTCGAAATAGAATGCTCCCCTTCATAATTCTTTCCAAAGATAGCATGATAAATACATCTTTAGGGTTAAAAAAAACATTCAGAAACCTGCTGATCAGTTTATCAAATTTTTGGGCTTTTTAGTATGTCTGCCATTGGTTTTTTTTCTCTACTTTCAAATGCAAGAACTTGGGTGTGGATTTTGTTATGCAATAAATGCAAGAACAATGGCAAGTCATCAGTGAGTGATTTTCTCCAATTAGTTGACTATACAGCTACCATTGCAGTGCCCACAGAAATTTCCTCTGTAAACAGTGATCTTTCTACAGGAAACTGAATGATCATTTAACATGACTTAGGCATACCATCGTTTTGCTCTCTGCACAATCTATGATATAATAGAAGCATTGGATAAGGAATCTGTACTTGGATTATCCAAAATGAAAGTACTACTGACGTCAGCAAGCGTTTTATAGGAATCTCTCACTTAGATTATCCAAAATGAAACTACTACTGACGTCAGCAAGCGTTTTCTCTGTCACGAACGATTCTATAACCAGATGTCGTGAGATCTCTGGACATTGTTTCCAATTCTTCGAACCTGTCACATCGTGTGTCTTGAAAATGGCACATCATGTGTCCTGAAAATGGCACAGAAGTGCACCATACAAATGTATAACAGTCCACAAGTCAAAGCTTCAAGACCTTCAATTATAAATATTTATCTTTTGTAGGACATCGTTCCAAATGATTCCTGTCATGAAATTAGTCAGAGGTTTTTGTCAGTTTGCTAGTGGTGTTGGATCGCTTTCAGAAATGTCATTTAAGATTGCAGAATTCCAGAAAAACTCTCAATAATGGAGCGTGCAGACCACCTTGTCAGATTTCTGACTTTGAATGATGCGGGCATTTTCCTTCATACCCGAGAGTAATATGCCAATAAAATTGGCTAAGTGCAAACTAAAAATCAACTGCTTTAGTGCAGCACTCAGAAGCAGACGATCCATCCAAATTTAGACAAAGGATTCATTCAGGTAAACAGATGGCTTCGCGAAATCGTGCTTGTACGCCTGAATATATGTCACTCATGTGTTTTTGTATTGTCATCTGCCATTGAAAACACTTTGTAGAACCTCAGATAAATATTACTCATCATGTTCTTTAATAGGGATGAACTTAAGATATTTTTCCACTACATTTCCACCAACAGTAACATTATTACAGCTCTCTCTGGGAGTAGAGTCATTGTTGATCCATAATACTTAGCTGTTTAAATTTCAGATACTATCGCTTTTGTAACTGAAGAAATTTTATGTTGTGTCGACTTGAGCCACACGCAGTGATGAAGAAAAGAAAGTGCATTTCATGAATGAATTGTAAATGACAGATTTTTGGGGGTAGGTGCCCTAAACAGTAATGTAAAACTCAATCAGATGAACATATACCTTCCCTGAACCACTGAACGCTCACAAGAATCCACTGCGTGCATGTATGAAACATTTTGAAGATTCCTAAACGGCTTTAATGTGTGCAAGCTCATTGTTACCAAGTCTGTAGTAAATAGTACCGTGTGCAAGCTCATTGTTACCAAGTCTGTAGTAAATAGTACTGTGTGCAAGCTCATTGTTACCAAGTCTGTAGTAAAGAGTACTTTGCGATGGCGCGTTTTCAGTATTCCTCCACACCTAAAACCCATCTTGTGCTCTGAGCTTGTAGATAAGTGCACACAGCCTGTCGCATAATCAGTACACTCAATATGTCGTATATATTACACTTAGTCTGTTGTATAGCAGTGCATTTAGCGTTTCGTATGTCAATGCAATCAGCCTGTTATATAGTAGTGTACTTAGCGAGTTGATTAGTAGTATATTTTGCCTGTTGAATAGCAGTGTAGTCTGTACGTTGTGTATAGTGCAACCAACCTGTTATATAGCAGTTTACTTAGCCATTTGTATAGCAACGTATTTTGCCTGTTGTACATATAGTGCAAGCAGCCTATTGTATAGCAGTGTATTTCGCTTGTTGTACATATAGTGCAAGCAGCCTATTGTATAGCAGTGTATTTCGCTTGTTGTACATATAGTGCAAGCAGCCTATTGTATAGCAGTGTATTTCGCTTGTTGTACATATAGTGTAAGCAGCCTATTGTATAGCAGTGTATTTCGCTTGTTGTACATATAGTGCAAGCAGCCTATTGTATAGCAGTTTATTTTGCCGGTTGTACATATAGTGTAAGCAGTCTATTGCATAGCAGTGTATTTCGCTTGTTGTACATATAGTGCAAGCAGCCTATTGTATAGCAGTGTATTTCGCTTGTTGTACATATAGTGCAAGCAGCCTATTGTATAGCAGTGTATTTCGCTTGTTGTATATATAGTGCAAACTGCCTGCTGTATAGCAGTGTATTTCTGCTGTTGTATATAGTGCAAGCAGCCTATTGTATAGCAGTGCGCTTAGCTCTGTTTTTTTTTTTTTTTTTTTTTGTATCAGTGCACTTTTAAGTTGTGAAATTCCACGACAGTTAAAATCTTTCAGCATCGTAAGTTATTGCAACGGTAAAGGGGTCATATTTTTTCTTTTGTAGTCCATTCAGTTGTTTATTTAGTTTTCTTTTTTTTTACCTCCTTTATACAAACTCATTTCTGGGGTAAGCAGATTTCAAGCAAAAAATCAAAAACTATAAACGATTTTCATTGATATTCTAAATTATGTCGTCTTAACAATGACTAAACCACACTCAATTTCACTCTGGTAGAACAATTCTCACACACACATAAACACAAACACATACTCATACACATTAGTGCACGCACAAAGCAAAACAAGACAGTGACTGAGAGAAGAGTGCAGGACGACTGCCATCTTGGATAAACAGGATGTCAGGAGACTAAACTAAATATGACGTCATTTGAATAAAGTAAATATGACGACAGATGAATAAAGTAAATATGACGTCAAATGAAGAAGTATGACGTCAGATGAATAAAGTAAATATGACGTCAGGTGAATAAAGTAAATATGACGTCAAATGAATAAAGTGAATATGTCCTCATTTGAATACAGTAAATATGTCGTTATGTGAATAGTTCATACAAATTCAGGTGGTGGAAAGACAACCTATGATAACAGAATTCTCACAATTTTCATGCATTTACTTGTTAGACACAAAAATTATGAATTAACTGTTTCCTTCATTCAAAATGTATATGCATTCCTAATGTAAATTATTGATTGATATCCCATTAATTAGCTGGTTGTTAAAAAAAAAATAGACTCAACACGTTTATGTATTGTGATGTGACACGCACAAACGCAAACACAGACATACGCAAGCACACAAATACGAACACACTACACAAAACGCGCATATATACAAATATGCACGCTTAAGCAAACGCACGTACATATACAAACACAAAGACGTAATCAACAACGTACACTTGCTCAAACGTGCGCGCGCGCACACACACATACACACAGAGCCACACACCAAACACATTCTTTCGTTTGATACAATTAATATTATTGGATAAATACTAATAACGGTTCTAGCATTGCAAGTGATGTTTTTTGCTGCAGGTAAGACAATAATTTCTAAATGACTACTTGTCAATAATTTCGATATGACTATTTGCAGAGTTAAAATTATTTCTTTTAAAATACTTCAGACATATGCTAATTGTAAACAGTAATTAATTATGTTTATTATTTTGTTTGCATATTTAGACTGACATAACACAATAGATAGATAGGAGCAAAAAATTATATATAGACTGACCTAGAGCAATAGGACAGAAAGATAGGAGCACAAAATTATATATAGACTGACATAGAGCAGTAAGACAGAAAGATAGGAGCACAAAATTATATATATATATATATATACTGACATAGTGCAATAGAAAGATTGAAACTGAAAACCTATACAAACGTGAGATGGTTAAAAAATAAATATTTATGATTTTTTCCTGAATAGTAAATGTGCACTTCTATGCTTTATAGAAATAATGTCACATGACTAACCTATTGTACACACCTATAGTCACAATTTTCTTTAAAGAATTTCTTTTTTCCTGTTATGACTGGTTTTGATTACTGTTTTCTTTTAATATTTGTCTGGTTCAGACGGTTGTATGACGAACATTTTCATGTTCACTCCCAGACAATCTTTTAACCATCTTCTTGGGACCAAAGACAACGTCCCGGGTCAACATGGACGTGATGCAAGGGATTTGCTTCATGAAGTTCATCGTCACTATATTGGTTTTGGACTCGAAGTCGTAGGCGACCACCTTGCAAACTCTGGTCATTATTTTCAGCAGCTCCATCCCACACCAGTTTTCACGCATCACTTCGACTAAAGCTTGCACGAACCAGGATCCTAATTCAGAGTTACGCCAAGAATAGAATCCTAACAACAACAAAAGTGGCATTATATAACGATGTTATGACGTCCAACCTTTAAAAAAATTATATTATTTTAGCAACACTTTAAATACTTACATCTTGTAGTAATATTTTATACTTAATTTATTTCGAATATGCTTAAGTAACACCCCTATTACTAATTCATTTCAGGATTTGGGTAGGGATGGAGAGAGAGAGAGAGAGAGAGAGAGAGAGAGAGAGAGAGAGAGAGAGAGAGAGAGTTTATTAGCAGCTACGTACAATCCGCAACGAATAACGGGAAAATTTTCGGGAAAGTTCATGACATTGCGTAAAAGTATGTCTAGACAGTTCATGACCTTGTGTAAAGGTATTTTTAGCCTCTCGCTCTTGAGCCTTGGGTTCGAATTCAGCTCAAAGCTAAACAACTTGTGGGTGACTGTGATGAATTACGCACATTTTATGCTTATAAGATCAGATAGAGTTATCCTTCCTTGATTGCCACTTTCTGTTCGAGTGTCTTATGTCGCTTATATATTTATAATCTATTGATTAATGATGAGATAAGCGTGAAATTTGGCACACGCACCCTCTCTGATACAATTCCGGTCAGGAAATTTAATGAAATATATTAAATTGCTGTTGATATGTTATACTCGTGTTTTACATAGAGATGTATTATGTGAGTAGACTATTATTTCTACAAAGTTTTGAACCAAGATGCTTGTATATAGTATGCTAAACACTTGACATTGTTTCTAGTGAATGCACTCATAAAATTGATATGCTGTGTGTGTAGCAGGCTAATAAATACTGTTGCAGGAAACTGTAAGTTGAAATTTGAAAGTATGAAAGAATGGAGTTACAAAGGGACAAACTGGAAACTTAGTGTTTGTTTCCTGATTATATTTTTAGAGGGACAAAGTAGCCTTTCCTTGTGTTATCTGAATCTTCTTGTTCACTGATTATAAACTGCTACAACCATGGTAGATGTGGGAAGCCTCTAATACAGTGTGTAAGTGTAACAAATACATTACATTCCATTGACATATGGTAGCATGGTATGCTGATTACATCAAACAATTTCTGGTGTAAGGAAGTTAATGGAAAGTGCTACAATTGTTGTTCTGCATGATGAAGCTAAATACAGTGAAGAAGCATTCAAGTTAGCCTCGAGCAGATTAGTGTTCTACAATGTTAAGAAAGAAAAAACATGTGGAATTAAAGTCCAAGGTATTGTTCATGTCAATTCCACATTACTACAGTGCACAAAAAGGACAATTGCAGCTTCGTATATACAAGGTTATGTAAAAATTATTTTCATTTATCTCTATAACTCCATTTCTATTCTCTGATATTAAGTATTCTGTGATTTGTATTCACACTAAATTGTTGAATTGTATTTTAGGATATAAGACTGTGTAGTATAAAAATTATTTGAACATGGTTGTGTGAAAATATTGATGTCAAGTAATCTTTTTCATTGTATTTGTCATATGTATTTTTGATCGTTGATTTAATAAATTTATTGCTAAATTCATTGACCGTCGTACACATAATGATAGCCTTATGCTGGAGAAGAAAGTGGGTGGATGAGGGTTCGGTAAATATTAATTAAAGACAGATTTGTCTTCTCCTTTAGTAAGAAATTTTCCACCTACGAAAATATTGTGTGACGGTAAATGTTTGTCTTTGATGTGGTGGAAAAGAGAAAACTTTTCCAGCACTCACATATCCACCAAGTGAGAGAGACGAGTGGTGTCTGCTAGAGAATTATTAATAACATAAATTAAGATTCTCATCACTTGTAATTAGTTATGGGTGATTAATTAATTAATTAATTAATAATCATCATAACCATTGGCGTCACATTTGTCATTCACGTGAAACACATCTAGTATTACAAATTAACTTAACCTGAGATACTTGGCGTCACATTCACGTGAAACAGTATTACAGATTAACTTATCCTGAGATACTTGGCGTCACATTCACGTGAAACAGTATTACAGATTAACTTATCCTGAGATACTTGGCGTCATATTCACGTGAAACAGTATTACAAATTAACTTATCCTGAGATACTTGGCGTCACATTCACGTGAAACAGTATTACAGATTAACTTATCCTGAGATACTTGGCGTCATATTCACGTGAAACAGTATTACAAATTAACTTATCCTGAGATACTTGGCGTCACATTGTCCTTCACGTGAAACAGTTTTACAGATTAACTTATTCTGAGATACTTGGCGTCACAAAAGAACCTGCCCATCACGTGAAACACACCTGGTGCCACAGAGTAAGCCATGAGGTAGTCAGATTCAACAGGAATGCGGCGGACTATTGGATTTCCATCAATCTGGTCCGTCCCATGTTTCCCATCTGAAACAGTGGCAGCTCCTTGGCACTTGTCGCCCCGACATGCCTGAACGCACACAAAAAGCAAAGTACACGAACGTGCAATATTATATTAAGTAAGATTTTATTTGGTATCTGTTCTTCACATGGCACAATGGACTACTGTGAAACTAATTAATTGTTAATATTATAAAAATGAAAATGATTTATTCAGTTTGGAAAGCTAACAAATTCTACAAGTTACGTACTGAGTGCATTTTGATTTGAAATGGCCTACTTTTATGAAGAATAACTAATTACTTGAACTGAGTAAGAAAGACAAATGGCCTACTTTTATGAAGAATAACTAATTACTTGAACTGAGTAAGAAAGACATATGACGAAGTTGTATTTTGATTAATAAGAATGAAAAAAAAACTAATCGCATGGAATATTAATAATGATGACATTTGACCTATTCAACAGTGATCAATGGTGGCTACGCTAAATGTGTTCTCCTCAACCCAGCTCGACTTTTTCAAGCAATAAATATATATATTTCTTTCCACAGTATAGAAAAATTACAGTGATTTTAAAAAAAAAATTTATATTTACCTGCCATTTATTTAACAGGAGATTCAATTTTATTTTTGTAAGGCTTATAATCATTATTATTACGCAAGTGAATTCTATTACACTGAAATACATACATTCGTATGGCATTGTGCATATCATAAATTGTGCCCTACTCACGTTTGTTGACTACAATCTTTACTATCCAAATGAACTACACTTATATGGAATTATTCTGGCCAGTAAGAGCCCTTCAGGTGACCTGTTGGTCAACCATCTGAGTCTTCATATAAATCTTAAAAGATATGACTGTTTTCTCTTTCTGTCAACACAGTACGACAGGTTTATAAGTGTAAAAGAAAAAACAATGAAGTCATCATTAGAAGAAAAACAAGGAGTACTTCAGATATGAATGCAATGTAAGTGCTCTACCAGTCAGAAAATATAGGGATTTCTAGTTTTATACATACCATGCACACTTACTGTGGCAATTATTTTGCCATTGCCCCACATTTCATTTTTTCTATTACATTAATTTTTATATGCATATTTTTCTTTGCTATGAGTGTGCTTATAACTAACTAGTTTAAAGTAGAGGTTATCTTCTGCACATTAAGAGCAGTAACAAGTATAAGTATTATTCCAAAATCTGAGTGTGAGAGAACAACTCACTAAAGATAGCTATTGCGATGAAATGATTAACCATATCCCACTTACATTTAAATGGCCAACACTTTCCAAACATAGGAATACTGCTCAATCCAGGTTTTGCTGTTCGAGGATTAGTAGGGTTGGGTGAATGACAGTTGAGTTACTATTATTAGCTTATAAGTAGGGACTCAATCAAAGTATATGTCATAACTGACCAATAGTTAGGCAGGATACACAACTGAACCTAACCAATCAAAATTGCTAATGTACAGAGAGTGAAGTTGAGCCCTTAGAAAATTCATTTCTCAAAATCATTCTGCAATTTTCCATCATCATGAACCGATGCATGGGCCTCCATTTTAAAACGTGCATAGGTTAACCGACTGAAAGGTATTTGTGAGTAAATTCTGAGTTATAAATTTTGGACGTGTAATTTTTATAATTCTTTTTCAGCCAGTATAAATGATTTTTATTCATATATGTATAAGTTATAAATATATATTTGTATTTATTTGTGATATTTTGTAACCACAGAAGGGTATTCTAGAGGTGTACTTTGATTCAGTAGAGAGCACTGTAGGAATTGTTATAAAATATATTTCGTACATGACTATTATAGGCACTGGTAGAATACATCCTGGTACGTCCTCGGCAAAGTTAGATTTTGTAGAGTCTTGTCTTAACGATTTAGAGATTTGTAGTGTAGTTCCATTGTACGAAAAGTGCTCCACTTGTTTAAGTATACTTATTTTGTGTACAGTATTTGCAATTCTTGTACGAAGAGTACTCCACTTGTTTAAGTATACTTATTTTGTGTACAGTATTTGCAATTCTTGTACGAGTACTCCACTTGTTTAAGTATACTTATTTTGTGTACAGTATTTGCAATTCTTGTACGAAGAGTACTCCACTTGTTTAAGTATACTTATTTTGTTTAATTTATTGGCAATTCTTGTAAGAGGATTACATAGTGTAATCTAAATTTGTAAATAATACTACCCTTGTTAACTGTAACAATTTGTGTATATACTTGTAATTTACAAAGAGGGTTTGTAACGTGATTTAATTGAACTTGAAAGTGCTAATGATGTGATATTAATCAGCTTTCACTGAGAGAAGTGAGATAATTAAATTAGACATTTAATAAGGAAATCTAATAAGTTTTGTTTAATAAAAGGATAAGATGATTGAGCTAAGTTAAGCTCTTACAAAGCAGGCATTGTGTCTTGCACGAGAGAGCGACAGGTCCTTTATGGTTTTTTTTGGTTCTACTTTCATTCTATTTTGGGGTACCTTTGGTTCCTCCTCCAATCTCTACCTAGTTCAGATATCTACTGTCACCCTTGTTTCAGCTCACAACCAGGCTTTTGAGATGACGTCAATATGGCATTTGGCCTCCTAAGAAGCAATGAAAGCATCATTGCTGACGTCATTTTACATCACAGATGGCTGAGCACCAGAAGACACCTCTTCAAATTTATGGTCATATATACCTTTTAATACTTGACTTACAACCTTTTTCAACCTTACTGCATGATGTGTGACATTATTTATTTGTCTGCATTGACTTTAGTAATACTCATTGACTTTAGTAATACTTATAGGAACCTCATCTTTAGAATAATGAATGAACTTTATAACAAATATTGAAAGAAATATATTAGATTTTACTTAGCTATCATACAAGCAAAGACATCAAGTTAGATCATTACTGATTTCTTTATTTTTTTTAAATGTTTGTACATGTCCATATTTTATATCAAGATTCAATGTTATAAAGTATGTGTGAGACATTTATATTATTAAAATAAATTTCTATTGTTTATCTACTACTTCCTAGTTATATTAGAGGAGGGAGGTTCCATGGTTGGGGGGGGGGGGCTGTTATATAATGATTAAGAAATCAGACACAAAAAAGAACGTGTGAGAATGGCTGTTCCAAGGTGTGCATAAGGGTCAATATGTCAGGTCGATATTAGCTGGAAGTACATATTTATAATACGATGACTAGCATTGGGGGAGGGAGGAGCGGGGAGAGGCCACCTTGTCAATGACACAGTTCGCATCAGGAAGTGTAGTACATTATAGACGGAAGATAATATAGTCCTCAATATTAAGGGACACAACTGAGAAATACCTATCACACATGCAATAACATTTTTTTATAATGAATGTATTAGAAATGGATAATTTTACTCTAATAAAGAGTAGACGTGATCTATTTGGCGTGATTTTCACAGTGATATAGAATTTATGTGAAGCAGTATGTGTGTGTGTGTGTGTGTGTGTGTGTGTGTGTGTGTGTGTGTGTGTGTGTGTGTGTGTGTGTGTGTGTGCGCGCGTGTGTGTGTGTGTGTGCGCGCGCGTGTGTGTGTGTGTGTGCGCGCGCGCGCTTATGTTACAAACACATAAAAGCATACAAAAGAGACATATACAAAACCGCAGGCAAAGTATACAAAACAGACATATATGCAATAGGCATAGCATACAAAGATACAAGATGTGGAATCAACAATCTGACAAGCAACGTCACACAGACAATTCAAACGCACAAAATGCCAAACAAGTAGATCAACAAATAATCATACACTGCACATAAACTAACTACATGGATAGAGTGATTTGTGAGAGAGAGAGAGAGAGAGAGAGAGAGAGAGAGAGAGAGAGAGAGAGAGAGTTTATATATGTATCTAGATTCGGGCAAAACTTTATCTTGACGTCAATTCAATGTTACCTGAATAAAGAAAAGTTTCGGTTTTTCAATTAGTCCTGGGCATTTTTCTGCATTAAATGGTTGAACAAGTTCCGAAATTTTCACGTGTTCATCTTTGCCAAATACATATTCATGCTCCCCATGAGTCAGTATGGCACAAGCAAAGCAGTCAGATACCTCATGGTACTGTCTCAGCCCGGCATCTGCAACGACACGCATGATTTGTCCACTCTATGTGCACTTGGGTGTGTCTGTAATTACACGTATTATTTTGGAAAAGGTAAACATCAGTAAAATTCAGCATCATTAAATAGAGAACCAAAGACAACAACCAAAATTATTCAAAGTGAAAAGTTTTCTTGTTCGTCTCTGAAATTTAGATTTAATCCTCTTATACAGCATTAAGAAGTTTCTTTTACCTCGTCCCTCTGTCAATTGCATGGGCAGCAATTAGGAATAATACAGCTTTAAGAAGTCTCTTTACCTCTTCCCTGTCAATTGCACGCGCAGCAATAAGGCCATCAATAGGCATAATCCTTTGGTACTTAATATAGGCTGCAGAGATCAATCAGCTTTACACAATATAGAGAGAACTCTGATAAGGATTCGCAGATAGCTGGGCCTTGACCCATTTGGGGTATATCTGGAAACACTTGTAAAATATAAACCTGACAATTTGACCATTATTTATGTACGGGCTGCTTGTTTACGAATTTTTTTCACTCGAAATTGAAGGAAATCTAAAAAAATATTCAAGAATATTAACTTGAAACCTAGTATGTAGCCAAACGGGAACAGTAGGGTTGCCATTACATAGAAGGTGGTTGAAAGCTTTGGTGTATTATACGCCTTAAGCAGTACTTTTACTGCATCGTGTGGCCAAATGAAATACTTTATACTTTTCCATGGATGTTATTTAGAACAATATTCCATGAGTGAGACCACATATACTGCATGTTCCTAAGGGGCCCAGAGAGACCACATATACTTCATGTTCCTAAGGGGCCCAGAGAGACCACATATACTGCATGTTCCTAAGGGGCCCAGAGAGACCACATATACTGCATGTCCCTAAGGGGCCCAAGGAGACCACATATACCGCATGTTCCTAAGGGCGATCCATCCTACTGTGATGGGCTAACGTTACTTTCCTAATACAAATTCACTTAAGCGAGTTTTCTTCTAAAATAATAATCAAGGTCTATTATTTCGACTGGCCACGTACATTTGATTCCAGTTCTAGTGACCTGCAGACAGCGTCTGTGTCAACTAATTATGTCAACCAGTTGTACTACTCAGTGTCGTCTTAATGAATGAGCATGTTGGGCAGTTGCCCAGGGACCCCATGCTAATCTATGTATGTTGTGACTTGCTTTCAAATTTTATTCCTGTGAGTGGTTGTATGATGAGGCCCCAGTGCACTGCTATGCCCGTTGGGACCTATAATGCTGTTAAGACGGCCCTGGTACTACTTATATGTCACCCATTTCTACCGATAACTTTTCTTAATGGAGGGACATACACACGGCCATTAAATGTATATAATAGTCATTTTGTACCTTTGTGTCCGGTTCTGGATCGAGGTTATCCTTTAGATGTGGGTTTATGGAAACTATGCCTCTTTAAACTGATTAAACAATAACAACGTCCGCCAGCTCACATCATGTGAACAGTGCACAGCGGTCACTTCAAGTGAACAATGATGCACTGATGCCACATCGAGTGAACAATGCACTGTGGTCACATCCTGTGAACAATGCACATTGGCCACATCACGATAACAATACACAATGGCTACATCAAGTGAACAATGCACAGCGGTCACACCAAGTGAACAATGCACAGTGGACACAACATGTGAACAGTGCACAGCGGCCACATCAAGTGAACAATGCACAGTGACCACATCCTGTGAACAATGCACAGTGGTAACATCAAGTGAACAATGCACAGTGGTCACATCGAGTGAACAATGCACAGTGACCACATCCTGTGAACAATGCACAGTGACTACATCCTGTGAACAATACACAGTGGTCACACCAAGTAAACAATGCACAGTGGCCACAACATGTGAGCAATGGCATAGCGGGCACACCAGACCAATTGTGTGCTCCAGTCAGTTTTCTTGTCTTAACTACTGAAAATAATTAACGCTTTGCACCAAAAGCTATCACTCAAAATTTATTTCTCAGTTCTATAATGGTAGGTCCTTCTTGGCTGTTTAATCTTCTTAATTTCTTGAAGGTGTATGATTTATCTACTTTCCGGAAGTGTCGTTACCTCGTGTTGGAATTAAATACTTGATCGATATAGTCATTTATTAAGAAAGAAGTTAAAAGTGATTGAACACTGGATGTCGGGTTTGTACGTTTTTCGTTGAGTTCGTGCAGTGAGCAAAACACTACTTACAATATGTCATGATCCGCTTCATTTGTTCTGCTGTCCGATTTTCAAAATACAGAACTTCAAAACCCATTTCCGTAAACAGTTGAAAGAGACGTTTAGCGTCAACCTCGCTGCCTTTACGATAGCTCAGACCCAGTTTCCTCTCAAAATACTGGTTGTTGATGATGATGGCCAAGCCCCTGTGTTCGTGGTTCATATTGTAGTTGTCTGGCACTGCTTTCGAGATTTTCCGAAACCATTCCTCATTGTACTTGTTCACTTCGAGTTCTTGCCTGGAGAAGAAATTACAAAAATAGATTTAACAAAACATTTGTTTAATTTGATAATTAACACAACGACAAAACGTAGTGTTAATTACAATTTATTCAAAATATAACGCAATCATATAGAGAGAAATGAGAATGTCTACGTTTGTAAATTGTTTCGGAAAGAGGCAAGTGATTGTCTTCATTAATAGAAAGTGTGACGGAGTAAATTTACCTATCCCTATTTCTAAACTTAATAATTATATATTTGTTGCCAATGTTATCGTGACCCAACCTTGGGCACTGCTTATAATGTTAGTTTGGTAAGTGCCAGAGTTGGAGTAAACAACTCAGGTGGAGAATATACTAGAAGTAGCTTTTCTTACTTCTACTCTCACACTTGTTCGTAACAATTTCGTCCAGTATGGATGGACCAAAAGTTATTTTGTTGAAGAAAGCTCTATATTCTAATCACTTTGATTTTGACATAACTCAGGCCCGGTCATAAAGGTGATTGTTAGCTTATGGTAAGTAACTGACTGATAAAGAAAGAATGGACTTAGAAATATTTTGCATCTGTTCACCAATTCGATTACATTGTACATTGTTAGTTGTGAATGTTGATAGCTGCTATATTTCTTATGCTGTGTGTGTGTATCGGGCTAATGAATACCATTGTAGGATTTGTAAGCTGAGAATGTGTGCAAGAGAGAAAAGGGTTTAGAGATGAAATATGCCTGAAATTCAGCGCAGCCTTAATTTGATTTTTGCAGAAAGAATCAAGCCTTTTAGTTTTGTAACCTTGCATCTGCTCCAGACTGCAGTGACTACTGTACTCTACCAGATCACATAGATGTGTGTAGCCAACACTCTTGTCGAACTTATCAGCAAACGTGTTGCTGTAAGCTGATTCCTGTGAATTCAGTACTGCGAAAATTGAGGTTTGAGCTTGGTCTCGAGAATTCATGCAAGTTTCTTGAAAATTCCTTGTGGTGTGCTAAGTAGCATACATGAAGATTCTAGAACACTCCACGTAATGTGCTTTGATAGCATTTACGAGATTCTGGACGATTCTCCACAATGTAGTTGGTAAGCGCATCGAAGATTCTGGAACAGTTGTGTAATATGCGTAGGAGCGGTACATTTAACTCACCTAATAAAAAAGAAAGTAATTTGTTGATTGAACACGTACCAGTGATAGCTGCCATCATTAAAAAGGTTATAAACATTGCCAATAATTATCTCTCTAAAACTCCATTACATCATTGAATCTGATTATATATATGTTAATTTGACTGCTGATATCTATGCTAGGATAAACAGAATGATTGTCTCGTGTTAATCAAACATTTTGTGTTAAATGTCAACGCTCTTTTGATTATATTCATATGTTGTATATTTCATTGTTGATTTATTAATAAATTTATTTTAAAATTTATTAACCTTCTTGCAGATATATTAAAACTCATGGAGTAATAGTGGGTTGACGGGGGCTCATTGTTACTTTTTTGTTAATTAATTAATTAATTAATTAATTGTTAATTGTTACTTTTCCACTAAGAAGGGGTGTAGAAGGCATAGACAGGGTAGGTGTAATTTCTGTTCTGTTTGTAAAAATACTAAAAAGATTTCATCCTCTTTTTTTATATTCTCACCTTTAAAAAGGTGTCATTTTTCTCATCTGTTGTTTGCATGATGTCACACTATAATTTCTCTAGAATTAATTTGACTTTGTTATTCATAAATTATAATTTCTCTAGAATTAATTTGACTTTGTTAGTCATAAATTATAATTTCTCTAGAATTAATTTGACTTTGTTAGTCATAAATTATAATCTAGAATTAATTTGACTTTGTTATTCATAAATTAAAATTTCTCTAGAATTAATGTGACTTTATTATTCATAAATTATAATTTCTCTAGAATTAATTTGACTTTGTTATTCACAAATTATAATTTCTCTAGAATTAATTTGACTTTGTTATTGATAAATTATAATTTCTCAGCACTCAAATGTGTAAGTAGTTAAAAATAATCTCCAGTCTAACAAAATCGCAATTGTGGGTGAGCAGTTTAAAATAATCACCAGTCTAAGAACAAATTCGAGTGAGCAGATTAAAATAATCACCAGTCTAATTTGAATGAGCAGTTTAAAATAATCACCAGTCTAAGAACAAATTCGAGTGAGCAGATTAAAATAATCACCAGTCTAATTTGAATGAGCAGTTAAAAATAATCACCAGCCTTAGAACAAATTTGAGTAAGTAGTTTAAAATGTAAAAAAACCACTTCCGGTATCATTATTAAGTCATGTACTCAACAGGACACAGATCTGGATTTAAAAGTATAAATCCATCATTTGATTACTCTCAAACGAGAGACATTTCCTGGTAATATAATATATACTTAAATCTGTAATTATTATTAACACTGTTAAATGTATTGATAAATAAACTATACTGATTACGTTTCAGTACTGCTTCAACAACTGACATTTTTAAGATCCAGTTTAGATAAAGTGAAAGACCCATTCCAATGGTTGATTCCTGCGCTTAAATATTAAGACAAACACATGAAAGAATATAATAGAGAAAACATTCAAGACAATTTATTAAACTTTATTAAAGATTTCATATCATAACTTTGGACATCACAAAAGATAACAGTCAAGACAGTTTACTTTTATTAAAGGTATCAAATCTTACCAGCAAAGTGTCACTCAAACCAGTATAGCAAAGTCAACATTCAGAACACTACAGTGAACTTCATTTTTAAAGACATCAAATCTCACCTGCCAGGTGCCACTCCACGTGAATCAACTTGATCCCTTGAGGAACGTGTTCTTTTCCTCGTCGGTTCCATTTCTAATTCTGTAGAAGAAAGAAAATTAGCCCAACTGAGGACCAGACACACTTTTTAACTGTCTATAATTGTGAACATATTCAGCTTACTGATCTAAGCTGCTAGATTCATTCTTCTAGCAAGCCAGTTTCTATTGTGGTTGGACTCGGCAACTTTTCAAATTTCAAGTTTTAATATTATGTGTTCATTAATGAGGTTATCAGTATGCCAAGAAGGGTAAAATAAATAATAATGCATAAAGAAATAATGGTGATGGAAATGTTGATAACGGTGGTCGCTGTAACAACTGAAGAGAGCAGTTAATCTTTGAAAAGTTCTAAGTTCTTAACAATGCAATGTCACCTCATAAGAGCACTTTTTAAAAATGTGAACAAATAACTGAATGGACGTAAGAATGTCATATAGTAAAACAAATGAATTGATAAGCAAAATGACAGCATGGAGCATATACAACCAGTTAAAAGTAGAATTAGCATAGCTATAAATAAAGACATAAAATAGGTATTTCTTTCTGATGGAAAAGAGTGTCTTGAGACCACTGGACTGTGACTATATCCTTGAAATCCACAACAGACCCATTATGAATAAATGATAAGTGTGTGTGTGTGTGTGCGCGCGCGCGTTAGCAAGAAAAGCCAAATTAGCGTGCATTTACTAGCAAAATGAGCCAGATTGGCGTGTAGTTACTAGCAAGGACAGCCAGATTGGCGTGTAGTTACTAGCAAGGACAGCCAGATTGGCGTGTAGTTACTAGCAAAATGAGCCAGATTGGCGTGTAGTTACTAGCAAGGACAGCCAGATTGGCGTGTAGTTACTAGCAAGGACAGCCAGATTGGCGTGTAGTTACTAGCAAAATGAGCCAGATTGGCGTGTAGTTACTAGCAAGGACAGCCAGATTGGCGTGTAGTTACTAGCAAGGACAGCCAGATTGGCGTGTAGTTACTAGCAAGGACAGCCAGATTGGCGTGTAGTTACTAGCAAGGAGAGCCAGATTGGCGTGCATTTACTAGCAATATGAGTCTGATTGGCGTGCATTTACGAGAGCCAAATTGGCATGCATTTACTAGCAAGGAGAGCCAACCTGGAGTGCAGTTAGTAATAAAAGGAAGCGAATTTAGTTTGCAATTACTAACAATGTGAGCAAATTTGGCGAACAATTCTAACCAATTGAACAATGAAATTGCTAATACAGCGAGCGACATTGGCGCCCAGTTACTAAGGAAATGAGAGAAACGGCAAACAGTTATTGACAACGTGAGTGATATTAGCGTACAGTCCAAACAAAAATGAGCGACATTTTCGTGCAGTCCTAACAAAAATGAGCGACATTTTCGTGCAGTCCAAACAAAAATGAGCGACATTTTCGTGCAGTCCAAACAAAAATGAGCGACATTTTCGTGCAGTCCTAACAAAAATGAGCGACATTTTCGTGCAGTCCTAACAAAAATGAGCGACATTTTCGTGCAGTCCTAACAAAAATGAGCGACATTTTCGTGCAGTTATAAACAAAGTGAGCCAAAATGACGTAAGTATTGACACACTGATCAAAACTGGTGTCAGTTCTAGCAAAGTGTAATATGCGGTTACAAATAAAGTGACCAAAGTTGGTGTGCAGTAACCAACAGAGTGAGCGAAATTGTCTTTGCAATTACTAGCAGAGTGAGCGAAGTCGTTTTTGCAATTACCAACATAGTGAGCGAATTGTCTTTACAATTACCAACATAGAGAGCGAATTGTCTTTACAATTACCAACATAGTGAGCGAATTGTCTTTACAATTACCAACAGAGTGAGCGAATTGTCTTTACAATTACCAACATAGTGAGCGAATTGTCTTTACAATTACCAACAGAGTGAGCGAATTGTCTTTACAATTACCAACATAGTGAGCGAATTGTCTTTACAATTACCAACATAGTGAGCGAATTGTCTTTACAATTACCAACAGAGTGAGCGAATTGTCTTTACAATTACCAACATAGTGAGCGAATTGTCTTTACAATTACCAACAGAGTGAGCGAATTGTCTTTACAATTACCAACATAGTGAGCGAATTGTCTTTACAATTACCAACATAGTGAGCGAAGTCGTTTTTGCAATTACCAACATAGAGAGCGAATTGTCTTTACAATAACCAACATAGAGAGCGAATTGTCTTTACAATTACCAACATAGTGACGAAGTTGGCGTGCAATTAACAAGAAAATGAGCAAAATTAGAGTGCAGTTAACAACAAAGAGAGCAAAATTTGTATACATTTACTATTTCAGCGAAGAGTTTATCAGTTGAAATACATACCTTGCGTGATAATGAATCAATAAATCCCACTGAACGCAGTAATACTGGTTATTCTCAAATGATCAATTCTCAGTGTTAAGTGATTTATTTTACTTGAAAAACTGTTTGGGTACTTTTAACACAGCATTCAAGAATCTCTAATACGTATAGGAAACGTCCACAACCTGGTGAGAGACACTATTGCTCGACCCAAACAAATCCCCGTCTGACGACCCACACAAACTTAATTTTTAAATAAGTCAGCGAACATCAGAACGAGTTTGTGTACTTTCCTTGGTGAGTTACTATGACTGCACACGATAAAGAAATCATGAATTACTAGGAAGAAGTATTTCAGTCACTTAACTGAATATAAAAGTACATAATCATACAAAAGTTGGGAGAATAGCACGATCAGTACTGAATAAGAAATAAATAATTGTCTGTTTTACAAGAATGGGTATTTTAACATGTGGAATGAAAAGTTTAAAAATGGCATTAAAGTGCAAATAACCTTCATTCATATATATAGGGTGGAAAAGGCGTCTGTCGCAAGGCATAGGGATGGTAAAAGCAAAAACTGGAAATAACTTATTGATAGAAAAATGTTTCGCAATCTCTTTACATTGCTTTATCTCACCTCTAGAATCTACAGAAATAAACAAGTAGGTATTAGAATCGAATAATAAAATACCCGGATATTTCTCTTCCAGAGGGTCTTGCGCAATCCCTGTCCCCAGGCATGACCTTCGACAAGAAAATACATGTTATTAGTTATGAAAGAACAGAAAACAGTGCTCTCGTTTTAATCAGTTTGCATAAAAACATAACTTCAGACGATAGACTGGACAATATGAAGATACTGTTTAGTTTATTTGTAATAAACGAAGTACTTCTTTATTAATCAGTTTCATTGTAAGAGTAATTAAGTATGTACTTCTTGTGTTAAGTTTGAAAATCATACAGATATTGTGGTTAGGTCACCGTTTCCCAAAGTGTGAACCACAAGTCCCAGGATTATTATTTTTTTTTTTTAACCTAACCTAACCGCGCTTACAGAAACTCAATTGGTAGGTGTTTCCTGACTTTGGGTGCCACAGAAAAAATCCTGATACTCTTAAGGACGCCGTGAACCGAGAAAGTTTGGGAACCACTGGGTTACTCAGAGGTGTTCTGTGTTTGTGTGTGATTCAGTCAAATTTACCTCTATCTTTAGGACAGAACTACTACGCCCTTGATACCTTAGATATAAATGTGTGTGATTAGTAAAATGTACCTCTATCTTTAAGACAGAACTACTAAGCCCTTGCTGCCTTAGATATAAATAAAAGTCAGTTTAGAATGTAGTCAAAAGTCAGTATAATAATTGTTGTTCTAAGAATGAATTGAATTTATAGATTAAATGACTTAAAATGATCTTACACCTAATCACCGTTATATGGCAGACGTTTCAAACACGTTATATAGTAGTCACGTCACTACAAATTTGAACACAATTATGCATTAAGTCATATGTAAACAAAACTATGCATTAAGTCATATGTAAACACAATTATGCATTAAGTCATATGTAAACACAATTATGCATTAAGTCATATGTAAAAACAATTATGCATTAAGTCATATGTAAACACAATTATGCATTAAGTCATATGTAAAAACAATTATGTATTAAGTCATATGTAAAACACAGTGTACAGATGCAACACACATTTCTTATAGAAACACATGCCAATACAACTCAACATAACATAAACATATGCTTGTTTTATTTACTTTTCGTTAATTTCCAAGTGCAATTTAAATGTAACATTTGTTACGAGCGCTTTAAGGTTTGTAGTTGTGTTTAAGTAAAACAACAGACAGAGGAATCTATATCAGTTCTATTTTCAGCTATAAAACTTTTTTTCATACCAAACCTCAGGTAGATTATTATTATTATGTTTTATTGTTCACGTCAATTCCACGTCTTTCCCTCGACATGTTGCAGAACACTGTCGCTGCTATTCTCTCAAGGCTAATCTGGCACTCTGCCATAATTGCTCCCTCAAGCAGAACAATTGTAACAATTTCCAGTAACTTCCTTGTACTAGAAATTGCTCGATGTAGTCAGCATATGGCCACCATACATCAATGGGATGCAGTGTATTCCTTACATTTACACACTGTAGCAGACACCTATCGCATCTGCCAGGGTTGTAGCGGTCTATAAAAATCAGTGAACCAGGAGATTCTGATAAAAAAGGAAAGGCTGATTTTTCCTAATAAAAATATAATCAGGCAACAAACAGTAAGTTTCCAGTTTCTTTCTGTTAACTCCAATTTTTCTTACATTCAAGCAACTTACAGTTTCTTACAACAGTATTTATTAATCCAATACATGCATGCAGCGTAATAGTTTCATGAGCGGGTTCACTAGAAACAATGTCAGGTATTTAGCATATAAGCATCATACATTTGTTGAAATAATAGTCTACTCACATAATAAATAATCTCTACATAAAACAAAAGTGTAATACATCAATAGCAAAATGCACAAACTATTTCTAAGTCTATTCTCTCTCAACCAGTCAGTTAACTCTCCATTAAGCTAACGACCGCCTTTCATGATCAGACTTCTTGCCACACCAAATTCAAGTGATTAGAAAATAGAATTCTCTAAAGCTAGGTAAACTTTTGATCTCAGCCCATTGGCTGGTCTTAAACCATGGGATAATAAAACTACTCATTCCAGTTGAAATTGATTTGCATTGCATCAGCAATTTCTAGCATATTCTCAACACTGGTGTTTACTCCAACTCTGACACTTAAAAAAGGAGTGCCCAAGGTCGGGTCACTTCGACAATTTATATAACAATTAAGTCTAGAAATAGGGATAGGCAAATTTACTCTGCCACGTATTGTTTTATTGTTTAGGTCTATTATTGCAGTACAAAGATTCTACACTATTAATTGGTGGTGAGGAAGTGTAAAAATGTTAATGCAATCTTGCAGTAAAAATGTGTGCTAGGAAATTTTCACTCAGCTCTTAGAAGTAATTAATTGTATGATCTATCTCATCAGCTTTATAAACAGTGACTTATTTTCTCAGAAATGACGTTTGCATGGTTGGCTGCCTATATATTCTAATACAAACGGTGCAGCCAAGTAAACTTTGCATCGTAAAATAAACAGTTTATGCTGTAATTTAATAAATTTCCAACTAGTTACCTATTCAAATAATTTTCATTGGTCCATTCTCATTTTATGTACTTAAAATTCCATGCCATAAAATTAAAATGAATCAATTAAAGCACTTTTTGGTTGGTTATTATGTTATGGTGTACAACTTTTTAAGATGCAAAACTGCTAAAGTTGTGGCTCCAATAGCTTACCATACTTCTGTCGATTCAAAGATACCCACATGCCTTAATTGTAACTTCACAATTGAATTAATAAGAAATGTGGGGGTACTTACGTAATGTAACCTCAACATTACGAACTTTGCGGTTTTAAATTTATACTTCAACTTAAAGATCTCTCTATATAAACTGGCCCTGACTTATGATATTTCTTGATTATCAAAGCCTGAAACACTTTTGGGCCATCTTTTTTCTTATCATGTATTAACTAACTGTGGATTTCGAAGTGGTTCTCAAAATATCTTTTTTATCTGCAAATAATTGTGTAGAACTTTCTTTCCTGTAATTGTTTTTAGAAACTACATCTATGTGTGCAGGTAGGGGATGGTGTGAATAAACAAATTTGTTATATTCTGCCCTTTACATGTAGATTAATGTTTTTGTTTTGTTATATTCTCTTTAGTCTATATAGACCTGTGTATGCGCAAGAAAAAGAATAGAAATATAAGTATATGATGTGACAGGTGGGCTGAGAAACGGTCACAAAAAATCCCTGCTGGGTTTGGTTTTGTACAGCTAATAAATGAATAGTCCCTAATAAAATTTCAAATATTAATTTACTTTTATTTATTTATTTATTATTTATTTAAGTATCATACACAAATCAATGAAATGAAAGGTAGGATAGTTATTGAGCAATGTCTCGAAACATCTAGAGAGAAAACACAACTCTGAATTACAGGCACACATATTTGAATTTTTAATTCACTCAAAACACATTTCACTGTTTCTTCTCAGCAGGCTAATTTGTGCATAAAGTCAGACAGAAAAATAAACTGTGCATGAATTTGACGACAATATTGTAAAATAAAATGGTAGACATAAGATACACAGAGCAAAAGTAATATATTTATATTTCTCTATTTACAAAGATTTAAGAAAAATAACTAAAATTTTGAGCAATAACCCATGATGGATATGAGAGAGAGTTGGAATCACAACAATTTAGGACATACATACATACATAAATATAAAATAAAATGTGCTACCTGCAAAGACCTCAGGACAACTAAAGTTTTATTCCACAGAAACCAAAAGGTCTGGAGTTGTACAACATAATAGATATGCATACATATAAGCAAGAAGATATAACAGTGGGCTATAATATACTATAAAGCAGATTAGTAAATACCTTGACCCAACTATCATGCACTAGCATAACTATTCTAAGCAATTTGCTGAAAATTGACAATAAAGATGTCTTTTCTTCCTATCATGATATAGCTGAAATTAAAAGAACAGAAATGAAAGTATTTGAATAAATTTAGTGGCAAATGATACATGACAAATAATGGTACATGAAGCGGTAATATTTCTGAATATGTATCAAAACAGAAAACAATTAATGTGATGAATGAGAACAACTGTATAAAACAGGTCAAACAACATTTTAGCAATCAGATTAAAATTCAACACACAAAGATACACTATTTAAATTCAACATACACAGGATAATTATTAGTCAGAGTAAACTCTAATACACAATTTAAGTCTAACAAAAGAAAACCATTAAACTTTAAGATGCAACTTTAATCACACCACACAAAATCCCAAGAGAAGAATTCATTAAATAAATTACATAAATTTTTATTATGCATATCCTCAAGTTTTTCTGAACAACAAAATGCCATATATATGTGAATTATATAAATTATCAAGTCACACAGACCTTGTAGCATTTCACTCATGCAAGTTGCTTTCTTATGTACCATAAAACATTGATAGTGTACAAGGATAAAAAAAACAAACAAACAAACATGGCATATGAGTTTGGTACTTGCCATCAAGTTCATCTGCTCAGTTCGGTCTTCCTTCTTCAAAATAAGTAAATGACGGTGTGGAAAAAAAAATCATGTTTGAATTGCTATGCATTCAACATCACACAACATTGCTACATACCTCTTTTAATTTTCACTGCTCTCTACTATTGAAAATTGTAATCTTATAAAATCTATCTTAAACGTCTTTTTTATTCTTAATTTTTTACCACATAAGTGTTTTTAAAATCTGTTAACACTTTTAGTGAAACAGATGAACTTTGTTTTGATGGCAAGTACCAAACTAATATGCCATGTTCTTCAAACAGCTCTGATATGTGACTTGTTTTTCTTCTCATTTATTTTATCTTATATAGTGTATTATTATCATGCTGTTTATGTGTGAATGGCACTTATCAGGTGAAACACAATGTATTAATTAAATTAAATATTCAATTCTTTCTCTGACTTCCATACCTTGCACTAATTGTGTCATGATTAGGTTAGTGACAATATACAAATGGTGGTTTTGAAAGCCAGCAAATGCATATAATTCATCAGGAGCAACCAAAGGTGAGGTAAACATTAACACATAATACTATTTGTTTGTTTGCAATGTACTGAGTGACTGGAAGTATTGTACTAGAGCCTGCAATAGTGGCAAAGCAGACAGAAACAAAACAATGTTTGGGTTTTTTTTGTTTGTTTGCAATGTGCTGAGTGACTGGAAGTATTATACTAGAGCAGTGATGGCAAACCTTTTAGGGACCGCTTGCCCAAACTCCAACCCTAAACCCACTTACTTATCACAAAGTGCCAACACTGCAATTAACCTGAATATGGAGGGCATAGTTTAGCAAAAACAACTCTTGTGTCTTAAAAAGAAAAACATAGCTTTCAATGATGCAAAAAGCTCTTTATTGAGAGGAGAGGTACAAGTTTGGTTTTGCGCAATTAAAGTGATTTTTACTGTTGTATGCATACTGATAATTTGTCGAACCTTATACTTCATTTCTTTGCAACACATGCAATACTGGGATTTTTTTGTTTGCAATGTGCTGAATGAGTGAAAATCATGTACTGCCTGTGACATGAATGTATACTAGATTATGGAGGCTTCTTTAAACTGTACTACTATAAAAACAAACATCCTAACAAACCCAAAATGGCAGGAGTATATGCATGCATTAAACATTTACAGTCTTTTGTTTCCATTTACAAGCAACATGTGTTTATCAAATCATGTCACAAGACACTTTAAAATCAGTATATACAAAATGAGCTTCCAAACCTGAGAGATAGGAAATAAAGATTAAAAAAGTGATCAATCATCAGAGTTAAACAATAAGTTTTTTTATGGCACTAAAAATCACACTGCTCTGTTGTAAATAGTATTGAAGAAACAATACTATGCATCTGCCTACAGATGGAGAGCTGCAGTGTTGCACAGTGCATAGATTTGTATTGCAATGAATGCATGAAGATGAATTTACTGTATAAATTTACTCTTTATTTATATATCATTGTTGTTAGTGGCAAATTGTGTGAAATATAACTTTAATTACTTTTTCTTACCCTTTGCTGTGCTTTTCATTATGTAAAATACATATTACAAAGAAATATTTTTACACAATTATATAAATTATTTACTAAGTTAATATTGTCATCACATGTAAAAATTTAATTTAGATAATTTCTAAATAATGTGCATAATATGAAACAAATATATTAAAAAAAATATCAGCAGTAAAAAAAAGAAGATGGATTCATTTAGGACCACAAATATCATGTGATAATTACTCACTGGACAGAAAAATCAAATAAATCCATATTCCTAAAAGATCTCAGAGGGCAAATGTTAAAAAAATGTTAATCAAGAATAATCCCAATGAATAGGAAAATTTACCAAATTCTGGCTTAGTAAAGATTTGAATAATGAAATAGTACTGTATATCTACAGATTTCAGACATTTCTTGCTACTGTAAGATCTGTTTAGTTAGGCCTTAATAGGGTTCTCACTTCAATTGTTTATGGCCTAAGCCCTAAAGATCCTAAAGATGGTTCTCACTTTCAGTGTTGTGCAACTGTTTAGTTAGATTTTAAGAGGGTTCTCTCACTTCTAGCACTGTGCATTCTGTTCAGTTAGGCTTTATAAGGTTCTCACTTTCAGTTGTGTGCAGTCTGTTTAGTTGGGCCCTAAGAGGGCTCAAACTTCCAGTGAAGTAGAATCAAGTTAAACTCAAAAGAGATTCACTCTTTCAGTGAATCATTATTTTTTTTTACTTAGATCCTAAGAGACTCCTCACATTTCAATTGAAGTAAAATGTATTTAGTTAAACCAAAAGGGAGGCTCACTTTTAGTAAAGTGGTATTTATTTAGTTTGACCCTTAAAGGGGCTCACACTTCAGGTGATTGAAGTCTAGTTAGACCTTAAGGGAGTTCATATTTCCAGTGAATGAATCTAGTTAGAACTTAAGGGGTTTCACATTTCCAGTGAATGGACCCTAAAGGGGATTATACTTCTAGTGCAGTGGGATCTAGTGAATTATTTGGATACATTATGCAACAATATGGATCATGTACATCTTTCTCACTTTAGTAATCTGTGCTAGATCCATAATTGAATCTTATCATCTTTTTTGTTATACAGGAAAATAATTTTAATTCAAATTAAATTTGACTATTTAACTACATCAACAATAAATGCATGCAGTGTATGTACATATGCTACAACAATGTGACTGTATCTTAGATGGAAGGTGTGCAAACATAAGCTACGTACACAAGCATGTACTTTTGTCAAAATAAACATAAGTGTACCATATTTCAGAGCAATTAATGAAAATCATAAACAAGCTCATCTTCAAATGAATGGACATATTAATGTGAACTCATTTTTCTAAGTTGGACCAATCCATAGTTTTAAATACCTGTCCATCGAAATATAGCCTACAGAGATCAACACAGATACTACAATGAATCCAGTATAGCTGTAAGCAAGTCTGCTTATTGTTTAATCTTGAGTCTTTACTAAACAAAATGATATACATATTATATATGTTAGCAAATACCTGCTGAACTAAAATGCCAAATACCAGGTTTTACTTTCCTTGACTTGCTGTGTCATAAGAACAGATCAAGAAAAAATAATCAGAAGAATAAAGATGTCACTTTCTCACCCAAAACAAATCACTAAGAAAAAGATATTTTCTGTTTTTAACATTTTCAAACTAATGGAATTCTATCAACTGACTAACACTTTTCATCCAAGTTAAAGTACTCAACTAAGATGTATTCTAACTGATCATCAATGATTTCAGATATTTATCACTTATTTCCAAACATATTTCTGACTATCCTTTATTAAGGAAAGAACATAATGTGATGATCAATCTGACATAACTGTAGGTAATCTCATAATGTGTATTAAGAAACTAGAAATAATTAAAAAATTATTCAAAATCATATATATAATTATAAAATAACATTTTTAAATGCTTTCATTCTTTATTTTAAAAAAGAAAGAAAGGAAAGTAAACCACACACAAAATTAAGTTCCTTTCTCTCTCCACCATTTAAGTACCATTTTCTAACATCCATGATCATTTCATATGTTTCTTTGGAGTGAAGAAGACATCCCGGGTAAGCATGGAGGTAATACAGGGTATCTGCTTCTTTCGATTCATGAACTCTTTACTGGCATTGGACTCGAAATCATAGGCGACCTTCTTACAAACCCGAGTCATCATGGTAAGCAGATCCATACGTTTCCAGTTCGCTTTAACCACTTCTGCTAGGGCTTGGATAAACCATGAGCCACGAGTGGAATTGCGCCAAGCATAAAATCCTGAGAAGAAAGAAAAGCCCACATAAATAAAAGGTAACAAGATATAAGTATATGGGTCATTCTGTCTAAATGTATTATTTTTGTGACAGGAAGTGCAAAATATAAAGTGGAGTAAATCTAATTATTTTATGTGTTAAGGTCGACAACAGCACTTAATGCTCACATAAAAATAGAAACATTATATAAATGTTGGTGTTATAGAAGTTTGAAACACATAAAAAGCATATGTTTTTTGTTGAAAATGAAGAAAGTACTCTGAGAATATTACTCTGATGACTACAGCACGATGTCATTTTCATCAATACATCATTAATTTTCAATTAAACAATATTTAGCAATTAATATTTAGTGATCAACTAACTATTCTTTGAATGTCTGAAATGGAATCTGCTGTAAGAATAAATTCTGACGCAGGCTGATTGAGCAAAAGTGCGCAAGCAAAACTCTCAGTGATCATACATACGATGCTTTTTCAAATCTTAAACACTGGACTACATTCGGATGCATTACCTTAAACAGACTGGACTACATTCTGATACATTACCTTAAACAGACTGGACTACATTCTGATGCATTATGTCTAAGCAATGACATTCATGCAAAACTCACCTGGCACAACAGAATAGGCCATCAGAAAGTCAGCTTCCGTAGGAATGCGGCGAATCTCCATATCTACTTCCACTGCATCTGCCTGTGTCTTGCCAAGAGCATCAGAAACAGTTACCCCTGAATCAAGTTTATCACCCCGACAGGCCTTAACATAAAATTTAAATGTCAAATGACATGATAAGTGCAGCAATGGTAAAGGAAAAGATTATTTCTGAAAAAAAGTCATCTTTATGCTTATTGTAAATCATTTTATTTTAAAATAAAGTACCATAAGGAAAAAGTTTGTTTCACAAGATATATATTACAGCAAAAGTCAACTTATAAAGCTGGAGATAGAAATAAAAATCAATTCTTTTAAAAAGCCAAGAAAACCTCAAAACTCACATTTATAAACAATAATATTACAGCAATTAGCCGGTTTTATGCTCCTTGATTAGTGCTTTATTTGATATAATGCTTTTTTCATTTTATGCCATATGACTGTAATACACAAAAAGTTTGATCTTATACTAAGTGCTAAACTCCCTGCACTGTAAATATACGCCCGGGCTGGGCATGCACAGACTCAAAGTGTGCATATATGTAACAAGCACAGCCGATGACAATCTATTGCATCAAATCTCAATTATATACATGTATTCATTGACCCTTCAAAATGGTATCAAAACGTGTAAATCAGATAGGCAAAGATAATGATAACAAGAAATAAGGAAAGTGTTAGTCACTCAAAATTAAATTAGAAGTTTTGAAGCAACTTGAATCTGGTAAGCATCAGCATGATTTGGTCACAGCTTTAGGTTTGGCACAATCAATCATTTAAATTATCAAAAATAGGGAAAAAATTAGGGAGCTTTCTTAATGCAACACAAATTACTAGAACCAGATCAACACTTATAGATGACATGAATGTTTACTATTTAGTTTTGTGTTTTGTACTTTTTATTTAATTCTGATACAGCTTTCTGGACCTTGGAAACAAATTAATTTGATTTCTATTAACTATTATGGAAATAAATGTTTGTTTATCATTTTTCAGTTAGCGCTCTAGTTTTCAAGAATGAATTAGAGCACTAAGTAGGGGATTCCTATATATACTTCATACTTTTAAAAGTAAAAGTAAAGAAACACTTCCTCAAATAAATGAATTAAACATAAACACCCCCATCCACCCACTTCTCCAACATAAGGTTATCAATATAAATTACAATGAAAAAGATTAACTGACATCAATATTTCCATGAAACCATATTTGAATAATTTTAATACCTATACAGATCTATATCCTAAAACATAATTCAACAGATTAGTGTCAATACAAATCACAGGATAGTTCTTATCAGAAAACAGAAATGGAGTTATTAGAAATAAGCGATAATAGTTTCTATGTAATCTTGAATAGGCAAAGCCGCAATAGTCTTTACATGCGCTTTTCATAACAAAGTCACAAGTTTATTGTTTACTGCCAATTCTAAGTGTTTCCTTTCTCATGTTGTAGAACACTGACTAGACATTATTGTCCTGAGACCATCTGGTGTTCCTCCGTATTATCTCCTTCAGGCAGAACAATAATTGCAGCAATTTCCAGTAACTTCCTTGTACCAGAACTTGTTTGATGTAGTCAGCATACTTTGCCACCATACAGCAACAGAGTGCAGTGTATTACTTCTCGCATCTTCCACAGTCGTAGCAGTTTATAATCAGAAGATTCAGGTAAAACAAGGAAAGGCTGCTTATTCTCTGTAAAATATTATCAGGGAACAAACACAAAGTTTCCACTTTATTCACCTTTAACTCTATTCTCTCTTACATTCAAATCTCAACTTACAGTTTCCTGCAACAGTATTTATTAGCCCGATACACACACAGAGCTTAATAAATAAAGCATATCAATTTTACAAGTGCATTCAAGAAACAATGTCAAATGTTTAGCATAACATATACGAGCATCTAAGTTCAAAAATTTGTAGAAATAATAATCTACTCACATAATAAATCTCTATGTAAAACACAAGTATAACACATCAATAGCAGAATGCAGGAAATATTTCAAAATCCATTCTCTCTCAATCAGTCAGTTGCATAACTCACCATTAAGCTAACAGCCGCCTTTCATGACCATACTTCTTGCTACTCCACATTCAAGTGATTAGACAATAGAATTCTCTACAGCAGGTAAACTTTTGATCTCAACCCATTGGCTGGTCTTGTTCCCGTAAATCTTAACCATTGGATAATAAAAACTACTCATCCTGTTAAAACTGGTTTGGATTGCATTAGAAATTTCTAGCATATTTGAGTTGTTTACTCCAATTCTGACACTTTCAAAAATACCATCAAAAGGAGTGCCCAAGGTTGGGTTACTTTGACAATTTAACAATTTACATAACAATCAAGACTAGAAATAGGGATAGGCAAATTTACTCTGCTACATATTGAAAAAGGCTGCCCAGAATCGAGTGTGCTGGAGGACTGTTGTCAAGGTCCATTGTTCCTCAAGGAATCCAAGGAAATAAGCAAGTAAGCAAGCAAATTTACTCTGCCACACCATGACTGCATAGTGTGTAATAAACTTATCTCTTATAAATGCAGTGTATATCAATTTATCTTCAAAACATGTTTTTTCTTTAGACTAACACGATTGTGTTTCTTTGTAATTCAACATTTTCTCTTTAATAAAATCTACCTTAAAGAAGAGCAAGCTGAAAATAGGGCTATGCTTTATGTACTTTAGGTAGCATAGAGAACAGCACATCTTTGGTTCTTCTAATAAATAGCAATGAATGAATGAAATATCAACAGTGCAAAACTGAATTATGACAGAAATCTTAAAATACACAAATATACTGAAAACAATAATTCTGATTAGACAGAGATATAACCTGTGCTCTTCATACCTGAATGATAAAAATTTTGGGTTTTCCAGCGAGACTTTTACATTTGTCTCCCTTGAAAGGAGCAACAAGCTTGTCGATCTCAACACGACCATCTTTGCCATACACATACCCTTCCTCTCCATGAGAAAGTATAGCACAGGCAAAGCAATCTGAATTTGTGTGGTCTTCCTCTGCAACTGAAAATAAAAAGGCAAACAAAACTCAAACTGAAATATGAATTCTAATTATTAGTTTAAAGAACAAATTTTAAAATATTTTCTAGAATAACCCCTGAATTTTGTTTAAAGACTAAGAAGATGAATCTAAATCACACAAATATTAAGTTAAGTACAACTGTTGCTAAATGTTTATCCAGTAGTGTAAAGACTAGGTACATTATTGTTATTATGTTATATGAGGTAAATCAAATCAGCAGAAATCATAAAACTAGTGCCTTTAATATAACAAATATACTGTTCTATAAGCAGTGCACTTATTAATATGCACAGGTATATATATATATACCTATACATAAACATTAAAATTATGAAAATCACTAATCTCTGGGTACTGCTTTTCTTACCTTTAGCCAAGAAACTTGTCATTTCATCAACTAGTAGATCATATCGAATCACAGTCTCAAAGCCCATATCTGTAAACATGTGATAAAGGTTTGTTGCATCTTCATCTGTGCCTGTCCTTTCTCCCATTCTTGTTTGAGGGAGGAAATTTTTGTTGTTTATGATCAATGCCTTTCCTCTGTCAGGATAGTCCATTTTGTAGGAGTCCGAAGCAAACTGCGAAGACTTCAATACAGGTATCTTTGTTGGTGGTGTTGCTACTACTGGGCTGAAAATGTAACACAACTCTGCTATGAGTTAACCCTAGTGCAACTCTCCAGAAGTTTTTGAGTTAAGGAAGGATTCAAAATTCTACCTTTATTTTTAGAAGTATTTTTTGTTACAATCATTGTGTGAAATTTGATGTAATTTATTACAAGCAAGAATGCGAGCTTACTATAATCATTGCACATGATCTTCATATTTCTGAAATGATGATAAATACTATTTTGATGAATGCACAAGAAAGTCAAACAAAGACCCTAAACTTAAAACATTAAACGGTAAATATTAAATGCAAAAGAGTAAAGTGATGATAACAAAATGCTGAAATAGTTTTTTTTAAGCAAATGTTTGTATCTAATTCAATGTTTCTTTGTAAAACCAAAATACTATAAGCATCCACAAACTCAGTTGCAATCTGATGGTTTCTGGTCCATATTAATCCCTATTAGCATTATTTTTTAATGCTTGAAAATTCTCTACTTAAAGGAAATTTTCTTAACAGTAAAGATGCAATTCCTTGCTTTCACTGGTTCTAATTTTCAAAAGAAATCAGTTGGCATTCACTTGTACCCAACCACTTACATTAATTGTGTATGCAAGAAAACTCTGTAATATCTAGATGATAATAATTATAATTATTAAATGTACTACGTAAATCTTACTCTTAGTAGTGAGCAGGAATGTAAAGATTTTCTTTTCTTTATTAAAGTCATAAGAAATTGGTGTCCTCAAGCAGTCTATATAAATTTTTAAACTGTAAATAATAGATCCAAACACTTTGTAAAAATTATATAAAAAGCAAAGTTATTAAGAAAAAAGTAAAAAGAAAACAGAAGAGGTATGAGATAATGTTTTAAGGCTGAATGTTTCTGACAGTATATAGAAGTCCAATTGTTTCAATAGCATCAAAACACTTTAAAGGATATTATTTTTTTACTGGCATACAGAAAGAAGATTAAGATAACAAATTGCAAGTAAGAAAGCCATCAAAATTGTGAAATAATGCATAATGACTGGATATTTCTTATTTAAATAATCAAAAAAGATGGGGTGTCCATAATAAACAGTTAATAATAATTGCTGTAAAGCAATCCATATTGTTCATAAATGTCACAAAACGGGCGGCTCGTTACAAGCCGACCTCGAGCTGAAGTTAGAGATGCAAGGGGTGAAGTCTATTTTTGGCCTGCTCCGGTGCACCTCCAAGATAAACTCATGTGACGTATGCCAGTACTACGTCGCGTCAAGTTGTTACATAGACACACATGACATACTCCATTGATGTTTGGGTGGGGCCCAGTTTATTAGTGTCATGCCAAGGAACGTTTTATTGGCGGTGTCTGTTGTGAGTGTGTATCATAAATGTGAATAAATGGACGAACAGACGAACGGTGCAAAACAATAGTACAAATTCTTTCGTCCCTCTCAAAAACTATGAATAACAAGAGAGTTGAAAGATGTTTAAATCAGGATATTTATTTCCCGATTTAAAAGGGGCACTACTCTTTCGCACAGTGATTAATCATTCATTCAACTTTCCAATGTCATACACTCTGTGGGAAATAAGGGGAGATGAAAATGATGAAATTCAAAATATAAAATAAAGATTAATTACACAATTCTTATGCGGCAAATGTGGCCGCTTTAACAATAGTTCACATATAGAATAAGCATTACTTTTAACATTAGAGTTCTTATTTTGCAAACGATATAATAGTGTTCATTTTCTTAAGAGTCCTAGACTTAAGTATGTGCGCGTTAGCTGTGCTAATTATTACTCACTATTAATGTCAGAGTTCCAAGGAGATGACGTAATCTCACACGTCACTTATAAGCGGCACTTCAAAGTGAAGATCACGGCGCAATTGAGGCGTCGCATTACAGGTGAAGATTCTGCAGAATCTAGGCACCACTTTCAGATTTTCACGGGGGAGAAATCTGAAATTTAGCTGACTGCTGTCAGCCTCGATAATTATCGTTGTTTGTCGTGGAAACGGACACCTCAACGACGTTTAGCATTATCGGGTAGAGTCGTCCAGTGGGATGTGTCGTCGCATTACATTGAGTGTAGAAATCCGGATATGTCTGTAAGAAAATCTCGGTGCTAGCCTCTCAATTCGCGGGATAGACTGCCAAAACGAACTCAGGCAGGGGGAAGAACAAGTTGGTCCCTCGTGTCGTTAACTGCATACAACCAGCGTCGCATGCATCGGGTTGTTCTTGACAGCGAACTTTCCACTTTGCCAAAAGTTATACTGAGTAATTTTGCCTCGTCACTCAATATATGGCATCAGACGGATGGAAAACGGATGGAAAGAGATTATTGCAGCTTTCCTTTATGAAATCTCTGTACATGAGATAATTCATACGTGAAGTTAGACTGGCTTCAGACGAATCGACGTTTTCAACATTGGGAGTAAAAGTCTTCATTTTGCCTCTTATATAGCCTTACTGAAGGTCTCCAAAACTTCCAGAAGCTATGTCCTGTGACATGATTTTTGCCTTGGATATATAGTGGTAATCGTGATGCACGCTTTTCTGTGGTCAATTCTAATGCGCACTGGCCATTTCACTCGTCAACAACATGTGACGGTATTGCGCAGTTGTCCCAATTTATTTAATATACATATTCTTCATAAACTAATATATATATTCAATATGATAATTAACACACACTGCGTCACGAACGTCTGTCTACTAAAGAGATCTTAGGTGACCGTTACTGGAAGTTACATGCTACATATGTAAAATAACAAAACTCGGGTTACTTCAACTAGTTTTGTTAGCGGTTTATTAAAATGAAATAAAATATAATTTCTGTCCCTCATTTCCTGTGACAACCCCCTTCTTAAAATTGATTGGAGCTCACAGAGTGGAAATCAAATAGGAACAAAAAAAAATTTTATTTCACACGATAGTCTCCACAGGAATTATATGCGCATCTGTGGAGAGACTATCCTCTCTCTTGTTTATATCGCGGTTATGGCATGCCGGGATAATGCATCGGCACCCGAATTTTCTCTGCCCGCGATGTGTTCGACAACGAAGCTATACTCCTGTAGCAGGAGTGTCCATCTAGTTAGCCTAGCGTTATCATACATGCTAGTGCGCAGATATGTCAGCGGCTTATGATCGCACTGCAGGATGAATGGTTTAGAGTACAGATAAGCACTAAATTTCTTGAGTGCCCATACGATTGCTAAGCACTCTTTTTCAATCGTAGAATACCGTGTCTCACGATCTAACAGTTTCTTAGACGCGTATGCTACCGGTAGGTATTCGTCATCTGTCTCTTGGAGAAGTATGGCACCGAGGCCTTCGTCTGATGCGTCGGTCCTGACAATAAATCTCTTGTCAAAGTCTGGTAACTGTAGGACGGGTTTACTGGTCAAGATGTCCTTCACTTTTTCGAGGGCGGTGCTACACTCTGCCGTCCATCGTATTTTCGTGGGTTGTTTGTTCCCAGTTAAGTCCGTCAGTGGTTTAAGAAGCGTACTGAAGTTTGGGACAAATTTTCGGTAGTACCCCACTAGCCCCAAAACTGCCCTGACCTGTTTCTTTGTAGTCGGTAAGGTCATGTCACGAATGGCTGCAGTCAAGTCTAGATTTGGGCCTATTTGTCCGTCACTTATGATATGGCCAAGAAACTCAATCTCCCGAAAGCCCGCGCGAACTTTGGAGGGTTTCACGGTCAATCTATGGCGCTCGAGAATGTCAAGTAGACCATCCACTGAGGATAAATGTTGGTCCCATGTTCCTGTTGCTACCAGTATGTCATCAAAGAAATTCAATGCGTCAACGCTCTCTAACGGTAATTTTCGCATGAAGCGCGCGAATGTTGCGGGTGCGTTCGCTAGTCCGAACGGTAGTCGGCAAAACTGAAACAAGCCTAGCGGAGTTGGGAATGCTGTTTTTGGTCTGTCGTCAATAGCAACTGACAGTTGCCAGTACCCTTTGCACATGTCAAACTTTGAAAAGTAATGTGCTTTGGTTAGTTTCGCGAATAATTCGTCCTGATTTGGGATAGGTTCCGCATCGAATTCAGTTATCTCATTTAACTGTCTGTAGTCCACACAAAAACGAAGCGTACCGTCTTTCTTTTTAACTAAGACGACCGGTGATGAATATGGGGAGATTGACTGTTCAATCACGCCCTGTTTTTGCATTTCACGCACCTGTTCTGCTATGTACTTTGTGCTCTCATATTTCTGTGGGTACTGTTTTAAGCGTATCGGTTTGTCACTTAAAAGTTTGATGCGGTGTTCAACCAAATCTGAGTGGCCCGGTTGGTCGGTGAATATGCGCGCGTGTCTGTGTAAGAGCTTTGACATTGCGTCGCGCTGTTCGACAGTTAAGTTCGAGTCAATCTCAACTTGATCGACTGTAACTGCGGGGTTAGGCTGGGTTTCGGCGGACATCATGTCTGTTCTGAAATTGGAGTCTTCCAATTGTATCAGTGCGACATTCACGTTTTGTATCTGTTCGTCGCTGCGTTCATAGTAACGCTTTAGCATATTTATGTGATAGGTTTTCTGCTTATTTCCTATCTGTATGCTATAGTCGTTCTGCTTCACACGCTTAATAACGCGGTAGGGTCCACGCCAGTGCATTTGCATGCGGTTGTTATGTGTGGGCCGCAAGAGTAACACGAGCTGACCTGGTTCGAGGTTACGTTCCACAGCAGTACGGTCAAAATTTCGCTTGTATCGGGGTTGTTTTTCGCGAATGTTTTCCTGTGCTAAGTGACATGTCTCGGTCAGACGTTGACGTAGTTCGGCTACGTACGTGTGAACATCTTTACCATCGGTCACAGTGTCTCCCTTGACCCATGTTTCTTTTATTAGCTTAAGGGGACCACGAGGTTGCCTGCCGTATAGTAGTTGGAACGGTGAATAGCCCGTACTCTCTTGTGGGAGTTCGCGATACGCGAAGAGTAATGGTGCTAGAAAACGCGGCCACTGGTCGGGTTGTTCCGAGGCCATTTTAATTAACATTTTCTTTATTGTACCGTTGAATCGTTCAACGGCACCATTAGACTGAGCGTGATATGGTGATGAGAACAACTGTTTACACGCCAGTAGACGCATTGTTTCAGCCATCATTGCTGAAGTGAATTGAGTGCCCTGGTCACTCAATATTTCTCGAGGTACACCAGTACGAGAAAATACGTCTATTAAAGCGTCTGCGACTTCGATCGCTGTGATGCCCTTTAATGCGACTGCCTCTGGATATCGTGTTGCAAAATCCACGATTGTTAGGATATAGCGATATCCTCCTTCGGCCGCGGGAATGATTGGGCCAATAATGTCTACTGCGACTTTTAGGAATGGTTCCTCTACTGTTGGTACTATCTCGAGGGGAACTCGACTGACACGCCCTCGGTCGATATGTTGTTGACACTGCGTACATGTACGAACGTACGAGCGAACATCCCTACTCAGGCCTGGCCAAAAAAAGTCCTCGCGAATCCGTTGTTCAGTGCGACGTGCGCCCTGATGTCCGGACATGATTGAGTCGTGTGCAAAGCTTAGAATCAGCGGTCTGAGTGGTGTAGGGGTACATAGACACGTGGTGCTTCTAGTATCATTTTCCTTAAAGTCGGTGCGCCGAAACGCTAGCCCGTCCTTCAGGAAATACGTAATTGTCGCGTACTTGCTGGACGTAATAGTGTTTTTCCGTGCCAGCTTTAGCATTGAGGACAAGCTTTTGTCCTCCTGCTGCAGGTGACTGAGTTGACTTGGGGTCAACTGCGGAAATGTATTCTCGACTATCTTTAGAGCCGGGGGTCCTTGTTTACTACGTTCCCGTTGTGCTCTAGTGGTTACGGGGAGAACAGGATAGATGTCATCAGTGTTTGTGTCACACTGTTCGGGCGATAGTATGAATCCGAACTGCATGTCTCTTATTACTGCGGCGGTGACCGTACCGGAAAATACGGGTGACGTAACATGTACAGTGGCTCTTGGACATGTACTAAGGTGTCCCATAACACATCGAATGCGGACACTACCCCTTAGATACTGTTCAGGGCGTATAAGTTTAGCATTTATGCAGCTTATGGACGCGCCTGTATCGACCAGTATTTTGACTCTTTTTCCGTTTACTGTAGCCTGTTGGGTCTTTAGAGTTGCACCTGTTTCAGTGCATACTTTTACATCACGTGGACTGGGACAGTTCTGAGAACTATGCCCCTTCCCTTTGCAAGTGTAACATGTCATAGGCGGGGAGTCACGTGTGTGACGTCGTACGTCTTGTGACTTAGTGTATGTCCGTTGTACCGGTTCGGGTTTTTCCGATTTCGTCATTGGTCGGTTCGGTTTCGGTGTATACTTCTGCCGATTTGTAAGAGGAGGGCGTGGTGCACTCCTCGTAATTACCGGATCAGGGTAATCATTATACGTGTCTGCTAACTTCAACATATCACAGAAGTTAGTCGGGGGATTTCGCTGCAAATATGTCGTCATTGCAGGCGGAGCAATATGGAGAAATTGATCTCTTAATATCAAATCAAATAGGCCCTCATATGTCTTCTGGATGTCTGTCAAATCAATCCATCTATCAAGATAATGGCGTAACCGGGTACCGAAAGCTTGCATGGTGTCATTTGCTTTAGGTATGGCCCTCCTAAACATTTTTCGAAAGCCTTCTGCTGTACATTGAAAAGTACGCATCAAACCCGTTTTGAGATCTGCATAAGTAATAGCGGGATCGCGCGTTAGATCAGTAAATGCGCGCGAGCTTTCACCTTGGAGTATTTGACCCAGTTGTTGTTTCTTTTCAATGTCAGTGTAATTAAAGTTGGCAATGAAACTGTCAAAGCGTGTCAAAAACTCGTCAATTGTCTCGACTTCAGGGTTAAAGAAAGCTAGCCGTGTACGGGGTTTATTTAATTCGGCCTGTTGCTTAGCAGTCCCATCTAACAACTTCTCTCTAGCTGTTACCTCTTGCTTAGCTAATTCAAGCTGTTCCTGATGTGCTCTAGCTTTTAACTTAAGCTTTTTCTCTTCTACTTCCTGCCTTTTATCTTCTAAATCCCTAGCTGACTGAATCTTTAATAACTCTATTTCTCTCATATCTTGGATTTCTTTCTCTTTAAAATCTCTCGCCTCTTTCGCTCTTTTTTCCTCTAGCTCATTTTTTCTATCCTCTAGTTCTCTAGCCTCTTTCGCTCTTTTTTCCTCTAGCTCTCTCAGGTTTTGCATCTCTAGCTGTTTAGCTAACTCTCTCTTATCTTCTAGCTCTATAGCCTCTTTCGATCTTTTTTCCTCTAGCTCTCTCAAAGTTCGCATCTCTAAATCCTTAGCTACCTGTCTCTTATCTTCTAGCTCTATAGCCTCTTTCGATCTTTTTTCCTCTAGCTCTCTCGCCTCTTTCGATCTTTTTTCCTCTAACTCTCTCAAAGTTTGCATCTCTAGCTGTTTAGCTATCTGTCTCTTATCTTCTAGCTCTCTCACCTCTTTCGCCTCATTTTCTTTCGCAACATACCATTTAGCTATCTCCTCATCTACGTATTTCTTTAACTCGGCTTTTTCATACCCGAATTCTCTACCCATAGCCATGAGTTCTTTCTTTATGTTTACTAGCTCGGCCATTTTTAAAATTGCTAGTTATCACGAGTATGGATAAAGTGACTTAGAATATTCGCGGGATTTTGACCTCTGTCGGTCACAAGTGGTGCAATGGTGTGCGTATGAACACCAGCCACCACGTGATTAGGATTATTACAAACACGAGTAAAAGAAATCCTAATCGGAAATTTGCAAAGTTAGCAAAATTAGCAAAACAACAGTTGCTAATGTAGCGTACAAAATATCGATCTATGTACGTCTAAACACGAGTCGGTACGCGTTAACGATAATAGCGTAAAGATTATAAAACTTATTTCAACACAATAATAATAAGTCTTATCAAAATCCAGTTCACCTAAGTCTCAATAGCAAAGCCCTAACATGCAATAAACAATGTATATGGTGATGAGATAGAAAAGCAGGAAAGAGATGACACTTTCTTACAACAACACAATTTACCTTGTCAGATCACGGTCAGTGGTCACCAGATGTCACAAAACGGGCGGCTCGTTACAAGCCGACCTCGAGCTGAAGTTAGAGATGCAAGGGGTGAAGTCTATTTTTGGCCTGCTCCGGTGCACCTCCAAGATAAACTCATGTGACGTATGCCAGTACTACGTCGCGTCAAGTTGTTACATAGACACACATGACATACTCCATTGATGTTTGGGTGGGGCCCAGTTTATTAGTGTCATGCCAAGGAACGTTTTATTGGCGGTGTGTGTTGTGAGTGTGTATCATAAATGTGAATAAATGGACGAACAGACGAACGGTGCAAAACAATAGTACAAATTCTTTCGTCCCTCTCAAAAACTATGAATAACAAGAGAGTTGAAAGATGTTTAAATCAGGATATTTATTTCCCGATTTAAAAGGGGCACTACTCTTTCGCACAGTGATTAATCATTCATTCAACTTTCCAATGTCATACACTCTGTGGGAAATAAGGGGAGATGAAAATGATGAAATTCAAAATATAAAATAAAGATTAATTACACAATTCTTATGCGGCAAATGTGGCCGCTTTAACAATAGTTCACATATAGAATAAGCATTACTTTTAACATTAGAGTTCTTATTTTGCAAACGATATAATAGTGTTCATTTTCTTAAGAGTCCTAGACTTAAGTATGTGCGCGTTAGCTGTGCTAATTATTACTCACTATTAATGTCAGAGTTCCAAGGAGATGACGTAATCTCACACGTCACTTATAAGCGGCACTTCAAAGTGAAGATCACGGCGCAATTGAGGCGTCGCATTACAGGTGAAGATTCTGCAGAATCTAGGCACCACTTTCAGATTTTCACGGGGGAGAAATCTGAAATTTAGCTGACTGCTGTCAGCCTCGATAATTATCGTTGTTTGTCGTGGAAACGGACACCTCAACGACGTTTAGCATTATCGGGTAGAGTCGTCCAGTGGGATGTGTCGTCGCATTACATTGAGTGTAGAAATCCGGATATGTCTGTAAGAAAATCTCGGTGCTAGCCTCTCAATTCGCGGGATAGACTGCCAAAACGAACTCAGGCAGGGGGAAGAACAAGTTGGTCCCTCGTGTCGTTAACTGCATACAACCAGCGTCGCATGCATCGGGTTGTTCTTGACAGCGAACTTTCCACTTTGCCAAAAGTTATACTGAGTAATTTTGCCTCGTCACTCAATATATGGCATCAGACAGATGGAAAACGGATGGAAAGAGATTATTGCAGCTTTCCTTTATGAAATCTCTGTACATGAGATAATTCATACGTGAAGTTAGACTGGCTTCAGACGAATCGACGTTTTCAACATTGGGAGTAAAAGTCTTCATTTTGCCTCTTATATAGCCTTACTGAAGGTCTCCAAAACTTCCAGAAGCTATGTCATGTGACATGATTTTTGCCTTGGATATATAGTGGTAATCGTGATGCACGCTTTTCTGTGGTCAATTCTAATGCGCACTGGCCATTTCACTCGTCAACAACATGTGACGGTATTGCGCAGTTGTCCCAATTTATTTAATATACATATTCTTCATAAACTAATATATATATTCAATATGATAATTAACACACACTGCGTCACGAACGTCTGTCTACTAAAGAGATCTTAGGTGACCGTTACTGGAAGTTACATGCTACATATGTAAAATAACAAAACTCGGGTTACTTCAACTAGTTTTGTTAGCGGTTTATTAAAATGAAATAAAATATAATTTCTGTCCCTCATTTCCTGTGACAATAAATAACATCAAAATGCTAATTATTAGTTTGCAGGTATTTTCTAAAAATATATGAAAACAGTAAAAGAAAGAAAAATAATCAGCATTCTGTTAGTAAAAAAAAATTGGTGTAGCAAAATCTTTGATACACATTGACACAAAATGCAACCTTGCAGATTCGGATCATTTAATCTGGAAAGTGCTAGTTTGGGGTGACTGAATCTGAATGGTTATATAACACTATCACCGGGCACACAAGCAAATCTCTTCAGCTCATCCCTCAATTCGTTAGCTGTTTGACCTCATACAGTACTTATTATTTTCTAATAACTTTCAAGCTTCCATTATGCTACATTTAGAAACATAAGTAAATGCACTTCATACAGATCTTGATTTATTGAAAAATGGGTGGAGAGTGGCAATCTTGAAAGTGGCCACATACATCAAGAGCACGTAAATCAAATATAAATTTCTATAGTATAAGTAATAAGAGAAAAACAGGATGAAAGGAAAGTACTACCTCAAAACTATGTGATCTAATTGTTGCAGCCAATGTCTCATCAATGCTAACTGCTATTTCAAAGTTTCCTTGGATGAAAATATGCAATCATAATAAAGATCAAAATTAAAAATGAAATATCTCAGACAGTCACATGAGAAAATTCACTCTCAATCCATCAAAGTTTGCATAAGAACCAGAACATCTTGCAAGACTAACTACTTTGTCCATTGTGCAAGACTAACTACCATTCATTTTGCCCTCCATTCAAACTGCATTATTCCCCCAAAATGTCCATACAAATTATTTGTAAAATGCATACATTAAATTAATATAATTTGATTACTGTGTGCCTACTGAATGCACTGAACAGAAAGGAACATGAACTGGATCAGATTCAGCCAGGTATATATATAAAACTAGTAAATTCATGTCAGATCAAGGCAGTGAAGGATTAAGTACTAGGGAATGAATACAACTCATTAAAAGACGAAATTCTGAGGAGACAAAAACTGAGCTCCCTACCCATGTTGAATTAACTGATAACAATAATCTCTTTGAGCCACATATTTGTAATACTGGTATAAACTTATAAAGTCAACCTTTTCAGATTTCATACTAAATCTTTCTTACCCAGGCGCTACTCCTTTTGCATCAACATCATCACCTCCACCAGTAGTTACATTTGTTGCTTTGTCTTCTGAATCTAGAATGAATTAAAAAAAAAAAATTTGATAGATGGATAGAGGGATGGGTGGACAGATGGACGGACGGACGGACGGATGGACAGACAGACAGACAGATAGATAGATAAGATAGAAGTTTCTCTTCTGTTTCAGTCACAGAGATTTGTTATTGTTTCTATATCCAAGGCTGGAAAATACAAAATTAGAGATTAAGGATTGACAAAGGTTCGTCTTTGTTTCTATCTGCAAATGTCTGAGATAATAAAGGTTGCAAAACAAGAGAAAATAATTTAGAAACTGTCGCAGTAGGGTATGCACAAAGAAGAGAGTAGGTTTGGAGATTTCAACTAAGATTATGTAGCATCCAAGAGTGCATTCATATCAGTGAGCCAGTTAGTGTTGGATAACTTTCTTGAGCTTGAACAACTGCGATCAAAGTAAATTTTATATATGTATATATACACACACACTACAAATGAGAAAGGTCAATATATTATTAGACTGAATGGTATTATATACTCTAATTGTTTAGAATTTATTTTGATTGATACAATGATAGTGTGACATCAATCAACAAGCATTGTCAATGTCATGTTATATTTGATGCGATGACACAATGTAACCAATAACCAATTAATATTAACTTTTTTTTTTCATAAGTAAAGAACATGCATTATAAATGTAAAGTGAGACTGAAGATGTTATTAAGAAACTGAAACTGTGAAATAATAATGATGAAAAATATAACAGATTGGTGTTGTAAATCTTCAGGAGTGTGAATGAAGATAGCCAATCTATTCCAGCACTGACAGATTTATAACAGAAATGTGCAGAGAAATTACAGTTGCTGACTTTAGTGACTGACTTCTACATTGTTCAAAGACAACAGTGTCTAATGGATATACACTAATACAGAGTAATTCTTCACTGAACATTCAGAATGTATTTCTACAAAAGAGTTTCCTGTGACTCGGCTGTCACTTGTATTTTAATAGTATACATCTCTAACTCAGCCAAGTCTGAAACAAACAAATTATCAAGGTTGCCAAGCTTGATTTTCTTGTATTTTAATGCTGTGTGTGGGTGTGTATGTGCGTGCATGCACGAGTATATTGATTATGTTTGTTCAATTCATGAATTATTATTTTAAGTATATATTTCTGTGACAGAGCAGAGTTATGTTAATTAAATATTATATAAATTGTTTAATGTCAGCATGACCTTCAGGTACTGTGTGTCTTGTAAGTACCAGAGTTAAGATAACAGCATGAAGAGAATGTGCTAGAACTTGTTGATGTAATCTAAACTGGTCTTATGTGGATGAGTAGTTTTTATTATCCAATGGTTAAGATTTACAAGAATGAGACCAGCCAATGGGCGTAGATCCAAGTTTACCTGCTAAAATAATTCTATTCTCTAATCACATTGAATCTGATGTGGCTGAAGTCTGGTCATGTAAGTTTACCATTAGTTTAATGGTAACTGATTGATTAAAAGAGAATGGACTTAGGAATATTTTTTGTGCATTTTGTTATTGATAAATTATACTTGTGTTTTATGTAGAGATGTATTATGTGAGTAGACTATTACTTTGACAATTGTAAATTATAATGCTTATAGTTATAGGTAATATGTTAAATTGTTAAACACCTGACATTGTTTCTAGTGAACATGTTCTTAAATTATTATGATGTATTTATTATGCTGTATGCTTGTATTAGGCTAATAAATGCTGTTGCAAGAAGCTGTAAATTGAGACTTGAATGTAAGAAAGAATGGAGTTAGAGATGATAAACTGGAAAACTTAGTATTTGTTCCCCAATTATATTTTACAGGGAAGAAGCAACCTTTCTAGAATTTCCAAGATTGAGGGAATTTTGGGAGTTTCTGCCTGGTTCCCAGTTTATTGATTTATAAACTGTTCCAACCATGATAGATTTGAGAAGTCTCTACCCTAGTGTGAAAGTGTAAGGATATATTGTGCTGTTAATGTATGATGGCAAAGTATACTTAACTACATGTGGAGTTTCTGTTACAAGGAAGTTACTGGAAATTGCTACATTGTTGTTCTGCTTGAGGGAACTAATATGGCAAAGGAGCACCCAGATTAGTCTCAAGAGAACAGCAGCTTGTGGAACATTCTACAGCATGCTAGAGGAGCACATGAAGAACTGACAATTCTATTGTGAACAATAAACTTGTGACACTGAAAGCATGCAAAAGACTCTTGTGGCATCATCATTGACAAGGTTATGTATAAACTTTATCACTTATCTATCTATAACTCCCTTTCTATTCTATGATAAAAATGATCTTATGATTTATATTGATACTAATCTGTTGAATTATGTGTTAGGAGATAAGACTGTATAAGCATTGAAATTATTTGAATGTGGTTTCATGGAAATATTGATGTCAAATAATATTTTCATTGTATTTGATATATGTATATTTGATTGTTGATTTAATAAATTTATTGACCTTCTTATACATATTGATAACCATATGTTGGAGAGATAGTGGGTGGATGAGGGCTTGCTATATTAGTATATATATATATAGATAAAAGATGGATTTATCTTCTTTGGTAAGTTTTCCACCTAGGGAAATATTGTGTGACAGTAAATGTTTGTCTTTAATGCTGTGGAAGACTGAAAACGTTTAGAGCACCTGCATATCCGTCAAGTGAGGGAGACAAGTGGTGTCTTCTGGAGGATTATTAATAAAATAAATTAAGATTCTCATTGCTTGTAGATGTAATTAGTTAATTATTAATATTATTAATAATAATAATAATCCATAATCAACAACTAGGATGGTGTTGTGTCACAGTTTCATTTTGTGATTTTGTGTTCAGGCTACAAACTAGGTTAATCCTAAGTAATGTGTAACACTAACAGTAAAACATAAACCACCATTTTATCCAATTTCTAGCCTCCCACCACCACTCCCATCACCTTCTTTCAAATATATTAATTACTGTACAAAATATGTTATTAACGATAACAATACTTTATAAATTGTTTGCAATTTTAGCCACATATTTTCTCTAATTTTTCAAATGTTAAGATATTTATTCAGGTTCATAGGCAATTTAGAAACAAATTTTCATGAGCTTTTCAAGGACTTTTTAAGAGCTGTGTATTAACTATTATGATATTCAAGGGCTACCCATATGTGCACTAAAGTTCAAAAATATGAAATTTGTTATTAACTATGATATTATGTTTTTGCTGCAAACAAATTAAAATAGTTTTAAAAAAATAAAATCGATACACAATATTATGCAGTAATCTTTGCACAATGAGTTCTGTTCATAGTGCTAGACTGTGCAACATATACCAACTTTGAAATGAAATAACATTAAAGTAAAGTTCATATAAATTCATTAAATTTCCACCCTTTTTAGGTGAATGGATATAAAATATAAATGTTTAAGTTTATTTTGTAAAAATTACCTTTTTTAAATGACTGTTGAAAATAAATATTTCTGGTCAATTTTATATGCTTATAAGTTATAGTTATACTTGCCAATGAAGCTTATCACATGCAAATAATTTTGAATTTTACACATTTGCAATTACTGTAAGACTAAGAGTATATAAATGTGCAAAACAAGCTTTTCAATGAATGAATGTTTCTATCATTTAAGTTAGGATCTTAAATATGATATATAGATATATACGGATGATGTAAGAGACATCTATTGTTACTGTCAGCCTAAAATTATGCCAATATTCATAAACCTTTGAACAAAGAACAAATTTTGTGAATTGCAACATAAATAGAGAAACAGGTGATAACTACTGTCAATAAAAGTACTCTTATCTATCATAAAGTTGTGAAAATTTTTAATTTATTATGTCATGTAAAAAACTAAAATGCAAGTTTAAAGAACGGTGAATTATTATGTTAACAAACATAATTCTTTATTTTAAGATTTTTGTTTAGTTTACAATTAAGAAATGTTCAGTGAACATTCCAATATTCAAAGGCATATTTTTTAAATCTGAAAAAAACTAAAACTAAAGTAAAAGACATGTGCAGGATTTCCCATTTTTGACTAAAAATTGAGAAGATCTAAAACTGCCATTATGTTGACCCATGTTGATTCTTCACCACATGACTGTCTATTTCTCCATTTACCTGCTTGTATTAATTTTCCTGATTCTTTATTTGTTTTAGTAATGTGCAAATAATTTCTTTGAGTTGATCAGGAGTCATTGCTTTCTGTTCATATATAATTATAAACCACACACACACAAAAATCAAACTCTACATGGAAAAAGTCTTTCTGAACCTACTGAACAACAAAATTTAAAATGGCTACTACTCTTGAGAAGAAGTCCTATTCTGGAAGTGAAAAAAAAAATGTTGTAAATTACATGTTGTTATACAGTTTTCAAACATTTTTAATGCTTCAAGTTGGAATTCTCTCTATCTATCTATTCTATCTAAGGTTTTTGAATGACAGACTGGAAACAAGTGCAGTGAATGCTGAAGTATTGAAAACTCAGTGATGGTGATAACTTGCAAATGTTTTCACAAGCATTATATTTAAAATAAACATATTTATGCAAACTACAGAAGAAAAAGAGGTAGGGTATTTCTTTAAAAATCAAGGAATTCTCAACTAATCTCAACTTATTCAAGGGTTTAGGAGCAAATTCAAGTGCTTTTCAAAGACAGATATAATTTTTCAAGGGCTTTTCAAGGCTGCTATGAGTATGAACCCTGTTGTTGACACAAACAACAGTAAATATTATAAAACATCTAATATAAAAATTATTATTAAAAAATAACTATGTACTCAAAGAACACATATTTACCTATTAGCATTATAATTTATATACAGGCATATACATGCAAATAATATATTCCATACCCATGTTATGATGTTGGAGTATTTCAGGTTTTGCTCAAGTATAGAAGCACTATGATTCTTGGTCACACAAGTCACAATGTTTGCTGATATTTCTGAAGAAATATATTGTTAGGAGAACTTATCAGTTGGTACTTGGTAGATGTACACGTTCTCAGAATTTGATATTATGTAGCAGATGTATGTGCTCTCACGACTGGAAAAAAAAGTAAACAGATTTTGTTTATTTGATGGCTACAGTACATTAGATATGTTCTATCACCTTTATTATTTTGGTTGTTCAGACCTTATCTCCTTCTTCAGTAGAAACAATATATTATATACCATAATATTCTAGTCTAGCCCAAGTAGTAATTTTTTTTCAGAATGCTATTAAAGAACTAATCAGTACAACTACAAGGTTAACTCACTGCATAGTGCATTTATCATACATGCTATATTATTAAACTTAAAAAATATTTTTCAAAATGTAATTAAAAACTATAGATTGTGCATACTAACATTTCCCCCTCCCCACCCAGAAACTTTTTCACACAATGTATTAGGCCTAGGGCCTAGTAAAAGTTTGTCTAAGTAATTTTGATTCATATTTCATAGTTGATAGAATATGCTGATCTCTGAGAATGAAGATTATATTAAGGTACTACAAAATTGTACAAATGTATGCATAATAAACTACACGAGTACATGGACTGTTTAGACTTTCTTAATATAATTAATTAATTTACATTCATAAAGCTTAACAATAACGAAAGGGCTGGGTTTTTAAAAATAAATAATTTAATATAAAAAAATATTATTGTAATTAACTTGCATAAAATATGGAGCACTACTTTGCTATCAGGATCGCTTCCTTAATTTACCTGGATACGGCGTCATTATCACTCTCAGTGACCAAATTGTTAAAAGTGATCATCTGCATGATGAAGGTAATTTTATTTTATTTTAATTGCAGTATGTTTTAAATAAGACAAGTAACCAGTGGGGAAAAAAGAACTCACAAAAATAGTCAAGCGTCTTGTAACAGGCATATCCTTCATCTATATTTAGCCACCCTTTAGCATTGAGCGATTCACGGGAAAGTATCTACATATACACTGTACAAAGGTAAGCATTGAAAATACATTTCGGATAAGACTTTGCCACTGACTAAAGCTACCTTCGTAAAAGAAGAGCGTGTTAAAAATAAATAAAAGAGGGGGAAAAATCCGATATAAAATAACTCTTCTTTTAAAACCAAAGCAGCTTTGGATCCAAAAACACATATATTTATTTTAAAATATTCTTTTTGATTTGGGACTCAAATGATAAATGATAGGGAAATAGGTTGGGATTGCAAAGAATTTGAGCAACGCGATAAGACTGGACTAACTAACTGCGAAAAGAGATATTCCATTTTTCTGAAAATATTAAGTTATAGGTGCATTAAAAATAAAGTGGAGATACACGTTAATTTATATTCAGTATTAGCAGTTGACCTCATTCATGCAAACTAAATTTCACAATTCTTGACAAGACAGGGCGAACAAAAAGCACTCGGAATTGATATGTCTGACTGGTAGCACGGAGTTAATAATAACAGCGAGGCAGACAAAAGCACGGTCTAACATTCATTGAAATGGATGATGCGAAGGGTGGAGAAAAATCAAATAAATTTCAAGATGGTAACTCAAATTACAATATCCTATAAACAAAACACGTTCGATCAGGCGTATCTTGATCTCTGATAGCCAACTACCGTATTAGCTATGGCTGATTAGCTTTTAATACTTTAATAAATATTATTGAAACGGGGTTACGGAATCAACCCTGGAACATATGATTTTTAAATATATATTTATTTTGGCAAATGGATTACATATATTTAATTATAAACTGATTGAAACATAGATACAAGTAAAATTATGTCATCAGCATCAAGTTGATTTAATTTGAAATTTAAGACAAATACTTGAAATAGCATGAAAAAGAGAAGAAAAAAAAGAATTTCTAATGCACATTATTTTGTTTTGTAGTTTTCACCCTTAAGTTTGCTTTTAAAGTTTTAGTTGGCTCTTTTATATTAATGTAAATGTTAAAAAAAACAAAAATATATCTGAGTCTGAATTATAACCAGCTGACCACATGAGGTCAACAGTAACTGAGTAAGGAAATTAAACAGAAAGTATAAGTAAAACTTGTGTTGTTTTTTTATAAATTTGTGCTTGTGACCAACATACAAGACACAAATATGCTGCATTTTTTCATCTCTACAGTTACAGTATTCAGTCTTACAAAGTAAAACTGGCTTTTGGGAGTTCTACAATATTTGTTTCATTTGATGGTTTTGTAAAGTTGATATTCAAATACTCTGAACATCATATTTAAAAAAATATATTTTGAGATTTTTAGCTTTTAAAAGTAGACTAAGCAATTTATGCAATATATGTAAGAAAATCGTTTCAACGGACAAATCTTTAGAGAAGTATTAGTTTTTAATAGTTAAGTAAGCTGTTTTATATTTAAACTCATATTTAATAATTTAATCATAATTTTGTTAAAAGAATGTGGTCTGCATTATGGTTGTCTAAAATATATATAAATTGTAAAGTATAATATTTCTGATAGTGATACATAGAGAACTATGTATACAGCATATTTTTCTTAATAATAATATATTAATTTCATTAACTGTTTTTTGGCCTATTTGTTTTGTTGTTTTTACTCTTTAGACACTGATGTTATGCCATCTTTCACAGGGGTCATGAACTCAGTGTTGTAAGTGTTGTTTATTTTGTTATTTTTTTTATATATATTTTATGCCATTATTCTCAGGGCTAGTAGGTACTAAAGTAGTATGAAGTCAATGATGCAACTACAACTGTATATGATATTTTAGACATGTGTTATGCCACCATTCCAAAGAGTTATTTAGTCAGTGTTTTAAGTATTTTTGTTTTGTTGTTATTTTAGACACATTTCATTCCATTTAGTCAATCTTGTCCACTTTATAAATATTTGTATTTCAGAACACAATTCATAGAAACTTTTTTATAGTATACTGCTTCCTCCCTGCTTAATCATTGAACTAAATGTGAAATAGTAGTCCACAAAGGTTCTAATCACCTTCAGGAAGGCAGTTTATTTATCTGTTTTAAACTAAAACATTTTCTTTGTAATTATATCCAACCAACATTTTCCCCATATTTCTTGTTTTATACTGCATAGTGATTCCTGGCACACAATGCAACACACATTCAGTACTGATGGTCAGAACTGATGACACATTATTTATCCTTTGACTCAGTTTTCTTACCCAGTATACTTGGTGTCCGCCACCTGTGGTCAAACACACAGCTTTTGACCAATCAAAACTTAATTTGTCCATGGTACTCATCGAACTGGTGAATGTTATTTTCAGCTGAAATAGTAGTTCTAGTATGGGAACCACCTCAATGGTTCAATTACACAAGCATTCTCCAGTTCAAATCATAGATCAATAGCAAGCATGTACAAAATATTCTAAGTCCATTCTTTCTTTATTATAAGTCAGTTAACTTACCATTAGCTAACGATTGCCTTTATGACTGGACTCAAGTTTATGTCAAAATCAAAGTGATTAGAAATAGAATATAGACTTTCTTCAACAAAGTAACTTTCATTCCATCCCCATTGGATGAATGTGTTATGAACAAATGTGAGACTATTAGTCAGAATAAAATTACTTATCCAGTTGGAATTGGTTTAGATTGCATCAGCAATTTCTAGCATATTCTCCACCTGAGTTTGGTACTTACAAAAATATCATCAAAGCAGTGCCCAAGGTCGGATCACTTTGACATTTAACAATTTATATAACACTTAAGTTTAGAAATAGGGATAGGCAAATTTACTCCACCACAATGTCATTGTCATTATTTGAACTTGAAGAAATTTGAGTATAATCAAATTAGATGGGAGTGGTGGTGGCAGATTAATCAATTCAAGTTGGGGCAGTATGCTATTCATCAGTTGTGATGTTGATATTTATCATTCTTGATATTTGATGCAACCAGACTCCCTTCATGTCAAGTCCAGATAAAATAGAGTATTTTATTTTTAAAGTTACAGTTTTATTCACTGAATATTTTTTCTTAGTTTAAAATAAATTTGACATTACTATTAGTTTAGCCATATTTGTTTCGAATGCTACAGTTTGTGTGTACTGTGTTTACGTAAAATTGATTTTAAATGAGTTTGGCTTTGAAGTTATGTGTTTTACAGTTGCTGATTGCATATAAAATTATACATTATCATAATTTTAAAAGTTTCTTTTTAAATGAATGTATTTAGCATTAAATAAAAATGTATTAATTCATATTTCTGATTTATAATATAAATATATTGACAGAGATTAGGAGTTCAAACAAATGAGTTCAATTATTGATTGCTTTTTGCTCCTAGATGTTTATTTGTTTGTTGATTTTATTCACATATATAATTAAAGGATATTATATATCTCTATTTCTTCAGAAAAACATGCATTTCAAGTGTTGATGGTTCCCAACCTGAGTGGGAGGAGGCAGATGAGTATAATGTTAATCACTTGCATCGCGGAGTTGCTATGGTAATCATCAATGATACATTTAGTGGTCATACAAATCGTAAAGGCAGTGAGTTTGATTCACAGAACCTTTGCAGGACTTTCTCATCTTTGGGGTTTGAAGTGCGATCAGCCATAAACTGTTCACTTAAGGAGCTTAAACATATTTTGGAATCGGGTACTTACTTCATTTAGTGTTTATCATGTTATTAAAACTATAACCACATACAGATTTCTGTTTAAAAAGTGTGTGTCAATGACTCCCAAGATCCTTATACAACTACCGGTACTCTAGTTTACATCCACCCTCTAGACTTCTGTTGTTGATATGAAAATATCTGACTAAAGCTATTAGTACTAGTCGTTGTCACTTTGATTATAATGAATAACACATTTGCTAATAATTGTTGTATTCATCATCATAGAATTGAATAGTTTCTGAACCCAGCTATTAGTTGTCACTATGGTTATACTGGGAAAAAAATATCTCGTTTTTGTTGTCTTAGCAAATGAATAGTTTCTAAACCCAGCAATTGCTTGTTGTCACTATGGTTATAATGAATGACATATTATCTACTCCTTGTGGTAGTTATCATAGAAAATGAATAATTTCTTAACCCAGCTATTGTTTCCTCTCATATTCAATCTTTCTACCTTGGTTTTGGTTTTAATTATAAATGTGACATTAACCAAAGTTTACTGTATTCTGAATCTAATATCCATCTTAACAAATGGATAGATTCTGAATCTATTAAATGTTTTCACTATGGTTGTAATGAATAACTTATAAAATAATCTTCATATTATTTTGTTACCAAATAGGATGGCTTCTGTTCAGCATATAGATTTTCCACTGTTTTATTCATCAGTTTAGCAGATAGATTGCCTCTAAATCTGTTAGGTATTTTCATTAATCTTTGTTTTATTCATCAACTGGTTCCCGAATCAATGGGATATTTCAGCTGTGGATATAATAGTACATATTAGCTGACTTATTAGATTTTCTACTGTGGTTATAATGATTATAGCTAGACTTTAGACTTTGTTTTATCTGTTATTTTAAGCACATAAATAGTTTCTGGATCTGTTTTTTGACTCTACTGTGAATATAATAAGTAGTACATTAGCTAACCTTTGTTTTGTTTTCTTTGTTTTGTCAAACTTACAGCAAATGTATAAACTGAAATCTGTTTCCACTAAGGTTTTAATGAGTAACACATTACCAATAACTAGACTTTGTCTTCTTCATTAGCAAATACTAGAATATATAGCTTATACTACTATCACTATGGTTATAACAAAAAACACATTAGCTAAACTATTTTTAAAAAATATCTTTCTGATTAAGATAGCAAATAGCTGTGCAATACATTAAGCATGATTATTTAATACAGCAGACAATAAATTTTAAAAGCCATATGCTATCTCAGTATATTATGAAATCCCTTAATCATGGAACCTAAATTTCTTCAAAGCCAAAAAGCAAGTTGTGCTTAGATTTTTAAAATTTCTGTAATTTTTAGCATATGATATTGAGCTGTTTTCATGAACATATGTGATAGCATATTTTGTTTGTTTGTTTAACTTTAACCACTGCACTTTAGCAAGGGTTATATTATTTCTTTTCATTTTATATCTGATTTCTACATTTTTTTTAAAAGCAAAAGAATATCTGTTGCTTTTAACATGGAACTCAAACATGTATACATTCCATATATGTGTCTCCATATTTAGATAATTTTTAAAATGTCTGCACACATTCTCACGTTCTTTCACTTACAAAATCTGTTATAACTAATAATTTCTAGTTGCTGGAGAAGACCACACAGATGAGGATTGCTTTGTTCTGGCCTTATCCAGCCATGGAGATGAGGAAGTACTGAAGGCATCTCAGGGTAACAAACAAATTCGACAAGATATTGTCTTCTGTAACGATGGCTACATGACAACTGGAGAACTCACTTCATATTTTTCAGATTCCAAATCACCAACATTGAAAGGAAAACCTCGACTTTTCTTCCTCCAGGTTCAACTTTACCATTTCCATAACTATTTATTTGTTTTTGTTTAAACTAAGTCCATTCCATTATTACTTTATTTCAATTTGAAAACTCTACTTGAACTCAACTAATTTCTTCATCTGGATAGCTTATTAGGTGTCTTTATACAATGTGTTTCATAATGGATAGTTTGTTGGTCTATCTATAGACATAATGGATAGTTTGTTGGTCTATCTATAGACACGTGTTTTGTAATGAATAGTTTATTAGTTTATCTTATACAGTTGTGCTTATTCTGTTTAGTTGAAATTTGTTTTTACTTTTAATGGAGAGCTTTCTGTCATTTACTTCTCTTACAATACTGAGACAACTGCATTCTCATCCAATACTTTTGTGACAAGTGTGAAAAATATTTTTTAATTGTCTTATTATCACATAAAGCTGTCATTTACTTGTCTTACAATACAGAGACAACTGCATTCTCATGCAATACTTTTGTGACAAGTGTGAAAAATATTTTTTAATTGTCTTATTATCACATAAAGCTGTCATTTACTTCTCTTACAATACAGAGACAACTGCATTCTCATCCAATACTTTTGTGACAAGTGTGAAAAATATTTTTTAATTGTCTTATTATCACATAAAGCTGCTAAAATAACCAGTGATTGTATGGGTAATATTATTTACAGTCATATTTATATTTGAAATATAATTTATGAATAATTTTCTTGAACTTATTTGTATTAAATAATCTTCAGCTTTGCGACTGTTATAATCCTCTTTGCATGTCGTTAATTTAAATCAATTGTAGTTTCATTCTTTGAGGATTCAGGCATGCAGAGGTTCAAAGCTTGATGCTGGACAAGATATAAAAGTCCTGCATTGCGGCAAGGAACCCGAAATATTTGACGAAGTGGATGGCCCAGTGATGCCTAATGTAGTTGTTTCCCCTGCTCCATGCTACAAAGATAGTTTGATCATGTATGGAACTCCACCAGGTATAAATCCCAGAATTGTTTTGTGTATCTCCAATATCTGGGACCTGTCACCACAAAATGAGTTGCAAATTAGTGTTTAGACATTTTGAGATATTGATATCAGTAGAAACTAGAACTAGAAGTCAAATGCTTTTTAATGATGAAAGTTGTAAGAAAATCGAACAGTTAGTCACAGAATAATTGGTCAAGATAAAATGGGTAGCCCTCGGCCCAAGGGTTTTCATTTTGAGAAAAAGATGAAAAACAGTTGACTGTAGTCAAACGCTAACTTCCCTTATAACCATAATCATGGAAACACCATCTTCTATAGATCCCAAAGTTTTACTTCATTATCTCAAATCATTGTTCGTTTGTGGAGATTTAAAATATAAAAGGTAAATCGCACACTGTGACCCAACTACAAGTACATTTATTAAAGAGAGAAACACAATACAAATGATCAACTATAATACTAAAGCAGAAAAGAATGAATAACCTGTAGATTTGACAATTAGCTTGATTTTTCAAGGTATTTTTGAATATCTAAATCAATGATGGGCATAAATGTATTAACTATAATTCCACCTTCATCATCATGAAAATGCTGTGTGGCATTGTAATTCTCCAACATAGGCTCAACCTTGGACGTCACATGACTAGTCTTGCAATCATCGAATCAGCTAAAAAATAATTCTGCCCTAGTGACATATTGTTTGCATTTGTTTTCACCTTATATTCTCAGCTTTAATTTGACGATTATTTTAAGATCATCCAATAAATGCACACAAATCAAAACCCAAGAGTATATAGCTGGATCAATTCAGAGCAAAGGAGAAACAGTTTGAAAAGTGTAGCATTTAACCCCTTTTTGAGATAAAATAAACATGATTGTCTTTTAAAATGTTTTTATTTTAATATTTATAGTTCACCACTCCTGAAGTGTTACAGATTCTTATGGAATAAATGTTAAACTTGACAAATTAAGTGAAATCTCAAAATCACCCATATTCTCCACAGCCCCCTCCTTGCCTATTTTTAGCTACTAGTGGCAATTGATATCAGATCTAAAGAGGTACATTTTATGGTGGCAGAACACATTTAGGTCATTTAAAAAAAATTCTTTTCTTACTCTATCACTTCTCTCTTGTTTTAAAAGTTATTTGTTTTTTAATAGAACTGAGAGGATATGTTTTTATACTTTTGACAGTGTTTATGACTGTTTAGATAATGATAAAACCAGTTTGATATGTTCATATTCCCAAAGCTTGTGTAACTTTCTTGTAGAAATGGACTTTCATTCTCTCCAGCTTTTGTTCTTTTTTTTCCTTTGTTCATTTTTGCTTCATTCTTTTTTCATTACAGTTTTTTCTTGTATTTTTAAATTGCTTTCCCTGCAGTAGTTTTACTTCTTTATTGTTGGTAAATTTCACATGTTTTTGAATCAGTCTTACTAAGTGCTGTTATTCATTCACTACTTAACTAAAATATTAGTTTTAAAAATTACTGAATTACTTGACTGCTACCATTTACAAAGGTTTACAAATCTTTTCAAATCTTTTCAAATTAGAAACCGAAGATTATTTTTTAAAAAACTACTGCTGACCCCTGACTTACAAAAGTATAAATTCCAAGCTTTATGATCATTTATGTGTCCAATTTATACTTTTATAAGAAATCTTATATTGAAAATGTATGTAAAAAAAAATAATATGCAGGCCATTTGAATGTAATGCATAAAAATATTAATTAATAACTGTTTTGATTTTTTGTTGTTGTATATTTTGATGTTAGATCATTAGCACTTATATCAGTCATAGTAAATCTAGTGGTTTTATTTTGCAGTAGAATAAAATATTACAGTTCTATCAATTATTCAAATGACCTACTAATTTTTAACAGTCTGGTTTTTATATATATATTGTAATTGAAACATTAAACTGCGTAAATTATAGATTTTATTTGCATAATAATGGTTCTATTATTTATTCTTTTATTTTTTTAAGATGTAAAATATTTTTTTTCTAAATTACCCCAGTTCTTGCTGTATGAATCCATCTAATATATTTCACTAATGAATTGATGAATGGTCTTTTATGTATTTGTTCCCTAGGATTTTTATACGTTTAGAAAACCAGTTGCAAAATCATGGAGAATGTGAATAATTTTTTAAATAGTCTCATATATTTTTTCTTCACATTTATAGTTTTTCAATTAGTTTTTATTTCTTTATTTTAAATTACAATGAAAGTCAATTTTTTTTTCCATTTTTTAAATTGTGCAGGTTACTTTGCCTTTCGTCGTCCCTCAGATGGTTCCTGGTTCCTACAGGCCTTGTGCTCCGTGCTTGAGAAATGTGATGGCTCCCAGAGTATTATGCAGCTGCTAACCAGAGTTGTAGGAGTAGTTGCCCATGAGTATCAGTCATTTACTCCTCTTCAGAATTTCACAGATGGCAAGAAACAGACCCCTTGTATCTACTCCATGCTCACCAAAGACCTGTATCTTAAGGTGGTGAATCAGAAAGGTAAGATAGTGCAGTGGTGCTAAGGCATAGACAGGGAGGTTGGCTTGACTTAATTACAACTGTTTAGACCTTTAATGTGTTTTTCTTTGCACTATAGTCTCATTTAGCTTTGATGCTGTTGCAGTTAATTTGCTTTTGCTGCTTTCTTTAATTTAAACTGATTTCTGAAATTTCATACAAGAGTAGAGATTTGTATTCCATTATATATAACTGAATTGCTCTGCACATTCTGGTTTAATTGTAAGCTGTTATAATTTTTATTGTTAGTCACTACTTTCCTGATTTTGCCTATTGCACGAAGGTAGAGAATTAAGTGCATATTTTCTGTTTTAGATATGTTACTAATATTCATCGGAGTATACATTTATTTTTATTACTCTTGAATATTAATTGTTTTGTTTTTGAACTTTGAATATTTCACCACACTGTGCAGATAAGTGGCACTTAGTATTTGATAGTTCAAACTTAAACTCAAGTGTACATATTTTTACTTGTATTTTGTGCTTTTAATTTATTGTCATTATTAAATATATGAAAATGGTTCATCAAGAATAGAATTAAAATCCATTTATTAATAGGTTAATAATAAAGACCAGAACTCAAAATGCTGCATTTATAAAGCAGAAGGCAGTATTATGGTCATTTTGATAATCAGAAGAAAGTAAGAAATTTGCATGTTTATTTTTAATTAATCTCTAAATCATATAAATATGGGGTGTGTTGGTTATCATTCATGATTTAGATATAGATCTTTTGGGTTTTTGTATGTGAACTATTCCTGTTGAAGATCTGTATTTACAAACATCCATTTTATTTTCTTACTGAAATGTTAATATACAAATAGTTCATTGACTATTTAATTTTTACCTAGATTAAAAGCATACAAAGATAATTTGTTATAGAATCAGTATTTCTTAAAGGTGCTCTTGATTTTCTAGTCTGCTTTTTCTGACTATTCTATCAATCATTACTTGGGAAACCACTGTTTATTGTTGTTGTTTGGTCTGAAATATAAATGCACTGAAGAGAGAAAATAATTATATTAGTTTTATGCCTCAGAATTAGGATTGTGTGTTTCTAGTCTGTTTTCCTGTTGATCTTTTTGAACATGGTTTGAAAACAACTGTTCCTTAATTAGAAATAAGTCTTAGAAGGATTTTATTTCCCCACAGTTTAAAAATATATATATATATATTAAGTTTAATTATTTCTATAGATATTTACATTTTACACTTTGGGTATTTTTGTTTGGATTATGTTTTAATCATAACAATAATTCTTTGTCATTGGAAATAATGTTTAAAGAAAAATAACTGAAAACAATCACAGTTTACTATTCTATACTAGAATAAAACTCACCACATAATTCTTCTCTTTGTTTGCCTAGCTTTTTATAATTATAATTATTCAAGCCAAGCATGTAATTATTTATACATTAACCTATTTGATTATACAAGCATTCACATTTTGTAATCAATATTATACTTATCTGTGTATCATTGCTTTTACAGTTATCTACCTTTTTAATTAATTTTACACTAACCCACATACTTTTAATTACTTTTGTAATTAATTGTTTATTCAGTTTTTTTTTTAATATTTAACCAGTACCGGTAATTGTTTTTCAAAATATTTTCACACATACCTGATTTGGGGGAAAACTACTTTTACATTAAACTGTTGTTTGATTATATTTACATTTTACCTGTTGATCTAATTAATTCTTACTTTTATATAAATACATTTCTTTGTGTTTGTTTTATATTTGGTGTTTGTAAATCCTCAATAGTTTAGTAAAAGAACAGCTGGGTTTTTTCAGGAGGCTTGTTTGGTTCTTTTCCAAGTTGTAAATAATAAATATGCAATTTAGATATGAAATTTATTCATAGGATCTTAAGTAATAATATAGTTATTTTATTTTATTTTAAGATTTATTTCTTGTCTAAAAAGACTGATTAATTTTAACACAACAAAAACTTTTCATTCATTTACCTTTGAAAAAAAGAAAATTATTATAATTGTAATCTCGCTGATCACATTTTTTAAAACCAACATTTTAAATATATTTTATCATGTTTATAAATATTTTTATTAAAGTACTGATTAATGATTGAAGAGTTATATGTTAAGAGTTAAAATGTCTTTTAATCAAATTCATATGATATTATAATCAAAATTGTTTTTTCCCAGAAAAAATCGCTGCAGTGTAGAACTGGTTCTTAGTATATTTCAACTTTGAACATCAGCATTACAAACCCATGACTTGCATATTTCCATCATTTTGACTATAATGTCAGGTTTGTCTTTTAAAATTATTTGTAATAATTGCTTTCAATATTGCTTAATACTTATCCATGTATAATTGAAAATTAAACAAATAATAGAAATGCATAATTGCACACTCCCCAGTTTTAACTGTAATGAACAGACTTACCTTAAACAATAAAATCATTATTATACAATTGTTTTCAATCTTGCTTATGCTAACAGGCTATGGTCACTGACATATCTTATTGAAATATAACAAGTCATCTATAAAATTGGTGCTAATATGTCTGTAAGTTGCAAGTTACATATGTGCTTTGTTTTTGGAAATCTCTGCCACTGGAACTGTCATCTCTTGCTTATCTGTAAATATTCTGTTTATTTCATCTCTAGATATCATATATATATATATATGCATGTCTTACTTTTCTTTTTAAAATTTAAATATCTTTATTTTCACGTTTATTAATCAGAATGTTAATGATTAATTTTTGCTGTTAATTTGTTTAACATTAATTCTTGTTGCGCTATATACTTGTATTTTAATCAACAAAGTTTAAGATGTGTGTCTATAATTTGTTTGGTAAATGTGCATATATTGTCCAGTGCAAAATATATGTTGTATTTTGTGTTAGATTTGTTGGATGTAATCATATGCAAATTGGTTTTTAAAACTGAACTGAACATTTGTGTTAATAGTTATGATTTTAAACATAAGTAATAAAGTATATACTTCACCTTATTTTTCTTGCTCAGTTTTATTTTCAAGGCAAAATTTGTCATTATTGAGTGACTACATGTGGTCTTTAAAGTTTAATTCATGTTCATAAATTCAAAAAAATCATGAGCAAAATGTTGACACAAACTGAAGTTGTTCTGTCTTCTTCATTATTATTTAACTATATTTTTGTAGTAATTTACAATATTCTCAATTTGTAAAACCTGTATTATATTTATAAATAAAGATTGTATTCATAATTTTGTTTTTGTTGCTTAAAGTTATAAAGGCACTTTAGGAATTAATACCAAACTGTTCAAATGCCCACAAGATTTGGAACAATTGCTGTTTTTAATGTCTGATTTTAACAGCCATTAAGATTAGTTGTTTCAGTTTTAAATGACTTGTTGGTTCAACCTACTGAGATGCAGATGTCTACATTTTACTTGCACTGTCTCCACAAAATTAGCATGTTAGTAGTAGCTGTTCTTGAAAGAATATAAGCTTTTGGTAATTATTGTCTGCTTATTTTGTCTTTTAAATTAACTTTTTGCCAATCTGTTACTGTCAAAAATATCAAAATTCTTGCTTTTGACTTCCTTTATATGAGACGAGAAGTATCTAGTTTTTGATCAGATTGATATTGTCCATAGATTCCTGTAATGAATAAGATGAATACTTAAAATATTGCTTACACTGATGATGTGTCTGCCAGTTCTTTTCTTATAATAAATTATTTCTTCTAAATACAAATAAAATAATTTTTTAAATGTACTGATTTTTTTTTTTAACAACTTGCTCTGTCAGTTCTTGGGCAGTTTCCAGAGAATGATAATTCGAAACATTAGGTATTCATTTCTCTCTCTTTTTTTAAAATTCACAACAGCCTGTTTTATGTTCACTGGTCATGATTTTAAATTATTTTCAGACAAAACTCTCAAACTACAATGCATTACAAGGAAAATTAGGTGTATGTTTGTACATGCAGAGTTTAATGAGATATGAAGTATTTAAGTTCCTCATTATAATTATGTTTGTCAGTATAGTGTGTTTTGGGGTTTTATAGAAAAATTCCATAGACAGGATTCAAACAACAAAAGCATCTACATCATTTACCTCAGAGGTCAGTATATAATTAAGATTTACAAAATGCATAAAATAAGATATAAAGATTGCTGGTTTTTCATAATAGTTATTATGTTTGTAATTGTATTTCTTCACTTTCATTGTGATAAGCTGGTTATGCTTTATTTGGAATTAAGGAATTCAACAAATATATCCACAAATCTTAACACTACAATATTGGTTAACACAACAATTTCACCTAATGACTTTATGGCTCATATCTTTCTGATATCAAACTGTTTCAATTTGGTTTGGAAGGTTACTTTCATCATATTAACTTCTGATACATGGGATAAAGTCACAAGCTCCAATATTTTAGTATTAAAGGAAAATGTTCTTTCATTAAGCTTATTTATTTTTATTTTATTGATGTAAACTGTACTTTTTTTATCTACTCACATACAGGGTGTCCAAAAGTTCATGTGCTTTTTAAATTTTAATAGCTTCATTGTTTGAAAGCTTAATTATTGAAACTTTGAAAAGTGCTGATTTTTATTCTTAAACTTTAACATAACCTCTATCCTGTTTTAATGCATTGTTCTAATCGATTTTCAAACTCTGAAAATATTCATCAACTGCTTGCTCAGTAGCTGAATAGGTTTTATTTGTTATCCTAGCCGTGAGATGATCCAAAGAATGTTTTGGTGTGTACACAGCAGTTTTGATGTGTCCCCACAAGAAAAAATCCAGTGTTGGTAGATCAAGCGACCAAGCAAGAAATCCTTTTCTAGTGATCCACGAGTCTGAGACAGGTCATTGTGAAGCATAATGACAGTATGCTCCATCATACTAACAAATGTTGTTATTTGTGTTCCTATGGGAAGCTTCTCCCCATCACGGGAAGTGAATTTTCTTCTAACTGCTGTTATGGACTTGTTCAGCTAACCAAAGCACACAGTTTACTTTTTCTTCTAAGTTTGTCATTTTTAGTCAGTTAGTAGGACTGAAAATAAGAAAATTGAAAGAAAATAATATTTCAAAATTCATAAAAATTATAAATATTGGGGGAAAAAATCAATAATTAAGCTTTCAAATGATGTTTATTGTTAAGTTTGTATCATTTATCCATCTGAAGTTAATAAAGTTTAAACTGCACAAGGACGTTTGGGACACCCTCTATATACATGTGTGGTATTACATGTACATGTAATAGTATTGGTCAAAGTCTTTGACAGACACAACAAATGTTTTGTATTTTCTCTCATATTGAGACCAACATATTTTATTATCAGTGTTTTTGAAGCTACACATTTTGAATTAAGAGAGTTTGGGTAAAATTGCATATGTTAGTTAATCTCATAAGTTTTGTGAGTTCTTTTCTTGCCAGCTATGATCATAGTATAGAATCATTTTTATGAAGGCGAGGAATGAAAAATATAGGATTGTGTGTAGGTGTGGGTGAACTTTATATATAAGTATTATTGTATCTGCAAAAAAATGCTTTCTTTTGTAAAATCAAACTTTTGGCACAAATAGTTGAATGAGTATGGTTTCTTTAAGTAAGTGGCAATGATACCTGAATGGCCAATTCAGTAAAATAAAGCCTTGAGTAATGGCTTCTTAAAATAACTAGCTATGATACCCAAAAGGACATTTCAGTCAAATAATGCAATGAGAAATGGCTTCATAAAATAACTAGCTATGATACCCAAATGGCCATTTTATTCAAATAAAGCAAAAAGTGGTGAATAATGTTAAGATGGTAATTGGAAATATAACTTAGATCTTTACTGTAGCATATGCACACATACAAATAGGTACTGTAGTACCAGCAAGCTTACAAAGTTTGAAAAAAGAAAAAACATACTCATACCAACAGGAGACAAAAACAAAATTACAAACAAGTGCACAAATATAAAGAATATACAAACACAGAATTAAACAAACATACACAAACACAATAGAATCATAAATATAAACATTCAAAAACACAGATCAGAAAATACACACAAGTACAACACAACAAATATGCAAACACATAATTTATTTCTAATAAATAAATCTGCAAAAATCCTAAAGACGTATTGATTACTGATATTCCTCATAATTCATTTGTCTTTTGTTGAATGTTTTCTAACTTTTTTAAAATTATCTTTGAGGGTCCCCTGGCAGTGAGTCAGAAAGATGAGCATCCATATATAAAGAAATATAATATAAATATATAGAAATACAATGTCGTTCACTCATCTTCACACATAAATACTAAGTAATAAATACTCAATCATTATTTCTGTTTGTTTAACTACTTTGTAAGTGTGTTCATTGTATGTGACCCATCAGGACAAAATGAGTCTTAACCTTACTTTGGGTGGTTTAAGTTACTATGATATTCCAAAAGTTAAGTTTTTACCTTTGATTTGATACCTTATTTATCATTCTACTGTAAAAAATAAAAAAGTTAAGCTCATTTACATGAGGTCAGTGGGCCAGCAGCCATGTTGAAAAAGTGAGTTATTTTTTTCCAGAGCAACAAGTATTATTTTTTTACCAAATTTAATCAGATTTTGCATGATGCTAAAGGTATGAAAAGTCCAAGTTTTACAACTAAATAAATTTCATGTGTATATATGACCAAAATTAATATTAACCTCGTATTATGAAAATGGAAATACATATACAATGAATAAAGCTATTCATGAGGTTTTGCCTCATTACAATATATAGTAAACTAACTAAAAATAATTCAACTTACTCATCACCATCACATTCACAGTCAGCTTCAATGTCATGATAAGAGAACTTTGAAAGAAATTTTTGAGAACTTTTGAAAGAAATTTTTCACAGAAACTGCAAGTTACCTCCCATGCAATTTGTAAGGAAACCTGCCATTGGTAGTTGCTACGGCTCTTCCAGCTTTCTGTACTGTCATTGGTCAAATATTTTGTACACCTAGGCCATTGTTTACACCAAATTTTTATATAGAATGCTTTTGATTGGTTGAAAGTGAATTTTCAACTATGTACCATAATTTGAAAGTTCGAATGATCTGCTTTCCAATAATGCTCATAGGGTTGAACAGTAAAATAATGTAGGTCAAAATTAGGTAATTTTAACACTTTTACTATGGTATGTTGATAAAATTACAAATTAAACCTGTTATTATCCAAACTTTAGGTTCAAATGTGTATTTATGTTAAAGATTTATGGTTCTAGTTTTCAAATATATTAAAAGGTCATTAAGGTAAATTTTGACCCTAACCACCTTTCTAAGCCTCTACTATAAAATGATTGTTTGCAACTTAAGATTCACAATGTGCTGATGGGTCACAGATACGAAGGAAATGTTAATAAATTACACGTATATTTATTCAGTACCTTTAGGACGAAGTTTCCTCCTCCCCACCCTTGGTCACCTAGGTTGCACTACACAATGCTTAATGAGTTCTGATGTTTTGTATTTTTATTTTAGTTTTTCATTTCATTTGTTCAATTGATGCAATATATTTTTAATATATATATATATACACATCTGTACTTGTTATATGCTTTGGCACCGTTTTTCTACATTTGTTTCATCAGTTTTTATTTTGCAGCATTTTTAACTGCTCCTTTTTGTAATTTATATTTTAATACTATTTAGTATGCTTGTAATATTGAGTATATTTTCATATGTGATTTATTTCTTTTTTTAATCCATATAATTTACTTAACGTGGAATATTCTGTCTTATTTATGGATGTATATTTTTCATTTATTTCTCTGATTCAAAACTTTTTATTCTTATGTTTTTCATGATTATTATTATAAAACCTCATTTTTCAGCTCTGTAATCCTGCAAAAATATATTGTTATTTTTCCTAAATATAGGTTTTAAGTTGGTACTTGTATTGATGTCATCATTAATGTATGTGTGTGTGTGTTTATATGTGCATGTGTTTTGTGTGTGTATGCATGTTTGTGTCAGTGTTTTACAACTTTTCAACTTTCTTCAAATATTGAAATTAAAATTTAGATGACTGCACTTTATATTTAGATGGATGTACACTACACTTGTAATTATGTACAAAAGGGATTAAAAGCAACTGAAACCAAACTTAGATGTATAACTCTTGTAGGCCCAGAATTAATGCACAGTCAGTAATGGATCACTGAGGATTTAACAACTTAAAACTGTATACACTAGACCTCCAGCAGGGATCACACTAGACCTTCAGTAAGGTTTATGTTAAGTAGTACTCTGCTTCACTTCCAAAGATTCTCAAAACACTGCAGTACCTACTCTTGGCTTCAGTCCTAACTCTTAACATACCTACCTCTGCTTCAATCCTAACTCTTTAACATAGCTACCCACCCCAGGCTTCAATCCTAACTCTTAACATACCTACCCCTTCAAACTGCACCATTCATATTTTGAGTTTAAAGTCTGCTTCCATCTTTTGTTGATTTATCATTCAGATGTAAATGTCAAAGGAGAGATTTTTATTCAGAAGGGGGTGGATAGATATAGTGCCACAAATAAGGAAAAAGTTTGAGAGTTTAATAATTTTCTTGTTGCAGTTTTGCATGGGCAGTAATCAGTTGTCTAATCTTCCCAATTTTTAAATTTGGAAGTAAGTGGCTTTTGTAACGGAATACTACTAATTTGAAGTTATGACCTTTTCCTTGTGATTTCACTTCTCTCCTATTTTATCTCATCACCATGACTCATGCACTTTTCCACTGAATTCATCCCATGATTTTTATCCAGGCATCTCATTTTACATTTAATGCTAATGATCTTTATCTTTACATTCCTCGCTAAATTAGCTCCTGACTGTTTTCCATGCATCTCACTAACCATTGAATTTAACTTGTGGCATTCATCCATGCCATCCTCCATAAATTTAGTTCCTTACCTTTATCCAAATACTTCTTGCTGAATTTAATTAATGTGTTTTCTTTATTCATGCATTTCCATTCATCAAGATCTTTACTTTATCCACATGCTTTTCAGTTCATTAACTCATGACCGTTATCAGTACACTCCTCAGTGTATAACTCATGACATTTATGTACATACTCTTCAGTTATTCTAACTCATGACTGATATCAGTACACTCCTCAGTGGATAACTCGTGACATTAATACGCACTCTTCAGTTAATCTAACTTGTGACATTTATCTATGCACTCTTCAGTGAATCAAACTCATGACATTTATGCATATAAATTCACCAATAACTTAACACTATGTTGAATTGTGCTACTAATGCATTACATAGTCTGGATGTAGATGATAAATAGAGTGGTCATTACCAATCTGACCATTCAGTATTAGATTTATAACAACTCACCATGGCTGGGGTAAGAAACAAGCTGAAGATCAGAGGAAAGTTAGACAGAGAGACAGTTGAAAGTCAAAATTATAAACAACATGAATGATAAGCATTAAACCAATGAAACGTGAAAATTCTAAATTCTTTATAGATGAACAATTACAAGAGTAAAATTTTCTGCTAGCAGCCTTCATTGGGACAACATATCTGTTAACTGTGACATAATCAGTGAATGGCATAAACCTTTTGACTTGGAAACATGAAAAGTTTGGCATAAACCTACTGACTTGGAAACATAAAAAGCTTGGCATAAACCTATTGACTTGGAAACATGAAAAGCCTGGCATAAACCTATTGACTTGGAATGAATGAAAAGTTTGTTTGAATAAATGGCAGCTGGTGATTACCAACAGATCTTTATAGAAGAGCCAGATATACAGTTAGAGGAAATATCAAAATGAGAATATGTCAAAAATCACCTGCCATCTGCAGACATATTGCAATTCTGTAGAATGAATTGGCCCTCATAAAACAGTCCTAACTAGAATTAAAATAAATGAAATACACATCACAACAATTATAAAGACCTAATTATATATATATTTTTATATATTTTTGTCAGCAGTGATGATCATGTCAAATATTATTAGCTGTTAGTAGCTATTTTAAACTGTAATTGCTTCAAAGTTTGTCATTAAAATTATTTTGGTTTAAAAGTCCCTGCTTAATGGATGAGGAATAATTCCATGTCTTGTTTTTCAGTTGAGTTAACAATCAACTTGCCATATTCAAATCATTCATGCATACTGCAAGAGATGACCAGTTAGGAGGAAGTGATAAGCAAAGACTGTCTGTATTCGATTTTGCTGAGATTTTCTTTGCAACACTGAGGCTATGCCCCGTTTCTCTATATGTGTGCACGTGTTTGTGTGTGTGTGTGTGTGTGTGTGAGATCACCTGTGCATTTCCTGCTGTAAATAAATGATTTGACTTTAATTGAAGGTTTACTGCTGTTGCTGAATTCATAAAAACAAATTCTGTGGAACACATGAACACATGCACAGAAATGTTTTAACCACAATCATATGCAATTACCAATAACTTAGAGAACAACATTTTAAAAAAAATATTCAAAATTTAAAAAAAATTATTTTCAACATTTCACTGGGAGTCATATTAAAATCGGACAGCCTTTGAGTTGATGTTTGTATCTGTGCAGCAGACAGCCTTTTTTATATACTAGTTTGCTGAGACCCATAAACTTGTAGCAGTGAACAATAAACGGGCATAGTTTGCAGTTGTCTTTCTTGCCACGTTTAGTGCCTTGTACATGTGATTTGCAGTTGTCTTGGTTTAGTTAGTGCCTTGTACATGTGATTAGCTAAATGCTAAGTTGTGGTTTTCTATGGACTGATTTCTGCTTCACGTCTTTTCCCAACGACTCATTAATATCCTAAGGACGGGCGCCGAGGCTGAAGAAGAAGTGGAACTGAAGAAGTAAGAGACCTCATCAATCTGCTTCACTGATAAACCCACAGGTCACAAAATGTCTGATTTCACCATTGTATACACTCCAGCTCGATATCCTCGCCCTTCTTCGGACACTTCACATCATCTGTGTGTCCGTCTTGACAGCTCACATTCTGCTAAAGTCCATGTTCTGTCTCGTATGTCAGCTAGAAAGGTCCGACTTTAGTAATATAGTCACATCATAGCATCTTTCACAAAAGCCCTTAACGCATGTTGTTTTCATCTACAACACCAACTTTGCTTCTATTATCTTCTCTGTTTTGTTTTGGTCTTTTCTTATCTGGTCCACGTCTACAGCACCAGTCTTTGCTTCCATTATCTTCTCTGTTTTGTTTTGGTCTTTTCTTATCTGGTCCACATCTACAGCACCAGTCTTTGCTTCCATTATCTTCTCTGTTTTGTTTTGGTCTATCTGGTCCACATCTACAGCACCAGTCTTTGCTTCCTTTATCTTCTCTGTTTTGCTTTGGTCTTTTCTTATCTGGTCCACAATCAGTGTTTTCTGTGATAAATCAGTAAATATGTATATTGCATGTTATATCTATGCATTATGCGTATTACTTCAGTCTGTCTAAGGGTAAAATACTTCTACCTGGAACTGACTTTTTTTTGCAACCGAATTTATTTTAGCGCTGTTCTTGTATGCAAAGTTGTAAATACCGATTAAATATAGTGGTCAAAATACCGATTAAATATAGAGGTCGAAATACTGATTAAATATAGAGGTAAAAATACCGATTAAATATAGAGGTCACAATACCGACTAAATATAGAAGTCGAAATACCGACTAAATATAGAGGTCGAAATAATGGCTGAACCTGTTTGTTGTTTTAAATTCTGTAAATATATTCGCAATTGTACAGTTTTGTCACTAACGGGTTACCATATTTTGAGCTTAAACTGTAGCAACGTTGGTATGGGAGTATCGGATCGGAACTGGGGTGGCAGGGATGGTGCCATGAGCCTTTGATTTATAAAAATAATGTGTGTTGATGGCTCTCTCCATCTCTGTTATGGTCTCAGTATATCTGTGCATTGATTTGCTGGCTGCAGACTATCTCTGGTTACAGCAGCACGCTGATGTATTCGAACAATCACAGAAACCCGTCTAGTAACGTTAAAGCTGCAGACGCAAAAGCGCATACACGTACTTGTATTTAGAATGCTGTACTAATAACAGACGCAAAAAGTGCATAGACTGTTGTACTAATAACAACCGTAAAAAAGTGCATACATGTGCTTGTATTTAGAGTGATGTACTAATAACAGACGCATACGTGCGTGTACTTGTATTTAGAGTGCTGTACTAATAACAGATGCAAAAGTGCATACAGGTGAGGTCTACTTGTATTTAGAGTGCTATACTAATAACAATAGACGCAAAAGTGCGTGTATATATATCAACAGATACAAACGTACATATATGTATTTAGAATGCTATATTAATAACAACACCTGGCGTACGATTGATCTCCAGACGACTATGACCAAACCAGTATAAGACTTCGATCTGTGCGTTGACTCAACTCAGTATTCAGTACGTGTATTTCTAATTATATGTATTGATCTAGTTTTCTGTTCCTGTTATAATTTAACATATTATGAAGTATGCTGGCAGCTAGCACTTAAATGTCATTGAACACATCTTCATTGTTTATATTTGCCAACCCTAGTACCAACACCTGTTATCACCGACATTACAACCGCAATCGAAGAGAATTACAAAAGTATGGTGCACTAAATATGATAAAACGCACACATGAATTAATATTTTGCAAAATGAACTTGTGTTTATTAAATATTAGGTGTTGAATTTTACATTTTATTTTAAACGTTCGGATTTTAAAAAATAAATATTATTTTGAATAGAAACGCATAAAATGTGTCAGGAATCGTGTAATGGATTTGATGTTCTTGGATGGGAAAGGGGTCAATGTATCATTAAAAACAAGTAAACAATTCTCACATTGCCTAATCAATGTATACACCAGTTCTGTCGTTTAGAAATTTTGTAATAAACATGCAATATAGGTCAAGTCTTTTTTTTTTTTTTAATGCAGACGCTTTGCGATCCGTTCAAACTTGTTAATTGCATGGGTGGTTTTTTTGGGATATCAACGCGAAAGCGGCGGAAGCCGGAAGCGTTCCCCACATTCAATCAATCTGGGGATATCACGTTTTTCCTGTGAGAATAGATTTTCAGTCTGAAGTGGAAATTGCTAATTTTGAGCATGGTCATGATGAAGCATTTAAGAGCCAATAAGAATTTGCGTAAGATTTGCAGGCATCTCAGGCCAGCTATCGCGACTATAGTATTAATTTTAGATCAAAGAAACAAACGCCACAGATCTTCAGGTCAGAGCGAGCCAATATTCTTTCTGGTCGACCTGAGTGTATTTCAATTTACATCCGGTTAGCACAATTTTATTATTAGCAAAATGAGATAGTGTTACTTTTGATACGTAGAAATGAAAACTGACATAATAAAGTCATTCGTTGTTTTCAGACAAAATTGCTCAGGTGCAATCATTTAATTACATATACTGTAATGTGCCGTCTTCAAACGGATGTTAACCCTAGAACTACGATCCAGTGTTTCTAATTGGCTGATCCCTGCAGCCAATGAACCCCTACCTGCGCAGCACGTCAGCTCTGGTAGGTGAGGTGCGGTGTTTGTGCAGAGATACAACGATTTTATAAGAATCCTTACTTGGAAAGAAAATATAATTTCTCCCCCCCCCCCCCCACGTCATAATTTTTTTAAAATCCTAGAGAATTAATTTATGTCAAGAAAACAAACGGTAAACACTTGGGAATAGACAGTGTTAAATTTATACTTAAAATTGAGCGGTAGACTATCGCTTGATTGGAAACCGATTTCCTGATCACAATGAGAAAACTCGCAGCAGTTTTCAAGAAGAAATTTAATATAAAACTAGCCTTGGAAGCCTTGCTAAGAATGAAGTACAACAGCTCAACTCAACTGCCGCGGGCATCGCAAGTGTCTCTACTGTAGTTTGTTTTATCTTGCGCAAGAAACAGTCAATCTAAGCGCCTTTGTGGACTTATTGTTTGCAGTTCACAGACCAAGACTACGCCGGCCTGCAATCAAGGATTGAATTTCACAAGATCTCATCGCCTCAAAACTCGTCGACAGAACTCACAAAGCGTAGATCTCTATTGATCAGTCAGGTTTTCTCAGTCATGGCTGACTTTGTCACGAATGGCGTAAGAGAGAATAATTCCCAAGGCGACAAAGACAGGCAAGTGTTTATGTATTTAACAGCAGAAGTATTTGCCACTCGAGGTTTATGACATTACGAAAGGCAAGCGTGCGTTGTGTATTTCATATTGCCAGTTTCGGTTTGTCTACGATTTATGAAATTATAACCGGCATCTTGTGCATGTTCACGCTTACTGAGACCGGGAGGCGCGCGTAGTTTGCTGTAGATCCCAAGCATTAGATCAATCATTGTAAAATACTCCACTAAATGCAGGTACACTAATCAGTTTGGTAATACACCTTTCGTGCTCTAGAACCTAGATGTTGCCATTGAATTGAATGCTCTTGTCTAGGTCAGAGACATTTGAAGATTCCGTTTAGATCACGTCCAAAATAGCACACATTCTTTATTGCCAATCGAGTCGTTAATGTTTTTCATCAACAGCGCTATAGCAAATTGCACGTAAGTGTCTTGTAGTGGACATCTGTCCCTATGGCCTGAACAAGGACATTTGGGTGAGTTTAGAATACAAAGGCATATCCCGAGCAGGTGGAGGGTGGGTTTCAAAAAGGGGAAACCCCATAACTTACCGACCTAGTTAGGAGACGTTCGAAAATAATTTAAATACTAGAGCAGCACGGGATTCATTTGTAAAACGTGCATTAAGCATTAACTTTCCTGCGTGCTGTTTAAAGGTGGTTTTAAAAAGTAAAGGAACGCACCAGGTAGAGAGCAGAAAAGGTCAGGACAGGCTGAATTTTGCATAATTACTAAATTTACATTGTATACACGTTATAGCATATGTGTATTTCAAAATCTGTTATAAGCAATTTTGTGCGAGAGATTAGATGATTGTAGATAACTGGATGTGTTTGGGGGGGGGGGGGATTATTTCCCTCAAGCTTAACGGCAAATGCACACAAATATTTGTGTTTTTAAAAGCTATTCGTTTCAGTCATCAAAAGTGTTTGAAGGTAGGAAATATTTGTGTTTTTAAAAGCTATTCGTCTCAGTCATCAAAAGTGTTTGAAGGTAGGAAATATTTAAAGTATTAGATGATAAGGAAGCTATTCCAAATAGCGTTAGGTTCTGACTTTCGATTAAACAGCAGGGTTAGTTTTCAACCTATTTACTGTTGCCTTTGACTTTCGATTGTATGCGCGCGCGCGCGCGAGCACATACACACACACACAAACAAACAAACAAAAAACACCATACACTCTTCATAGTTAGAATTGCATTAATTCATAGCAAAGAAATATACTTTTTTAAAATTTAAATGAGAAAAGTTATTTTTTTCGTATAAAATGTAGCATGAAATTTAAAACGCTTTAGATTACAGTAAAAGCTAAAACAATTTAAACATTTGTTTCTGCTTTGTGCCTTGTGTGGAAATTTCTTGTTGAATTGCATTTGGTTCTTACTTAAATCCATCTCAGGAACGTTATGGTCTCCACCTGTTATAATAATAATCCATAATATTATAGAACTGAGTTTAGTTAATAACCCTTTTCAGACTTACATAGTCTATTTAAAATGGTTAAATTAAGCATCCTTATGCAACGTCCTTAGTATAAATTGTTTTTTTGACCTGTCATAGATTTCCTTTTCCATATTAATACATTAATGAAAAAGTATGAACTATAGGGACTTTCTAGTAACAAACTTACTGCTCGGTTATAGGGATATTGATCGGCTCAGAACCCCCAGCCAACTCTTCTCAGTCACACTAACATACCAAAATATGGGTTTAAGATAACAAGAACAAGAAGGTTTAATAATAATAATTTTAAAAAAAGAGAACAATAGAATTCGATTCCTGAAAACATAGGTCAACCGAGACCGTCAATATATATATCATTCGATTAACGAAATTGTTCATCTGGTCGATTATGGATTTGAATTGGGTAGATCACTTCATTGAGGATGAGCTTTTCGTCGTTATTTTTATGCAGTACCTCTCGCCCTTGTCGATGAAGTTACGTCAACGACCGTCAGATCGCGACAGGAATAAGGTGTGCCTTTCAGAGTGAGCAAGATCAACTCAGCATATGACAAAAGAAAGTCAGCTAAAATAAACAGTGTATCTGTCAAGGCTTTGTGGCAATAAACGACTCTTACAATTTCACGTCATTAAACGTTAGCTAACTTATACTTTACAAAATCAAAATCTCGTCATGGAGAAATATTTACAAGTCAAACAGTAATATTTCTATTTCCACGTTTACCTGAATCTCTATAGATACAAGCAAAACCAGTGAATGGTTTATACAGCACGCATTTAAACCTGTGACTACGTCATTATGAGGTAAAACAAGATGTGTGTGTATTTACTCTTTGTCACAACACGCTTCCCTTATTGCTGTCATTATATTCATGCACCCAACGCAATCACTTTGTAAAAAAAAAATACACGCTAGAGAACCACACAAAATATTGTTTCACAATCCTCATATCATGGTCTTCCTTGCTGCTGTAGGGACATAGAAATCGGTAAAACATGAACACAAAATTCATCCGTTGTCATTTGCACGTTACAACAGAGTGCAGAACATAGCATATTATGAACTTAAATATACATTTATAAAACTTTTTGCAGGGACCCGCAGTCTGTGGCTTGGACTGATGAAAATGAGTATGACACGACCCACGAACGGCGTGGCATCGCTGTGATCATCGTCAATGAAAACTTTGACGACAACAAACGCAAGGGCAGTGAGCACGATGCCACAAGCTTGTGTCGAGCGTTTTCGTGTTTAGGTTTCGACGTGCGATTGGCCAAGGACTGCAGAGTTCAAGCCCTCACTCAGATCTTGAAATCAGGTATTATATGGATTAATTTAAATCACTCAACTAGTCTTGAAATAAGATATTATATGCATACATTTAAATCACTTAACTCGTCTTGAAATCAGATATTATATGCATTCATTTAAATCACTTAACTCGTCTTGAAATCAGATATCATATAAATCACTTAACTCGTCTTGAAATCAGATATCATATAAATCACTTAACTCCTCTTGAAATCAGGTATTATATGGATTCATTTAAATCACTTAACTCGTCTTGAAATAAGATATTATATGCATTCATTTAAATCACTTAACTCATCTTGAAATGGGGTATTATGTCTTGGATTATAACCACTTGGCTTGAAATCGGGTATTACATATATTAGTTTAAAGATCCTTGGTTATAATCACTTAACTCATCTTGAAATGGGGTATTATGTCCTGGATTATAACCACTTGGCTTGAAATCAGGTATTCTTATGAAAATGTCAGGCAGCTAGCAATAGGCTGAAGAAAATAAATGTCGTCAGCATTGATTAGAATACACATGTTCGCAAATATCCACCCATACTCACGCGTGTGCACATTTGTCAATGCAGTAAGTGGCGTGTGCAAATTGCTTTGACAGAATGCTTGTTCTATATGTACTTGTATACGTCATTTATTTGGTGTTCACTGTCATAAACAGGAGTCGTCGATATTGATTTTATCAAATTATGATAATTTTTCGATAAAGGCCAGTTTAGTAAGTGGGACTGCTGGATCTAATGACAAATTTGCGACTTTGTCTTTAAAATGAATTGAGATAACAATAGGTAAGACTTCTAATCATAAAAACTGATTTTGTTAGGAACTTAATCTATTATCACACACGCACACACACACACACACACACACACACACACACACATACACACACACACACACACACACACACACACATACACACACACACACACACACACACACACACACACACACACACATACACACACACACACAAACTTCTAATCGAAGACAAGTTTGAGAGATGTGGTGTTTTGCTGGAACACTATTTATTTAAAGTACTATAGCTATAAAATTTAACCCAACTTTAATTCTAACCACAATCCTATTCTTAACCATAAACTTAACTCGAAGTGAGTGCATTTTGTTTATAATGTTTTGTTTATTCCCGATGAACTGAGATTATGCGTATGAATCTTAACGGTTTCTAGACATTTAATCGCGCGTCACTTAAACGCACCACATTTAATTGCAGTCACTTAAACTCGAACCACTTAAACGGTAAGACACATAATCACGAAGATAGTTAATCGCATGACAGATAATCGTCATCAGTTAAACGTGTTTTGCCGCAAAAAAAGTATATAAAATCGCGTACACAGGAAAAAAATGATAAAAGTCTAAAAAAAAAACAAAAAAAAAAAACAACTACTGGCGTACTGTTATACATAAATATTAGCATTGTGAATACAGTGCATAATGTCTACTTTTAAATAGCTGATATACATGTAAACAACGGCTAGCCTATTGGACCTGTCGACTCTGTCACCTGTCAGCAGTGTGGAGGTGTCGTGCGATTAAAAGTACGTGCGTTTAGTTGTCGCGCGGTGAACTGTCTTAGTGTTGAACTGTCTCTGTGGTTATCTGTCTGCGCTTAACTGTCCGCTATTAAGTGACGCGCGATTAACTAACTGTCTGCGCACCTTCTTAACCTATTAACTTTCACACGTTATTCATGCCTATTCATTTTCGAAAGCATTCACATATTAGTAAGGTGAAAGAGTTCTATATTACATTTTATACTTTAAAAAGTATTCAGTACTGTGCTCACAAAATCTTATCAGCATTATTTATAGTAATATCTCTTCAATGTATATTTACGTTTATCTTTACGTGCTAAACTCTTCATGAAAAGAACTTCTTAAAGGTACATAACTCTCGATCACATGGTCTGTTAGAAATTGATTCAGAAGTTTGATCATGAAATTTGCTTGCTAAATGCTAGCGAAAGGATACTTAACAGTGATATCTTGATTGTTTGGCAAGTAATTTATTTGAATATATTCTTAAACAGGTTCCCAAGTTTGATAAACATTCTGCCGTGAAATATTACAGCAGATTTTATTTATTTATTTAATAGTTGCACTGGAAGACCACAGTGGTTTTGACTGCTTTGTGTTGGTCATATCAAGCCACGGAGACCAGCGTCTAGATTATACGGAGCATTACGACAAGCTAGTCCGTCAGGACGTCATTCGCTGTGTTGATGGTGACGTCACAACTCGAGAGATAGTCTTGTTCTTCTCAGATAACAACTCCCCATCCTTGAAGGGAAAGCCCCGGCTGTTCTTTCTACAGGTACTTTGGTTTATACAGCATTAAGCGTTTGTGATTCAGAGACTGAAAGAAAGAAATTTATATACTGAGGAAAGAGAATTGATACGTATTAGGAAATGAAGGACTGTTGTTATGCTCTTAGAAGTTTACGTACATATAGTAGTAATTTCATCACCAGAAGCACAAACAATAAACAAAATTAATGTCAGTGTGATGAATAAATAAATAAATAGTTTTTTTTATTTTTTATGACAATAAACTGCCTAATAGGATTTTGATGATGGTCAGATAATATAAACGATTTACTTTTTTAATGATAACAATTACTTTTGACGTACAGTAAGTTTGAAATTCTTATGTATTATGATGACGCAGTTATTGTTAATTAATAGTCTTCCTAAATTGATAATTATAAGAGTCAGTGTGAAGTCCGTACGGTGGCGTGTTACTGCTCGCCAATGCTCAGAAAACTTGGAATTGTTGATACTGTGAGATGATTCCGGTAGTCCGTAGATAGTGGCACTCAACATTCCTAAGTTGCACTCACTAGTACTCATGACCTCACAGAGTGGCATTCCAGAATGGCGCTCGAGACTTGGTAAATCATAAGTATTTAGAAATATGTGTGTGGGTCAGACATTACACCAACATCTCACCGATAAGATGACTAGGCCTGCCTAGTTAATTCTGCGGCTACGATCGGAAAATCCTCTCGCTACCGAGAGTAATAAAAATAGATAAGGAATTTGCTGTTCAGCCGTTATGCACGCCACAAATATGTATGAGTACTTTCTGAAGTGAAAAAGACAAACATTGGTTTATCTAAACGCTGGCTGTTTACTTTAAAAGCACAGAGTATTTTCAAGTGAATGGGAGTTATGGCACATGTCATATTTTATATCATTGTTGCTTTTTAAAAACATCAACTTGGCTTTTATTTCTTTATGTTTCAAAAATACAGCGGCAACCTTGGTTTAATATTTTTAATAAATTCATTCTTTCTTTAGTAATTAAGTTTAGTTGAAGTGTAACAAAAATATTTCATAAATTAATCTGTGAATTATTTTATTAATGTAGGGGAGCTTTCGGCTTCCGCCGCTTTCACGCTGGTAATCTGTGAAGAAATGCATTCTCCATTTTGTAATTATTTGATTAATTAATTAATTATGGTGAAGATTTACAGTGCGATATATTAAATATTTTTTAATTTATTTGTTCATATAATATACTAAAGTTAATTTCTGATTTTGTAATGACTGATGACGTGTACTTTGCTGTGTTATATTAACTGGAGGTACAGTGAGGTAAAGCATTAGTTCTCAAAGTTTTTACCACTGAAACCTCTAAGGGAGGTGAGAAAGTATTTCTTTCTTTTTTTTTTTTGATTCTCCAGGCATGTCGTGGTCAGCAACTTGATGCCGGTCAAGACGTAATTGTCTCTCACAGACCGGATGTGGGTTCGGATGAAGTGGATGCTTCTTTTGAGCCCGAGATAATTGTCTCCCCTGCTCCTTGCTTCATGGATTGTCTGATCATGTATGCAACTCCACCAGGTGATTAATCGAATTTGACTTTCTTGGTGGATGAAACATGACACACTAAATACTCTTGTGCATGTATTTCTTAAATTTAAACAAGAAGACCGATAATTTATGAAATATATTTAGAGTGTACAGAATGGTGCGTTTTAAGAGCTATGTGATTTTTGATGTATTTTATTTCAGTCATATTTTATTATGGGTGATGACTGATTCCCTGCATCCACCACTGTTCAGCAATTGTTTGAGGACTTGGCAACCACTGACTCAATCAACCACGCCCCCCTCCCAAAGTGTGTATACCCTGTATATACAAATCGCTAACATTCATAATCATTGGTAGATTTTTTTTTCATTTCAGCTCATTTCATTTTAATGTCCATCACACTCTTCTATTCTCAAATCACTCTTCTTTTTTTTTCGAATCACACTTTTAAAAAAATAATAAATATCTTATACTGCAGATTCGCAAATCATTTTGAAAAAGAAAATCCGTCATACACTCCACAATTCTTACATACTATTTTTTCCCAATTTGATTTCTCCACTCACCACTCTTCTAAATGTTGGCGCAACACATTCCATTTAATACTGTTTTTACGCTCCACTGAACTAAACGCAACATTCTTGCCATTGTACACTTCGTCACTGTCCTCTGTCCTAAATACGCAACATGCTTGCCATTGTACAGTTCGTCATTGTCCTCTGTCCTAAATACGCAACATGCTTGCCATTGTACAGTTCATCATTGTCCTCTGTCCTAAATACGTAATATGCGTACTTACAAACTGCTGCACACTGTTCTAGACGCAAGGCACTTGAAACGAAACTGGTTGTAAATTTACACTACATTTCGTTTCATATTGTATCACACTTCACTGTTCTAAATGCGCAGTGTGTTGTACAAGACTTTGTTACACACTACTGTTCAAAGTAGGACACTTTTCAAATTACATTTTATCATAACCCACTGTTCTGAATAGCAAGATACTTTTCAACATAAATTTCATCATATTCTACTGGTCTAAATTGCAGGATACTGTTCAAGTAAATATAATGACTTTCTACTGGTCTAAATTGCAGGAAACTAATATAATATAATAAATATAATGAATTTCTACTGGTCTAAATTGCAGGAAACTAATATAATATATTAAATATATGACTTTCTACTGTTCTAAATTGCAGGATACCGTTCAATTAAATATAATGACTTTCTACTGTCCGAAATTGCAGGATCCTACTGTTCAATTAAATATAATGACTTTCTACTGTCCTAAATTGCAGGATACTTTTCAATTAAATATATTGATATTCATCTGTTCAGAATTGCAGGATCTCTTACAACTTAAATTTCATTACAATCCACTCTTCTGAACTACAGGATACTTTTTAATTTAAATTCCATCGCACTCCACTCTTCTAAATTGCAGGATACTTTTCAACTTAAATTTCATCCCACTTCCACTATTCTAAATTGCAGGATACTATGCTTTCCGTCGCGACTCAGAGGGTTCGTGGTTCATACAGGCGCTGTGCTCGGTGCTGGAGACCTGTGACGAGTCCCAGACTCTACTGCAGTTGCTGACAAGAGTGGTAAGAAAAGTGGCCTTGGAGTACCAGTCTTGTGTTACAGGAAACCCTGAATATGATGGCAAAAAACAGAGTCCGTGTATCTACTCAATGCTCACAAAACAACTGGTTCTTACCAGAACGAAACTGACTGGAAAGGTAGCAACACTGAATACTTAAACAGTCTTCATCAGTACCCAGTGTTACAAACTTGTACAAGTGCTTTCATATTTGTTCGTGTTTGTAAAATCTAAACGCAAAACATAAGTTTGATATTTCGATTAAAAGTTACTTTTTAAAAAAATCATTAACATTGTTTAAAGCGTTGTTCAATAATTCCAAGGGTGAATTGTGTGCGTGTATATAAATATATGTATGTGCGTATATAAATATGTGTGTGTGCGTATATAAATATATGTGTGTATGTATGTATGTGTATGCATATATGATTCATTATTGTCTGCAGCTGTAAATATGTCATATAGCATAAAAATAATGTGTGGGTGTGTACGAGAAGGGAGCGAACTCGCAAAACAGTCATTGTACTTGTAGTATGGTCACGAGACACAAGATTCGTGAGATTTAAATTGTCTCGATGTCGAGAGATATGAGACTCGAACTCCTTCTGAAAATAGAGACTTTGATCTAAGAAGTAGTGCCTAACAATTAATTAATAATTTATTAGCACTGTACAATACTTTCTATCATTATGACTTTCAAAATCATATATTAAACATTATTTTGCAATGTACATGTTTAGGTAAGTATTGAATTTTTAAAAAAACAACAATTTGTAGTTCTCGATCACTGCATAAGATAACATCTTTCAAAAGGTATTCTTAAAAACTACTGTTGTAGGGTTATATATCCATATTGGTTTTCTTAAAACTCTTGTCATTTCTAACATTTGCCATTTAATTTTTTTATTTCATCTTGTTTCCGACAAATATTTTCTTAGCATTATTTATTCAGCTTATTAAATTGCTGTATATTAGATGTGAATGTGAGTGCTCTTGTGTCCGCGTTGTTGTGACATCCGTTCACAACTCGGGTTGACTACAACGTCGCGTGTTGTCTTCCAAGGCGGCGAATTAGTAGCTGTGGTCAAGAGTGGGGTGCTTGGCGACCCAGAGATTTACAAAGAAGACACTGATGAATGGGGAGATAGATCTCCTGGAAGAAAATAAAGTGTAACTCAAGAATTATGTATAATAATTTAACAGTTAACAAAATTAATCCAACCGTTTCCAGGCTGTTTTATCATTATCCATTTTCTGTACAGTTATTCATTTTTCTTTACACTATTCTAAAGTGAGTGTAGAGAGATACACCTTAACTTAGCATTTTGAATCTTTTGCTTAAAAGTTAAAATAAAAGAACAGATTCTAGTGAGGGGAGACAAATCTCTTCAGATCTATTCAGAGCCGAGAACGTCGTAAGATGCTAGCACTGGAGAGGAAGGAAGGTAAATAAACCCCCATCAACTTTTGTTCGAACTATAAATTCAGTCACCACTAACATCACACGTTTTGTTTTGCTAATAAATTCTTTAAAGTGTGTTTTATAATTAACTGATTATTTTTTTCTTCACATAAAATGATAACGATTTAACATCTGTGTGATCCCATTAGTTCTCATAAATGTGTTTTTTTATAGTGATCATAATTAGAGATGTGTGGTTGCAGGTGTCGAAGGAAGGGGAAATAACTCTTTCAAACTTGATACGCATACTACTGTGTTCGTTCGGTTTTATCTGCTCAGCCTAATCAGTTTATTTACAATTTCAGTAGACAGTATATTGATGTCAAAATTAAATGGGAGGGGGGGGGGATGAATCCTGGGATATAGAAAAAAGAAAGGTTTTAAAAACTGGTAAATAAAAAGATTAATAAAGAATTTGTTAGACTGCAAACTAACTCTGAGTTGATTTTTAGAAGTTCAATTTAATCTAAGTATTCTTCAAATCTTTTAAGGTGTGCGTGCATCGAACATTTCCAATTGTATTGAATATAAAGCCCTATCAAAGAAAGCAATCGATGAACAATGTTGCTTTTTAAAAAAAAACATTTAAAACAGTCATAAAGTCATCGATTACATTGTACTACCTATAATGTATAAAATACCAAAATAATACTAAATACATGAATAATTATTTATTAAATGAATAAAATTATGCCTTATCGCTGGACTAACAGAGCATTGACAATTTTATTAGTTCTTATTATTGCTTGTCTATATTTTGCTAGAAGATAAAATGAATGTTTAAGTGACATTTATTATTGTGAATGAATAGTTTGAAACCAGTCATATGTTTGGAATTTTTGTTGTTGTTGAAGTCATTACTTTCGTTATAAGTGGATTTTATACTCGTTCATTTAAAGCTTAAAGTGATTACACACACACACACACACACACAAAGAAAAATATGTAAGTTACGTCTGCTTCTTTAGTTTCAGAAAAAATTGATGAAAGTATGTTTCAGTGGTCTGGAACTGCCGTTACTCTTACAGCTCTGACTGGGTGTGTGCTTTGACTACTCTCTCATTTGGTATGGTGAAACTAAAGAAGAGAATTTCAATGTAAAACAGACGTAATCTGTCATAGATGGCTAAAGATAAATAAAATAATTACATAACAGCTGCATTCTGGGAAATTTAAAGCCTGTAAGGCATCGTTTTTCTTCTAATCGCTGAGTAATCAGTCATTTTTAAACTGCAAATTTTTTTAAGGTTAAAATAATCAGTGTGTGCTTAGTATTTTGTGTCTTTGGATATTCGTGATTGTGCGGAGTGCTAGGATGTGGTCTTAATGCTTGCTTCTTTTGGATATTTGTGATTGTGCTGAGCGTTTGGTGTGGTCTTAGTACGTGACTGTGCTGAGCGTTTGGCGTGGTCTTAGTATGTGACTGTGCTGAGCGTTTGGTGTGGTCTTAGTACGTGACTGTGCTGAGCGTTTTGTGTGGTCTTAGTACGTGATAGTTCTAAGCATTCGGTGTGGTCTTAGTGATTGTTCTGAGCGTTTGGTGTGGTCTTAGTACGTGACTGTTCTGAGCGTTTGGTGTGGTCTTAGTACGTGACTGTGCTGAGTATTTGGCGTGGTCTTAGCACGTGACTGTGCTGAGCGTTTGGTGTGGTCTTAGTATCGGTTCGTAGGTCTCGATGAGACATCGGACATACCAGCACCTGACTGGACAAACAAATGAATATATGCGAGAGTGTGAACGTAAGTTAAAGGTACTTTAGGATACTGTTTTATCAGTTAATACTGTTTTCATTAAAAATTTTAAATAGTCGATGCTACGTGGGAGAGCCAATGTATCTTTTAGGGTCAGAATTAGTATCCAATCGGGTGCTTAACAGTCGCAATTTACACTGCCTGAACAATATTTATTTTTCTTCAATATTTATCTATTCTTTCTATTGTATTTATATTTTAATTTCTATTTTATTTATTCAGTTTTATATAAAATCAGCCTTGAATAAATGTTTACTCATGCTTTCCTTTTCGTTTCTCCCCCCCCCCCCATATCTCTCTCTCTCTGTCTGTCTCTCTCTCTCTCTCTGTCTCTCTCGTTCTCCCTGTTTCTGCTTTCTCTTGCTTTGAGATACACGAGTTATTTCCCTGTTGAGTAAAACAGTTGAATAACTATTATCAGATCGATCCTTTCTTCTTAAATTGCGAACGAAAGACATTGTGAAGTTAATTTAATGCATGGGAGTGACTGTCTCGACACTAGACAGGAAATACCTCAGAAGCAGTTATCTGCACCTAAAGCATAAAATTATACAGTCAGCCACACAACTACCGAACAATAAAACGGAAGCGCTAGCAGCACCCCCCCCCCCCCCCCCGGGTGAACCAACCGCTTCCGCTTAAAAATCAAAATTCATGGCTGAGTGGTTTCCGAGGAGAAACGCGGGATTGCCCAGTAGGGGGTTAATATGAAGCGAAATGTTACAGGAAAACATCAAGTGGTCTACTCTAGAAAAACATTTTCTTTTAAATAAAAGCCAGGTTGGAAACACGGAAGTGTAGCTGTAACAAAGGTTGACGTAATTAAACTAAATTAAGTTACGTCAAGCAGGAGGGAAGGGGGGTCTGAGGACGTTTGAGATCAACACTGTGACAAAATCTCTTTGACAGAATTCTGGTCAAAATTGTTCATTTGCGTCCTAGACCTGATTTAAAGCAATATAAAGAAACCTAGGTGTCGTAAAATTACGAACTAAGAAAGAACATGAAACAATTTACAGAGAGCGGTCATTCTCATATTTCAAGAATAATTTTAAGCAGTAAAAAACGAACTCTAATTTAAGTACCATTGATTTAAGGAATTATCTACAGTCATGTAGAACTAATTTCTGGTCTCTTGTATATTTGAATCTTCTTTACTTTGGTTCATTGATGTAACTAGATAATTTTTTTTTTACACTGCTTAATGAACTATTTTATAATTAAATTAATTATCAATTCTGAACCATTTGTTTTAGTCTGTTTGTTGATAGTTTTTTGCATTGTAGAGTTCCCGTAATGTATGGTTTCATTAATTGTCTAGTCAGTGTTTACGCCTTGGAACTCTTTTCAACGCACCAAGATAGAAACTGATCTGGGTGACCTACTTATCAAATAAAGGCGAAGATAGAGATCCAGGAGGTAAAGCACTGGCGTAAACAGTTATACAAGGAAATATAATGAATAATATAGTCATTATAGATAATCGCTCTTACAATATTTGATCTAACTTACAAAACAGTATCCATGGAAGATTTAAAAAAAACAAAATAAAACAATTATTTATTTATTGAATCTAAATTTATATTGACATTTTGTATTTTTGATTCATTTGCTAAAACTAAGCGTGGAAGTTAAATTGGGGTGAAACACTTCACATCCGGGTGAACTAATAATTAATTCAATTAATAATCTGATTAATTCACCTGTCGACGGGTCTTCATCCTTTGCAGTCAGAGAGACTAAGTCAAGCCCTAGAACTAATAATTTCACTAATTATTCTCCGCTTCAATATGTTAATTTCTTTACCTGGTGCAATTATTAGAAGCTGCCCTTTACTGAAATATATGAGCTATCGGTTTCTTGCCATCATCATTTACTTATTTCTAATTTCTTAAACATAAACTACAAGGACTGTGCACATGGTATTAATGTATCCCTGTAGAATAACTGTATGTTTAATCTCTAGAGATCTCTGAGCTTTATTGTCACATAAGTAATCAGAAAGTCGGTAAGCTGACATGATAATATTTTATTGCAGATACAGATCGAAAATAAAATTGTTTATATATATATATATATTGTGTGTGTTCGGAGCTATAATTTGTTTTAATGTATTTTGCGCAAAAATTTCGCATTATGACTGCGAAGAAAAAGGATTTTTCTGTTTAATACTTTGTAGTATTGTGAATGTGCTGATTACAAGTAAACCCAAATAATCGACCTGTTAGTTAAAGTTAATGTCTGCTTTTGTGCATGCAACACACATATATACACACAAACACACACGTACGCAAGCACGCACGCACGCATACCATAATATTATTGAATGTGTCTATAAGAAAATGAATGTAACAACACTTTACCACACCTGACTAATAATATTATTAAATGTGTCTACAAGAAAATAAATGTAACAACACTTTACCACACCTGACTAATAATATTATTGAATGTGTCTACAAGAAAATGGATGTAACAAATGAAGCTACTACTACTATTATTATGCAATAGTAGAATTTTGTTGTTTTTTAAAAAAAAATGATGCCATATCATTACAATAAACATTTACAAAATAAATAATCCAAATTAGTTATGAGATGTTACCGATTTGATATTGGTACGCATAACTGTATCGTATAAATAACACAGTAGACGTTTTACAGTCACGAGTGAGAGAAACGAGAAAATAGCACTTTTAATTCTCAAAAGCCAAACACTCTTGTACTTATTGTCTGTCGCTACTTACACAACAGAAGGTGAATATCTATGTCGTTACACTGTTAGCAACAGAAGGTGAATATCTATGTCGTTACACTGTTAGCAACAGAAGGTGAATATCTATGTCGTTACACTGTTAGCAACAGAAGGTGAATATATCTATGTCGTTAAACTGTTAGCAACAGAAGGTGAATATCTATGTCGTTACACTGTTAGCAACAGAAGGTGAATATATCTATGTCGTTACACTGTTAGCAACAGAAGGTGAATATCTATGTCGTTACACTGTTAGCAACAGAAGGTGAATATATCTATGTCGTTACACTGTTAGCAACAGAAGGTGAATATATCTATGTCGTTACACTGTTAGCAACAGAAGGTGAATGAATATATCTATAACCTATAGGAATAAAAAGTATCACGTAAACACTCGATTTATACTACGAGCAGGAACAAGACGAAGGTCGGGATTTTTTTGTTGTTTTTGTTTGACATTGCTTGTTTGCTTTTTTGTTTTTAAAAAGAAAAAGATCCAACCATTGTATTCGACAATCGAATACCTTTCTTTTGTAGAATCACAATATTAGGGCCTATTTTACACTCGCCAAGAGTCACTCGGCACGAGTACACAATCTGACAGCGACCTTTGACTTTTTCGCACAAAGGCTGACTGTGCACAGGGAAGCTCCCTCCAGCAAGTGACGCAACATGTAGAAGACCCGAAGTGTATACGAGAGCCCATTTCAACCATTTTTTTTTTATAAAACCCTGAAGAAACCCTAAATTAAATTTTCAGGTCTCAGGGAACCCCTGATTAAAAATTACTATATCTACAATGCTTATTATTTTTCGGTCTCGATCTCTCGGGGAACTTCTAGCAACCCTCTCGCGGGACCTGGTTGAGATCACCTATATTAGAGATTTATACAGCATCAGTATGGTCGTCAACAATTGGTCACTTCAGTCAGATCTACATGCAAACGCAGTCAGCCTGATTTAAGACAAGACACTACACTACACGTAGTCAGCATGATCTAAGATACTACACTACACACGCACGCGTCTCATCTTAGACACACACACACACACACACACATACATAATCAGTCAGATCTAAGACTAAACACCCGCAGTCAACTTGATCTAACACTAACACACACAAACACAGCCTCATCTAAGACATTACACACAGTCAAACCGAAGACACTGTAAATAATTCCATTTAAGACACATTTACACAGTCATTCACTTAGACGTAAGTCGCATTATACACAATCAGTCAACGGCCCTTTAGATATGAGAAACTCGGATCAGAGTCACTAGTTGAGCAGAATAACACTGCTTGTTCTTGTGTTGCTGGAGATCGCTGGACAGGATTCCTTGATCCTAAACTAAAGTCTTTCGGTTTCCTTGAGCTACGGTATGCCTGGGGGAGGGGGGGTTACTTAGTTAAATCTTCGCAGAAAACATTTACTTGTTTCGGGTATTATGTAACTGAACTGTAACGCTGCGTTAGAAAATTAATTTCAATTTCCTATAGTTCTCTAATTATAAGCCCCACACGTGTCCTCGATAAGGTCACATTCAGCCAGCTAGTTTTCTTTCTTTTTCTTTAGAGCACTATATGCAGAAAACCGACACCGAGACGTTTGTACAACGTTAAAAGCAACATTATATCTACCAGTTAAAGTTAAACGTTCCCTCCCATCTCATAAAGCATCTGATCCATATCTGGAAAGAAAAAAAGACCAGTTGGTAGGCACTCAATAACATAATAGTCCCTGAACCTGAATCGTGAAAGGGAAGTGCGCGCTAGCTGGGTGCCTTTACGTCATACTTTCAAAGGGAGTGTAGAACCTCAATAAATTAACAGACTGACTGCGTGTCTTTTCTCAACTTTGTAATGTTGCTGCATTGTGGTTGCACGCAGGGCAGTTTCGCTGCACTGTAACTATTTAATCGCGAAGCAGTCACGCACCGCATGCGACGAAGCGGCCATGCAAAGGTAAACGAGTTCCAATAACTCCACTTGCTCGAGAAAGGCGCGGATGTGATTCGCGTCGTCTGCTAACTGTCGACACTGAGGTTTTCTCCCAACGATGGCGACCACCAGGCAAACCGAGTCTTGTTTTATTGCTTCGCGAGTGAGCAACTTTACCCGTGATTAAAAGACTAAGAGAAGAAATTAAAATAAAAACAAGGAAGTCTTTATTGTGCGTTGAACGAGCTGCGCGAAGAGAGATAAATCTGATTGCGGTGGAACCCTCATGGCGTATCGCGTGTTAACTTGACTTAAAAAAAAAAAATAGAAAATTAAAAAAAAAGTTGAAAGGCTCATTTTACAGAGCCGGGCCTTGGAGAGTGTCAGTTTTTACAGTACAAGATCAGCGATAGGCTAAAACTGACATAGTGCAGTAGCAGTCGGATTTACGTCAGAGTGAAAAGCAAGTGGCAGCGGATTGATCGCAGTGTCCGAATAAACACTTGGCCGCAAGTTCGATCAGACGACACTAAAGGCGGAGTGAAATAATTGTATGCCGCTTGCAGTTATGAACAGGAACGTTTGTGCCCGCTGTGGAAAACCAGTGTATCACGGTTAGTCAGTTTATAATGTCATTTCTCACTGGTGCCGACAAGTATTGTTTTGTTTACTTTGTTTATAAAAAATTTAAATGTCAGCTATTCCTCCTATGGGGTGGTGCACTTAACGAATCATTAAAAGTTAAGAATTATATTTTAATTTAATTGGTCCGAGTTGCGGACTAACTAGACGAATTTGCTGCTCTCCACTCTTCGGAGAAGTACCAGGGTTGTGCCTGTTCACCTATATGTGCATGCTGCTTGACTTAATTTAGTAGTTTACCACGTGTTGTTAGTAGGTCAAAGTTTCTCTGGTGAGAGAAGAGAACGTATTCTTGCTGGTGTTAGCGGTTCAGTAAGTAAACAGTGCTGCTTGTCCTGTCTCTGTGTCCATCTAGGCATGGGTCAACCTCTCTCTTTTGTTCATTCTCTTGATCAGAGATTTATTTGGCCATACTCACAGTGCGGATAGCCCTCTAGAATGCTGTTCAGTTTAGGCTCTGAGCAAATAAATAAGTACAAATGCACCTACTTTATTCATTGTGGCGGGTTAACAACAGCTGTTAGTCGACCCTTGATGCGTTTGCTTCATGTGCGGACATCACCTGCTTGTTTTGAAATGACCGATGCACGTTAAAAGTTATGATAAGACTACTATGATCAGGAACTGTTTTGTTCGAAGTTGATGGGTGATAAGGACCGTGACATCCGTCATAAAATAGCTGACATATTGGGTTAATTACCTTGAGATTACGAACAGGTGAATTACGGCTCCCGCGCGCCATTCCAGTGCTTGGGAAAGAGGCCTAGATTATTTTTGCTTGCATCAGAATAGAGGAAGCCTAGCATTGATCTAGTGTAACGCATATTGTAAATTTACGATTCAGTCTTACGCACTTCGTAAGCTCACCATTCACTGTACAGTACTTCGCAACACACGATTCATTGTTACGCACTTCGTATCTTGTGATTTATTGTTACGTTTTTCGTAAGCTTATCATTCATTATAACGAACTTCATAGCTCACGATTTTGTGGCATTTGTTTCGTAAGCTTATCATTCATTGTAACGAACTTTTCATGATTCATTGCAACGCCCTTCGTACAAAATCATGGCAGATCTTGATATCGGTCCTTCATGTCTCTATGAACGTGACCTTGATACAGCTGTTGTTTCTCACACCTAGTCTAGTGCGATGTCACGATTAGGAATAAATTGGTTATACTACCAAGTGATAAACAATCTCTTGCTGCTATTTTCTCGACTGCAGACTTTTGTCGGAGTGATTCGTAAATCGTTTGTCGGCTAAAGTGCTTGGTGCGTACTGCCACTGACACACAGAGAGTGTTAGATAAGAGTGCACATTGGGTTAGATTTAGATCAATAGCACAACTGAATGGACATTTTAAAATGTAATTTAAATCTCTTACCAGAACCTAACATTGACTGAGCTGTGGCCACTTAGCCAAGCTTGCGCGGTCTGCACCTCAGTGCCTTTAGATTACAGTAACCCTTTGACTCTTATCTTAGCAATATTCACTCATTTGGGGATATATATATATATATAACTCTTAGCAATATTCACCCATTTGGGGATATATCTAAAAAAAACTCTTAGCAATATTCACCCATTTGGGGATATATATATAACTCTTAGCAATATTCACCCATTTGGGGATATATATATATATATAACTCTTAGCAATATTCACTCGTTTGGGGATATATATAAACCTCTTAGCAATATTCACCCATTTGGGGATATATCTAAAAAAAAACTCTTAGCAATATTCACCCATTTGGGTATATATAACTCTTAGCAATATTCACTCATTTATATAAAACTCAAAGACACCTGTTTAAGTCTTCTGTTGATTATTTCAAATATGCACTTACTTTTGTCGCAAAGCCTATATTTGGAATTTTTACAGCAGGCGCTAGACTTCTTTCTGAACGAGCAGTCAGTACTGGAATTCGAGAACAGTGCTGTAGTGTTGTAGAATGGATATTAAGTATACAGTGATTGTTTATACCGGTGGTTATAATTGAAACTCCCCTAGGACACTTTCAGGTATGCAATGCAAAAAATCCCCAGTTCTCCACTCAAGCACCCTACAAGTGTTCATTCACACCACACCACACACACACACACACACGCACACACACGCACACACACACACACACACACACACACACACACATCGAGACATTCCTACAAGCGTACATTTTACCGAGCAACTTTTTCCTTACAAATAATTATTATCTTTGTCGTTCACGACCAAGTTTTCGAATATTTGATACCGGCTGAATATTGATGAAGTTCAATAGAAGATGTCCCTCTGCGCAAACCGGAAGCAATGTTATACTAACAATTGTAAGCCTCTCTTCCAGCTAATTTGTAATTTTGAGAAACATCCACCGACTACGATGTACTTAACATACGACACCCAAATTCACTGAATCAAACTGTTTGAAAGGGGTAATAGGTCATCTTCACCCTGTCGGGCTCACGTTTCCCGTTGAATTAAATCCGCGTTTTTTTTCCAGTCAGGCCCAGTACTGTGTACCCAACGGCAGATTAGACAGATTAGATCGACCGTGTTAGGTTGCGGGCCTTGGCAAGCTATCTTGATGAATCAATTTATCACTCTTATGTTAAGAATTATATATTCGTAGTTTCAACCGAAGTGGCTAATTTATAGATGCATTTGAATGGTTATTAGAATCTAGAGTCACCACATTACAAATGTGTACATGTACTTTATTTTGATAGAATATTTTGCTAACGTGTTTCAGCAGATAAAACAATTTTTAAAAATCAAACCATTTTTTGACAAGCAACTTTGCACGGCCCAGTACAATCTCATTTCATTTAAATTATGGGCCTTGTTTTGGGGCACACTTAGATTACTTTATGCACGCGGTATTATGGGCCTTGTTTTGGGCACACTTAGATTACTTTATGCACGCGGTATTATGGGCCTTGTTTTGGGCACACTTAGATTACTTTATGCACGCGGTATTATGGGCCTTGTTTTGGGCACACTTAGATTACTTTATGCACGCGGTATTACGGGCCTTGTTTTGGGCACACTTAGATTACTTTATGCACGCAGTATTATGGGCCTTGTTTTGGGGCACACTTAGATTACTTTATGCACGTGGTATTATGGGCCTTGTTTTGGGCACACTTAGATTACTTTATGCACGCGGTATTATGGGCCTTGTTTTGGGGCACACTTAGATTACTTTATGCACGCGGTATTATGGGCCTTGTTTTGGGCACACTTAGATTACTTTATGCACGCGGTATTATCCAAAGTCATTGCTGAATATCGGGTAGGAAATTAAAATAATGTTTTCAACGTTTGAAATTCATGCGCGGACCAGAAGTCCACTTAGGTCAGCTACAAGTCTGTACTGTCGTACCGTTGATTTCGGTACATATGGTCATTCTTTCGTGGTTAGCATTGTACCCTTGATTTCGGTACATATGGTCATTCTTTCATGGTTAGCGTTGTACCCTTGATTTCGGTACTTATGGTCATTCTTTCATGGTTAGCGTTGTACCCTTGATTTCGGTACTTATGGTCATTCTTTCGTGGTTAGCGCAAGGCGCTTGTCAATTGCACCTATTGATATGTTGGTTAGGAATCTATGTAAAGCTGCATTTTCTATTAAAACACAACGAAACAAAGGCCGCAGCCGTTCAGAAATAACTTTTCCACATTACTAGGCTGCACTCTATAATTATCTCTTGTAAGCACGATACACGCACTAGTTTGCTGGACAGTCTGTATATGCTGAATATATTAACTGCAATTCCGTGTATGTATAATTATATATTTGTATGGGTAACATTCATAAACATTCATTCTGGTTATTTACTATTGGTAGAATAAATATAACATTCATTCTTTATTGTTCAAAATAACAAAAGTTCCTTTCTCTCTCTCTCTTCTCTCTCTCTCTCACTCACACACACACACACACACACACACACACACACACACACACACACACACACACACACACACACACTCACCCCCCACATTTTAAATACACATTTTTCATCTTTAATCAAAAATAGAACTTCGAAAAACATGAACATCGGTATGGGTAAAATTCATAAACATTCATTCTGGATATTTACTATGGGCAGAATAAATATAATATTCATTCTTTATTGTTCAAGAAAATATAACAAAAGTTCCTCTCTCTCTCTCTTTCACACACATACACGCGCACGCACACACCCGCACCCCCCCCCCCCCCATTTTAAACAAACATTTTTCATCTTTAATCAATAATAGAACATCGAAAATCACGAACATCGGCTATAAATAGATTTACAATCAACACCATGTTGTGGAACTGAAGCAGATACAAATCTTGTATTCTCTTTGCCTGGTGATTGATATTTAAATTTCTATAAATAACGTACCAGACTATGTTTGGCCCAAGAATTCGGACGGACGTACGAATAACAGTTCGTGTCTCACTGTCCATCTGTCTGTTAACTCCATGAGACTCCACCCTCACAGAAATGACCTCTCTGTTAGGACATGATTTGTAGGAGTTCACCGCGTGCAATCTTCAGACCGTCTAGATGACGCATAACCAATGAAACGGGAAGTTAGTATAACCGCGGTCACCGCGTCCCGAATTCGGTCACAGGAGTTTGCCATGCGTACACATCTCTGTCAAGGGGAATCCGGTTTATATAATTTTAAAAAATGTATTCCGAGTGCCCCCCGGGTGCAGAACAATGTGGTTAAGTTGGATTTTAATATAAACTAGTTATACATTAGTTATACAGCAATATTACCTTTTCATTGGCGTCGTACGACTGGATCACCAACAAACATTTGAAGGGGTCTGTAATTAAACAGAGCTGAAAGTTTTATTATAATAAAACAATAACACCCAAACCAAACCAAGCAAACAAAACAAAACAAAAAAAACCCACCACAAAACAAAGAATACATGTACTATGTAGTCAAAGGAGGTTGTTAAATTAGGGTCCTATACATGATTATAACTGCCATTGTTAAGGTTATTAAATAATGATCACCTGATTGCAATGAGTAAGGTTGTTAAATAATGATCGCCTGATTGCAATGAGTAAGGTTGTTAAATAATGATCACCTGATTGCAATGAGTAAGGTTGTTAAATAATGATCACCTGATCAGAACTGCCATGATTAAGGTAGCTTTAGTACATAATACATTCTAAAAATATAGAATACAGTTAAAATTTCTGATTAAAGAAAGTTCTTTAAAATATTCTTTCAAGTACAGTGAGCTGTTAGTCAGCCATAATATAGAATGGGGCATCTACTATACAATTAATTTTGGCTATCATTGAACGGTTTATGAAAATATGTTGCCTGGCACCCAAGCATTTAACTCATATATTTATGTACAGAACAGTAATAGCCAGAAAAATTACTAGGTGCAAGATACAAGGGATTATATAGCAAAAAATAATTTAAAAGTACAATATATGTCCCTAAAAAAAGAGAGGGGGGAGGGGGGAGAGGAAAGAAAGAAAAAAACAAAAAATCAACCCAGAAACACACACGCGCGCACGCACACATGCAATGCGTATTACACAACCAAAACATTCCAGTTATTGGTTACGGCACAGAGATACCCAGTTCTCAATCGAAACTAGTGCCAAAGGTGCCACTACTGCAAAGATTATCAAAGGAATGGTAAGCCTGTATATATTGCACAGGATGCGTGTAAATGTGAATTTGTGTCAACACTGCCATTGTGCGAGTGACTGCTACGAAGATACAGTAAATCAGTAGAGGGGTGGTGGTTTATAAAATAAATTAACTTTGCTGTTCTGCATGACATAATCCTGTCTGTATTGGTGACATTGCTGTTCTGTATACTTGTTACGTCACAACGACGCAATTCTGTCTGCATGTTCAGCAGGGACTTTACTGTTCCATACAATTATTACGTAACTACGCTTTCATTGATGTCATCGCTCTTCTGTACACTAGTTACGTCATTACTATGCAATTCTGTCCACATTTTCAAACATTACATTGCTGTTGCGTGTAACGTATTACGATATAGTTCTGTCTGTTTTGCGTAAACATTGCTGTTCTCTGTAGCTTAGTATAGCTTTTCTTTATATGCTGACAAGGTTAAGCTCTCGCTATTGTTGCGGCAATGCTGGCAGGTCAGTTTGCTGTTTTGCTTGTAAAGTGCAATGCTAATTCTTACACAAAAGGCATTAACAATTGTCTCATTGAATAATTGACACATGATTTTGTCTTTCTCGAAGTCTTCTGCAGAAAGTAGACTGTAGCTTCCTTTTGCCTAGTTTTGTATGTGCACTCACTTTGTTATTTCCGCATGTTGTTCTAGACACCTGTGCCCTCACTTTGTTATTTTCGCGTGTTGTTCTAGACACCTGTGCCCTCACTTTGTTATTTCCGCGTGTTCTGGACACATGTGCCCTCACTTTGTTATTTCCGCGTATTATTCTAGTCACCTGTGCCACAGGTAATGTTTACACACACACACACACACACACACACACACACACACACGGACAACTTTGTCCAAAGCAATTGTGGATGGGTTTGACCAACAAGTCGAACATGCGGGGATAGTTTTGACAGACATGCCATAAACAGATCTCTTGTATACGTCATGGATAGCTTTGTCCAAATAATTATAATTTTGGATTACTATGACGAACACGCAGTGAAAAACTTTGTCCAAATCATCGTGAACGGCCTGGACAAACACCTTATAGATGACTTTGTCAAACACTCTTTAGATGGTTTTGTCAAAGACAAAAATTGAATGGCTTTGTCCAGTACTCGGATAGCTTGGATAAACACCACTGATAGCTTTGACAAACACGCCATTAAGGGTTTCCTTGGGCATATCCTGTATAGTTATATCAAACACGCCGCCGGCAGAGCTGTTGGGTTTTTAAAAAGATGGGTCGCCAACAAAACATTTCGTCATTGCATTAAGCTATCTTTTTGTGGATTTTGCATTTCTAAGTTTCGCTCGCGCTCTTATTTTGATCTCTCTCTCCCTCCCAAACCACCCCCCACCCTGCACCCCCACCCCCCGCCATGAGATAACGTGTTAGGTTCACTGCAAATTACGAATTCCTAAAAACAACTGAACTAAAAGTATTATTATTGTTATTTTTTTTTTGTTAAACATCGCCTAATGTTCTTGAACATTGAGTTTGGCGTGTTTTAAATTGATCTTGTTAATAATATATGAAATGTTTGGCGTCTTCTGATTACACGGCCGAGCGTGGTGTAAATGTTGTATGCAGAGAGTGGTGTAATGTTGTATACAGAGAGTGATGTAATGTTGTATACAGAGAGTAATGTAAATTTGTATGCAGAGAGTGGTGTAAATGTTGTATGCAGAGAGTGATGTAATGTTGTATACAGAGAGTGATGTAAATGTTGTATACAGAGAGCGATGTAAATGTTGTATGCAGAGAGTGATGTAAATGTTGTATGCAGAGAGTGATGTAATGTTGTATACAGAGAGTGATGTAAGTTTGTATGCAGAGCGCTATGTAATGTTGCATATAGTAGTTGCGTGAATGAGTATTATTTATACGTGCACTTACTATGTCTGATTTATGGTGGTGATTACAATTCTATTTGTTGACTTGGAAATTCAACTTGATTTTCAAGAATCAGTAATACAATAGAATAACTATAGGGCCTACAGCACTTATATTTGAGCAGATCTCAAGGTAGAAGTAATCTAAATTCGGTGACCTTAAACTTACACTTTAAAAAAAATCATCTTAGGCATTGAATTATGTAATGTCTCAATGTTTATGCAGTCTTCATGACCTTTGACACAATGGAATTGCATCATGATGAGATTCTTCTTTTCGTGAATGGCAAATTCCTTTGCCGCTTTGATTCTTTTTGTCATTGCCTTTTCAGACCCTTGACCTTTGATATTTAACTTAAATGGGTGCTGCTGTTTGCGTACCACCAAGGTAAACTGACATGGACCCTAATAAAATAGCCGAAGTTGGTTAATGTTTACGTAGGCCAGACTGGGGAATCACAGAGTGTCGTGTGCTTTATTACACACTAATATATACATAATACACACGGGACGCCTCCAACCAGTACGATATTTAATTAGTCTGTATAACAGGATGTTTAATTAGACTGATAACAGGATATTTAATTTGTATAACACGGTGTTTAATTAGACTGATAACAGGATATTTAATTTGTATAACACGGTGTTTAATTAGACTGATAACAGGATATTTAATTTGTATAACACGGTGTTTAATTAGACTGATAACAGAATATTTAATTAGTCTGTATAATACGTTGCTTAATTAGATTGTTTAACATGATGTTTAATTAGATTGATAACAGGATATTTAATTAGTCTGTACAACGCGTTGCTTAATAAGACTATATAACACTATGCTTAATTAGTTTGTTTAACATGGTGTTTAATTAGTCTTTATTATATGATGTTTAATTAATCTATATAACACGATGCTTAATTAGTCTTTATAACACGATATGTAATTAGTTTTTATCACATGATGTTTAATAGACTATAAAACTTAATGCTTAATTAGTGTGTATAACACGATGTTTAATTAGTTTTTATATCGTGATGTTTAATTAATCTATATAATAAGATGCTTAAAAAGTCTTTATCATGATGTTTAATTAAACTGTATAACGCGATGTTTAATTAGTCTGTATAACATGGCGTTTGATAAGTCTGTATGTCTAATTAGTCATTATGACATAATGCTGAATTAGTCTGTTAAACATGTCTGTATGTCTAATTAGTCATTATGACATAATGCTGAATTAGTATGTTAAACATGTCTGTATGTCTAATTAGTCATTATGACATAATGCTGGATTAGTCTGTTAAACATGACGAAAGAGGAGTCTGTATGTCTAATTAGTCATTATGACATAATGCTGAATTAGTCTGTTAAACATGTCTGTATGTCTAATTAGTCATTATGACATAATGCTGAATTAGTATGTTAAACATGTCTGTATGTCTAATTAGTCATTATGACATAATGCTGAATTAGTATGTTAAACATGTCTGTATGTCTAATTAGTCTTTATGACATAATGCTGAATTAGTCTGTATAACATGGCGCTCTCAGTCTGTATAACATGGCGCTCTCTTAGTCTGCAAAGCACGATGCTCAATTATTCAGAATACCCCAGTGCTTTTTACTAGGCTTTGAGTCGACAACGCGCCGCTATGAGATATCTGATTTGTTTTAATGCCTTGGGTTGTCATGCTGTCAACTTTCGCGCTGAGAGACGCTGTCAGGACATCGCTGAAAGTCTGTAGGTATCAGATGAAAATGATCTTCACTTCGTGCGTCTCTTCAGGGACAATATTTGGCCATGCAGGCTTTTAAAGGAATTACAAACATCAATGAAAGTCTGTAGCTATCAGATGAGAAAGGCCACCGGTAAATACTGGCTCTTCAAGGGACACTATATACATGTCTGAAAGCCTGTAGCTATCAGTGAGAAAGGTCATCTGCTAAGGCATTAATGTTACATGTGAACGCTTACTCTTAAAGGGACACTACTCGTGTTTGATTCACATGTCCGCACGCTTCCTTTCGATATTCACGTTTTGTACAAATAGCTTTGTGTTTAAAATCACATACCCACGTTTGCTTCCAGTGTGTACGATGGCTTTACGACACAGTAACTAAGTACAGGTGCATTAACACAAGCACTAGATTTTGTGTATTTTGGTGGCGCCAGTTTAAGGTTATGTAAGCCCCTGTCAGGCTTTGGATGAAAGGGAAAATCACTAGTGTTACGCTGTTTTCACTCAATGAGTCACCACGATTCACAATTCTTTCTTTGCACGGTGGCTTTAGTATTCACTAAGTAACTATAAGCAATAACACCAACATACTTCACATTATAAAACTACTTAGTATTCACTAAGTAACTATAAGCAATAACACCAACATACTTCACATTATAAAACTACTTAGTATTCACTAAGTAACTATAAGCAATAACACCAACATACTTCACATTATAAAACTACTTAAAAACAAATAATATATCATTATATGTCGTGTTCGTCAATAATCGCTGTTGTAATTAGTCTAATTGTAATTGTAATGATGTTTCAGACTAATAATTGATGTTTGATTTAGATCATGGATCCATAATTCATTACTGTGTGTATGAGGTGGACGTGTGGAGGGGGGGAGAGGCACAGAACTTAAAGTGATATTTCAAAGTGTTAAGCCATCATGTGTAGATATTCACTAACCGTCTCAGAATTAAAGCTTCATCGCAATATCAATCACTCGATATACCTGTACACATTTTGACCCCTCTCCCAGTTGATCGATTTATTGATCTTATTTTAAACAACAACTTGAGTTTCTTTCAGAGTGACTTGGTTTATTGAGTGAAATAGCTTTGCTGTTTTCCACTGCAATTATTTCCGTTTACGTCTTGTCTGTTGCATGCTATTTTCACTTCTCGTGGCAGTGACGTTTCGGAAGAAGTCATATTGTAAGGAACGACAACTTTTCTTTACATTAAATTGTTTCGTTCGTGTATACTCTTCATTCTTGTAACAAGGATGAGTAGAAGCATCTCGAGTGTATGTGTGTTTACATAATTTCATCATTTGGACAGGGTGTAATGATAGCTGCGACAATATAGCCCAGCTAAAGATGCCATCTTTGTGTTTGCCTGATTTGCGCACGTTATAATAGATGTTTCTGTTTGGAGTAGGGACTTACTAAACCTATGGGACAGTGTAATTATGATCATCGTCAAGGTTGAATTATTCATTTTTAAAGTGAAATGTAGAGCTCTTAAATAACATCCAACTGCTTTTTTCTTAGAAAATTAAAAAAATAGTTTGCTAAGTTTGGTATATCTCTAAAGGGAGAATGTTGCATAGGCATTTTGGTTCATTATGGTTTATTTTGAAATTACAGTTTCTTTTTAGATATGCACCATAAACACAAACACACACAGAGATATACATTTAATGGTTGCTCTGCCAAATTCCTCTGTTCAGCTTACAGTACAGTTATCCAACAAGATGGCCAGAATTTGTTTCACAGCTTTAGCACATCGGTGAATTCAGGAAAGATAATAATGTTGATATATAATTATACCAATCGAGTTGTGTTCTTCATCTTTCCTGCACCATCGCAGTATTTGCTAATGATGACGTCACAAGCCTGGCTTTTATTCACACAAAAATGCTCGACGCTCTCTATGATATGCCGAGCTTGTCAGAGTGTAAGCTTTGATTGCGAGTATGGTACAGAAATGTCTAGTGACAAAACAATTTATAGAGTGGTTTACTCACTTTAAAGAAAAGGGGAATGTTGGGGAGTATTTGAAACCTTTCCTGCTTTTCAACACATCCCATCACTCTCCACCTTTCTTGTCCTGTACCGTATGAACTGATGTTGAATGGCCACAGTTGATTGCAGCGTGCTGTAACACATGCTGCTGAGCTAAATGGAGGTCGTGTCGCTGATTTGGGCCACGCAGGTAAAGTGAATATCATTGTACAAATAATAATGCTTTTCAACAAACACTGACAAGCGCGTAGTGCAGAAAAGTTGAGAATTTACAGTTGAAAAGTTATACCTGTACCAAATTTATTAAAGCATATTTCGCAGTGAAATCCTGAATATCGCTGTCAGAGTTCTCTTGTTTCTCAACGGTAATTATTTAACCAGAATGCGACAGTTTGTAATTTGTAAAAAAGTTATCTCCCCTTGTTTATTTTAAAATTGGATTTTTGTGGGTGGTCTACAATTATCGCAGATTCACCTTCGTATGGTACAGGAGGTAAATCTGTTATGAGATACATCAACTGACTGGGACATACAGATTTCAGTAAAACAAGAGGAACAATTTAAAAAAAATATTTAACATTCTTTACAATACATCTTTGTTATTTTGATAAATCCCTACATCTGGTTCCATTCTACATTTCTTCACTTAAGGCCAGGTAAAGTAAAATGTGATAATTTTTATTTATTTCTTTATACGTACTGTACCACGTGTTATTTTGTAATGCATTTGTGTGTTTTTTCATCTCTAGGTCATCTTCACTAATGTAACAATATCTTGATGAATGTATTTGTTAACTGACTGGTTTTTTTTTAAAAATCATAATTTGCTAATTAACTGCAAACTCATCTTAATTCAATGTCTTATTTTACAAAAAATGTTATATATTACATTTTTTGTTATCATTTCTTTATTATGTACACCTTAATGTCATTTTGCAAATGCTATTTTTATCTCATGACTGTTAAAGATGTTTAAGAAAAATAATTTCTTGGCATACAAGAACGATAAGCGTATTTGTATTGTACAAAAAGTTTAGTACAAAATACACGTCCTTAGTATGTTGTATTTGTATTGTGACTAACAGCATAGTAGACAGTACAATATTGATTGATTGAGTGTAGGGGGCGCTTCCGGCTTCCGCCGCTTTCGCGTGACAGTAAAATACCCTTAGTAGGTTGTATTTATATTCAGAAAGTGTTGTGTCATCACTGATAGCCCTTCAGGTTCAAGGTTGCTGCATGTGTATGTCAAAGTTTTTCTGAAAAGTAGTAGCACGTATAGTGATACTTCATAGTTCTGAATAAAGTTTTTCTCGTACACAGCTTGTAAGCTCTGACAACTTCCGCTTAGTAGCGCCACCTGCTTCACTGAAGTCTCCGAACGACCTCTCTCCTTGTAAAGTGTTTTTCTTACGAAGATCTTAAGGTGGAGTTCAAGTTCACCGTCCAGTCGCTCTTTATGACTAAGGGACACTACGTTAGTTACAAACTTAGATACTTTTCTGTCTTAAATTCACTCTGCGATGTTGATGAATCACATGAATCACTTGGTCACACACTCATCTAGAATTTATAAACTGTCACTGCTTCCCATAATTTGCTATCTGACAGCACCCGTGCCTCAGCAATTGTTGCTTTTAAAAATCTGACTAGTCACCCATTATTATGCTGATTTATCTATTGTTCATATATTTTAACTCAGTTTTTGACTTGACTTCAACTCGTATTAATACTAAAAAATGTTTCTTTTTTTAAATGGGGTATCAAATTATAATTGTGTCTGTTGTTACGTTTCCAGTATTTATTTAGAGACCCTGCTTAGGAAATTATAGAACTTTAATTTACTATTTAAATTAATTCCCTCTCATTTAACCTAAACAGACTGGTTGCTCAAATCATCATTCGACTAAATTAAAAATGCATCTTTGTAGTCTAGATCACAGATTTACGAAACTGATAATTTGCGTACCTTAGCTAGATTGGAAATCGTTAAAAACTCCCTTAGATTCATATGCATTCATTACGTCATTCGTTTAGCTCAGACAGCCCCCATCCAATCCCATTTGGTCTATATGCATACAAAGTTACTACAAAAGAGGTTCTTAACAAAATGAAATAAGATTTAATAAGTTTAACAATTAACAGCAACGATTAATCACGAGTACGATGTCTTAAATTCTATTCAGAGACTCTCTCTCATTCTACCGTCCTTGTTAAAAGTTTAACGAGAATTGTCTTGCCAAATAGTCACTTGATTCTGGACCCTAGTAGATATACTTAACTACACTCTTGGTCGCACGTGGGGTTCAACTGGTTAGAACTGGTCCACATCCTTTGGCTCATCGTCAGTACTGCATAGCATAACAGTCAATCGTCCACTCAATTACTGCATCGCTAATGTACTTGCGACGAATCGTTAACCGTAGTTAACACGAGGTACTTCTGCATAGTTCACGTATGGGTCATGAAGACACCCGAGTCGGTGTACGACTCAAGAAGTACGAAGGTAGAGAGGAGTAACATAAGAACCCGGCTGAAACAAAGGATTTGGGCTCTATAACTATTTGCGTCTATATTCGCAAAACCCAAGCACATGTTTCTTGTTTAAGGTTCTGAATTTAGAATCTTTGACTATCGTGTCGTTTACAATTCAAATATAGTTATATTTAAATATACATTGTGGTTCACTTGTGTGTTACATATAACGTTACACGAACGTATGAATTCCCAAATATTTACAGCATTAAAAATTGGAATTCACACAAAGGATTAATTCAAAATGAAGCATGAATGCTTTACAATTTTACACGAAAAATTATATGCAAGAACAATTTGAATTACAAAGAAGAATTCACCACGTGCACAGACATACTGGCGGCACTAGTGAATTTAAGATTATATAAATTAAAGATAAGAAAAAGTTACAATAATTTATATACAATAACTTTTAGATTTGTCCCTTTACATCGAAACACGTGCTTTGGCTAAAATAGCGCTAAGCTGCACAAAATACATACATCAATTCAATTACAAAATACAATCAACAAATGCAATAGATACTGTAAGAAGTAGACGTGTTATTGTTACCTTCTTAAAAGTAGATTTACTGTTCTAGCGCGGGTTCATCTTCTCTCTTACGACTCTGGTATGGCGGCGGGACGGAGCTATGTTAAGGCTGCCTGGTGTGTCTGCCGGTCTGGGAGTGAGTGCTGTTTTCGCGCCTTATGATCGTATTTTTTGAAACTGCATTGAACGCATCACGTGACCGCTCACGTGGTATGTTGTTGATCTCGAAGGTGCTGGACACTGGCCTAAAGTTATGCAACAATCCGACCTTGCTAGAAGCCTCTAGATACTGATGCATCACGGGTGAATTTCAACAAAGGTCCGTTCAAAATTTTAATTTTGAAACGCGCAATTGGGTCACGAGGTCATGACACAGAATTTGTCACACATCGTCACACCCCCTTGCTTTTGAGGCGTTTATCTTACCAAAAGATAAATGCCTCCTACAAATTATGTGTTATAAAATGTAGAAGTGTAAAATGAAGAAAAAATTTACAATTAAAAAATTTCAACATAACCAGAAATAATGTAACGTGACGGAAAAATCAACCCTCGATTAACGGCACTCTCATACAATATTTCTCACTTCAAGAAATCAAGGAAAAATGATTTAAGAAGAGCGTCCAGTCTAACTGAATAGACATCCATCCAATGGAATAACATGTTCTGAAATTCTCACTATCTGTCCCAATAATCAATAGTTCACACACAACCTAGTTCGATCTAATCAGATTATTCAGAATAGAAATCCAACATCAACCAATTCCACTGAATACGTATCCAACAATAGTGTGATCAAAAAAATTGACTTCCAATGAACAACACTATCAATATGCAGGTTATGAAAAGTTCCAGATATTGATTTCCTGTATCAACCAAATATCAGAGTTTATGAATTTACCAACTCAATGAACCATCTATCAGTCTACCTGTCATATTCAGAGTTACAACACTAACACAATTCAATCAGTGTTATAGCTAGTCCCAAGTTTTTATGAAATGTCCAACATATTTACAGTAACAACCACCAACTACGGTACAACAAGAAAATAATGAAAATTCAAAAGAAGTGTCAATCATCGTTTCTACTGTTGCACTATCCTGCCTAGCACAATCTTCGTAGTTCTATCCCAATCCCAATACACGTCATCGTCCATGTGTGTCAACATGTCTATGGCATGACAACTGTATTCTTTCTTTCTTACTCTGTTCGTCAGAATGTCACTGTGAGGTGCAATATATTGCATGTCAAGTTTAGACTTTTCATTTCTCGTCCGGTAAGTACGTCCTTGAAGTGTTTTATCGTCATGATCTCTTTCAAAATTCTCCGAAGTACTTGTCAAGTTTAAAATGTTTTTGGTAGTGTCAGTTTCTGCATGACTGGTCTCTACCCTGTCTAACAGTTTCAAACTTCTCGATACGTTTCGTATCATGTCAGTGTCACTGTGGCATTGACTCTGCGATGTCAGAATTTCAAATCTATCGCTCTTAGCCTTGTCACTGAGCTCACGCAAATGGAAATTTGCTCTCTTGGTGTTTCGTGCATCTGTAGTTACGTCATTGTGTACACATTGAACGTCTCTAGTTCGCCTGCACTCAACGTCTTTCGTCGGAATGGCGTCAGATCTACTATGGGTCCGTTTCGCATCTAGTCTAACGTCATAGGTTCGCAAATGTGCTCTGTTGCGGCTACCAGTCTCTCTGAAGTACCTGAATTGCAGCATTAGCTTCCCCCCTAAATCTGGAGATTCCGTTCTCCTGATCTTATCATAGACTGAAGTGAAATACCTCATCCCACTAGTTGTTTTCTGTTTTAACCCATTCACAACTAGGTGTTCGACTGTTATGTCTGTCAATTGGTCTCTCTCCTTGACAACATAAGTCTGTGTCTCTCTTGTGACTCTAGAATTGTCTAACTCTCCACTCGAGTATTCTCTAGTCACTGTGTGGTCAGACTCACTCGCTAGCAAGTCGGATTCCCGTGGTTGTATGAACAAGGGTTCTGTCTTAAACTCCCCAAGAGTTACTGATTGTCTCCCCTGGACCATACCGTTTATTGAACTAACGTAATCTGTCTCCACTGACTTAGTTAATTCAATATGTCTTCTCATCAGGTCGTCAGAATCTATGATGGAAATTCTGTCAGTTTCAGTCACCAACTGGCAGTGAATGTTACCTGTCTCTATTACACTGAATAACATCACCATGTCTATTCTCTGTGTGTTGTAGGCTACACTCCCACTGTTTCCCCTATCATGAATTTCTGCATCTGATGTCAGTAACAGTTCTGATGTCCCACCTACTCTGGTTATCAGTCCGTCACTCCGGTTTTCATTATCTATCAATCTAGTTCTGTCACGCATTTGTACTGTGTCTTTGATCATCTCAGAATTACACTCCGTACTTATCATCAGTGAATCAAGGAACCTATCAGTTAATGAAACCCCCTCCTCCTTACTTCCACTTGTCTCAGTTTTTGGTACGTACTCATGACATTCCTTTATCTCAACAGGTGAGTCAATAAAGGTAGTCCGTGTACCGTGGCTTCTGGCTACGTCACTAATTCCATTAAGTGATTTATCTGCAGACAGTTCTGCCATGTCTCTGACAACTGCGTGTATACACTTCAGTACACATGCATTGTTATCGTCGACCGTCCCTGTACAGTTTTCGACCATATCTTCTTCCATGTCACGTTTGGAAAAGAACTCTGTCTCAGCTCTGACAACTGTCATGTCGTCTGATGTAAATGAACTTATCATAGGCACATTGTCTTCGTCTGTAATGCTACCTATGCTGTCATCTGGATCAAATACTTCTGTTTCCCTGGCTGTCAATGTGTTAGCACTCGAAACCTCGCATAACGCAATAATCTTGTGTTCCAAAATTACGTCATGACTCACGTCAATCATCGGAGATCGAGATCTACCGACGTCAGTCTCAGTCTTCGTAGCGAGCACATTCTCATGACTCCCTCTTAAACTAACAGTTCGGTCAGTAGACTCAGTCGATGCGTCACTGCCCTTCGACGATACACAACTGATAGAATCGGTTTCTATCTTCTCATGCATATTTGTCCTGTCAGAAAAATCAGTCACTGTGTTGCTAGAAGTTTCATCACACCTTAACGGTACACAACTGATAGAATCTGTCTCTATCTTATCATGCGCATTCAGTCCGTCAAACAAGGTGTCACACGTACACGGCGGTGTATGTGTTTGTCCCAATTCTACACGTGTTATTAAGTCCTTAACAACAGTGTCTTTTCTTGTCTCTGTTTCAAGATCAAGCTTTGGTGCACTAACTGTTTCTGTAAACTGGTTAGCATGTTGAACTGTAATGGTTTTGTCAAAACATTTGTTTTCGTCTATTTTGTCTGCTGTGCTTGGTAGTGCGACTAATTTCTGTGTGTCAGTCTCCACGCTCGCGGCGTTTGACCTCGGCAAGTCAAAGTTCACGGCCTGACCTTCCTGTCGTAATTTGTCAACAGTACCGTCGTCTTCCCCAGCAATTTTAGACTCTGTTTCGCTTTCTGTCCACAACCATTCTAATTCTAGACTTTCTTTCCTTTCCATAAGCACTAGCCTCTCTTTCTTCAACTTTCTAATTTCGAACGTTAGGTCTCGTATTCCAGCCTCCCCTTCGAATCGGAAATCTCTATCACACAACTGTTTTGCTCGTGAGCTTATTGAAGATCTAATTTCTTCCCTGTGTTCTATTTCCTTTTCATTGAGTGCAAGTAAGGCAAAATTACGTAGCTGTTCACTTTCGTATCTTAGTGATGTGCCCACCTTCTGTTCTCGTTTTAGAATCTCCACGAGTTGTAAACTCCCTACACTATTCTTCCGATAGTTGATCCCTAGATTTATCAAAGCTATAATGTGATCATCTTCTATCTCTTCTCTTTCTATCTCTCTCTCCGCTTCCTCTTTCTCTCTCTTGTCTAGTTCAGTTCTCACGTAGTTCATTAACTCTTTTTCGGTTCGGTATCCGATCAATGAACCTATCTCTCTCAGATCCTTAATAACCTGTTCGAGATCCGAAATGTCCATCTTATTTATTTAGCGCGTCTGGCTACAATAAATATCTCTCGTGATTGTGTATCTAACCGTAGGCGATAAAACTCCGCTTTTATCCCACAATAACTTTTAGGCTACGACCTTACAAAAATTATTGAATTTATTCAGAACACCTTCCGAAATAAATTACGCGTTGGTTACACGCTCACCTGCTTGGCTACAAGTCTGTTGTCTCCAAGGCTTTCGTAATGTCACGGCTCCGACCATACAACATTACACATTATACTTAGCACCCTAAATATAATAGTCCGAAGTCTGTTACTACCGATAACTCTCCTAGCTGGCGGTATAACACGTCGACTTCTCACAATGAAATATTTAACATCACCATGCTAAATAATCATTAAATAATCAATATTAAACACTTAACTACGCTTAAACATATTAACATTGATTAAACATGCACGCTACTCTGCAAAAGAATACATGCACATGTCACGACAAAAGCAAGATAAATATTTCAACAATCCTGAATCAATAGAATATTGGCAATTCTCAGATGTTCGTTTCCTAAAGATATGATGCGCCCTATGTATAAAAAATGTTACAATTTAATACATATCAATCCCGCGACGATCCCACACTTGTTACGTTTCCAGTATTTATTTAGAGACCCTGCTTAGGAAATTATAGAACTTTAATTTACTATTTAAATTAATTCCCTCTCATTTAACCTAAACAGACTGGTTGCTCAAATCATCATTCGACTAAATTAAAAATGCATCTTTGTAGTCTAGATCACAGATTTACGAAACTGATAATTTGCGTACCTTAGCTAGATTGGAAATCGTTAAAAACTCCCTTAGATTCATATGCATTCATTACGTCATTCGTTTAGCTCAGACAGCCCCCATCCAATCCCATTTGGTCTATATGCATACAAAGTTACTACAAAAGAGGTTCTTAACAAAATGAAATAAGATTTAATAAGTTTAACAATTAACAGCAACGATTAATCACGAGTACGATGTCTTAAATTCTATTCAGAGACTCTCTCTCATTCTACCGTCCTTGTTAAAAGTTTAACGAGAATTGTCTTGCCAAATAGTCACTTGATTCTGGACCCTAGTAGATATACTTAACTACACTCTTGGTCGCACGTGGGGTTCAACTGGTTAGAACTGGTCCACATCCTTTGGCTCATCGTCAGTACTGCATAGCATAACAGTCAATCGTCCACTCAATTACTGCATCGCTAATGTACTTGCGACGAATCGTTAACCGTAGTTAACACGAGGTACTTCTGCATAGTTCACGTATGGGTCATGAAGACACCCGAGTCGGTGTACGACTCAAGAAGTACGAAGGTAGAGAGGAGTAACATAAGAACCCGGCTGAAACAAAGGATTTGGGCTCTATAACTATTTGCGTCTATATTCGCAAAACCCAAGCACATGTTTCTTGTTTAAGGTTCTGAATTTAGAATCTTTGACTATCGTGTCGTTTACAATTCAAATATAGTTATATTTAAATATACATTGTGGTTCACTTGTGTGTTACATATAACGTTACACGAACGTATGAATTCCCAAATATTTACAGCATTAAAAATTGGAATTCACACAAAGGATTAATTCAAAATGAAGCATGAATGCTTTACAATTTTACACGAAAAATTATATGCAAGAACAATTTGAATTACAAAGAAGAATTCACCACGTGCACAGACATACTGGCGGCACTAGTGAATTTAAGATTATATAAATTAAAGATAAGAAAAAGTTACAATAATTTATATACAATAACTTTTAGATTTGTCCCTTTACATCGAAACACGTGCTTTGGCTAAAATAGCGCTAAGCTGCACAAAATACATACATCAATTCAATTACAAAATACAATCAACAAATGCAATAGATACTGTAAGAAGTAGACGTGTTATTGTTACCTTCTTAAAAGTAGATTTACTGTTCTAGCGCGGGTTCATCTTCTCTCTTACGACTCTGGTATGGCGGCGGGACGGAGCTATGTTAAGGCTGCCTGGTGTGTCTGCCGGTCTGGGAGTGAGTGCTGTTTTCGCGCCTTATGATCGTATTTTTTGAAACTGCATTGAACGCATCACGTGACCGCTCACGTGGTATGTTGTTGATCTCGAAGGTGCTGGACACTGGCCTAAAGTTATGCAACAATCCGACCTTGCTAGAAGCCTCTAGATACTGATGCATCACGGGTGAATTTCAACAAAGGTCCGTTCAAAATTTTAATTTTGAAACGCGCAATTGGGTCACGAGGTCATGACACAGAATTTGTCACACATCGTCACATCTGTCACCCATCGTCTCTCTTTTTCGTTTCACCCCCTCCCCCCCTTGCCTTGCCACTGCCTTTGGACGCTCTCTAGCGAGAGTGGGGTGCATCCTGTTCAGTTCATATATAGTCCGCACGTACAAACATCACAGAAGTAGTGTGGTTTACTCCACACACATATTTTTCCTCTCTTGAATTAATCGCATTTTCAACAGGAAAAAAAATTACGAAAAGCAAAAATCAAGAACAAAAAAGGACCGCTGTAGATGTAGTTTACATTGACACTTCATGTCATGAAAGAGGACACTGTTCCTGATAAGTGAGCTAACACGAAGATTTTTACGGTTGAAGTGGGCCGAGGAGACTGAGTAGCGTTTCCTACTAAGGCTTCATAAAGCAGGAAGCTCCAAGACTACCTTGTTGTTGCACATTTTGCTTTAATTTTACGGTGAGATTCCACATTTATGTATTTCATTTGCCAGACTCTTCACATTGCATAGGACTGTATTGCCATTATCTCTACCTGTGAATCGAAATATTCACACGCACACATTTAATTTGTATTATCTGAGGTCCAGTGCACTATACCCATGCTTTTGTACTTGCCTATGAGCGTGTAGTTCTGTCTGTCTTTTCGGCATGCAAGACAATGCTTTAATCGTCCACTTTGTGTTAGTTATTGACGAGCATATTTGAAAAAAATATAAATAAAAAACATTCCCTGGTTTTTGAAAGCAAATCATCTCAACGTAGACGGAAGTTTTCCTCAATCGACTTCGTGAGTTGGAGATTAAAAAAAATATAAAAAATAGAACACTAATAGACAGTCAGAATGTAGACATATAGACATAGATACAGTCAAGGAAATTCCAACTACGTCAGAACCCGGCGCTATGCGCTTCTGTTGCTAACGTGATACAAAACAAAAGACGTTCACAGCCATTTTAATAGGCGATAATTACAAACAGACATCATCGCAAGAGGCATATTGGAGTTTTTAAAAATTGACTACTTAACTGTATAATCAGACACAGTTGATTCATTCGCTACGGTAGATTTAATGCTATATTGCGCATGAATGGCCTCAATAATCATCTTTATAGATAGATTATTTTATAGATTGGTTGATTTATACACACATGCGTGCGCGCGTACACGCACATACACGCACACAGGAAAAAAGACCATGATGGATGGATGTATAGCTGACTAGAGATAAACTATAGTTATATGCTGTCATAAGGTGTGGGTTTTTTTGTTTCTATTTTCCTGTTTTCATTTGTGAGTATTGAACTTTTGCTTCTACCTACTTATCCACCCTCAGCTAGTGCCGATTACTTTTGCAAGCACACATTGAAACATCGTCAGAATTAAACTAGTTCAGAGCAGATGGAGCAATATACATGTGCTTGCCTTTTAAGTGTAGTGCCTTTTCCGACATACAGATGGCTTCACAGATACGCTTTATACTGCATTGTTCTGGCATATTGTTCGCAACGAAACGTAACGAACAAACCGGATTGTTCAGTTACCTAACAGCTGTTTCGAATAACATGTTTTATTGTTGCCAGTAGCAACCTGCAGCTGTTCACGGACTGTTCTTTTGATGCTGATGGTGACAGTAATTTAAAGTAATAACACTACCTATATTTTAGCATACACACACGCACGCCACGCGTATATACACGCATATCCTCCCTCTCGCTCTACACACATACACGCGCGTACGCACTAGATTGTATACGAATATTCAGTAATGACTTTTATCATTAATGAGATATTTTAAGTAATAATAATATTCATACAACACCACCCACCCACTCCGGGACACTTAACAACAACAACAACAAAATTAACATCCGTTTTGAAAGTAGTTATACTTTAAAAAAAACAAAACATGTTGATGTTTTTGCTGACAACAAACATTTAATTGTTTACTGAAATAATGATTTCATTGTTAATTCGGTTTTTTCCAATCACCCATTCTGTTACATCCACGATTACCCTCACCCACCCATCCACCATGAAATATTTATTTGATCATACCCGAAAATAGATTAAAAGTCGAGTATAAAAAGACAGAGAAGGAAAGATTTGCTAGAGTAGCTTCCTTTATTGTAAATGTAAGCGTGTTGTCCAAATTTGCTACTGTGAGCACTTGTCACTCACAAAGCAGGGATCATGGATCCAGGTAGGCCTATTTATGAAGTGTGTGAAGTGGCTGGGGAATGTCAGTAAATAAACTGTAGATTATAGAGCGTATGAGCGGTACCTCAGTGCCATCGATTCTCGATTACTACATTCTTGAAGGAAAGGGTTTTCTGTATTGTACAGTCTCACATCATATGCTAATCATGTGCACTTTATTTCAGATTGCACTTTTCCAATAGTTCTGTAATCGCGTTTGGTCACATTAGTTTTTACTTTAGCATGTTTCATGTTTAAAACGGTTGCTTTTATGAAGAGTTTGTAATGCCCGATGAATTTGGCATGTTTACAGTGGTTTATTTTTACGATGAATTTGGCATGTTTACAGTGGTTTATTTTTACGACGAGTTTGTAATGTCCGATGAATTTGGCATGTTTACAGTGGTTTATTTTTACGACGAGTTTGTAATGTCCGATGAATTTGGCATGTTTACAGTGGTTTATTTTTACGAAGAGTTTGTAATGTCTGATGAATAGTGCTCACGTTCTGCTGGAATTCTGCTTAGTTACGCTCGGTGTAGTATGGAACTTTTTGTCCACGTAAGGTTTACAGCCATAACCCCCCCCCCCGCCCCGGAAAAAATAAAATAAAATAAAAAATAAAATGAATTCATGATTGTCTGTTTAGGACATCGTCTTACGGTTAAAGCAAATGTCGTCACAATCGTGCCTGCAGACGATCGCGTGGAGCAAGACGAGATCTACGCAAGCGGTGTCTGTAAACAAACTTTTGAGCAAAGACAAAATTTCGATGTTCAGCATCGCTGTGAACGTTTCAACATCAAAACAATGTAGGACACCTTGATATTTGGAATGAAGATTAACTTCCTCTTCAAGATCATAAGCTGGGATACTCTTTAGGTATTTTTCCCCGCTGAGTGTAAAACCATTGTGCGGGAAGGGTTGAAAAGTAAACAAGGAAAGAAATAAAAACTGCCTTAATAAAATAGAGTACAAACGAAGAGCCACACAAAGGTTGTCGTTGTTAAATCGGGATGTGTTGCGGTTTGTCCAGAATAGTCCATCGCAGTTTTCTTTTGACAGAAACTGTAGAGGGGACTTTTTTCTTCTTTCACGGATTGAGACCAAAGGAAGGGGTCATCGTTTTGGTAATGATACTGTTAAAAGACATTTTCTTCGTAGCCAAATATCCAGAAAAGATTCAAGACATTTAGACGATGGTTTATCATCAGTAGGGCAGATATTTACTGGCACTGCATTTTGTGTTGGAAGTATGTCAGGCTAATGTTTGTTAAAGGGGCCATTTGCAGTGTTAACGGATGAATTGGTATTCTTTGAATTCAGTGGCTTCTGATCTACTAAGCTTTAACTTAGAGGGAGAGATCATGTTGTTGTTTCTGATCAAATAAGTTAATAGCTTAGAGGGAGATGTCATTTCGTTTCTGATCTAATGAGTTATATAGCTTAGAGGGAGATGTCATTTCGTTTCTGATCTAATGAGTTATATAGCTTAGAGGGAGAGGTCATGTTGTTGTTTCTGATCTAATGAGTTATATAGCTTAGAGGGAGAGGTCATTTCGTTTCTGATCTAATGAGTTATAGCGAGGGAGAGATCTTGTCGTTGTTTCTGATCTAATGAGTACTAGGGCGAGATCAGCTCATTATTCAACACTACGATGCTGCTTCGAGACGGTTCAAAAGATTTAAATCATTGAGTAAGAATGTTGATGATGGCAAGTTGATACTTACCAGTAACATTTAGATTTGTTGAGCAAGTCAATTATTCATTGTGATATTTTATTCTTATCATCTGCTATAATAAACGGATTCATTTTTCTTAGACTCAGATTTTCATCAGCTCTGATACGTTGGTGATTACTAACTCATCTTAAAGATAATAATTATAACCAGAAAGCGGATTGACAGTGCCTGTTTAGGTTAATGTTTAGGTTAATATCATCAAGAATGCTATCTGTGTCATGTTCCATGTTTACGAGCAAGCTTGAATGAGTTTTTCAATATAAGAGCAAGCCTCGGTGAGTTCTTTCATTACATGACCAAGCCTCAGTAAGTTCTTTCATCGTACGAGCAAGCCTCGGTGAGTGCTTTCAATGTTATGAGCAAGCTTCAGTGAGTTCATTCAGTGTATGAGCAAGCCTCAGTGAGTTCTTTCAGTGTTATGAGCAAGCTTCAGTGAGTTCTTTCAGTGGTATGAGCAAGCCTCAGTGAGTTCATTCAGTGTATGGAGCAAGCCTCAGTGAGTTCTTTCAGTGTATGGAGCAAGCTTCAGTGAGTTCTTTCTGTGGTATGGGAAGCCTCAGCGAATTCTTTCAATGTGGATCAATGTGGTTCAGATCGAGAGTATAGGGAGTATTTTTTTTCTACTCCACTCGGAAAGCCGTTTGGGCGAGGCAAGAAACAATTTCACCATGTAAAGTATTTTATTGCTGTAATTAATATTTTTATAGCCATTATGTTTCGTTATCTCCGAACAAACGAAACTATTGTGTTGCAAGAGGCCGCCCAGCCACCGTCCGTCTGAACTACCGAGTCGGAAATCATCCCTGTTTGCTTGCTGAAATTTTCTTCCTTTATCTAAGATTAATTTAAACAAACATTGATCATTGATTAATATTGCACATATACTAAATCGATGGTTCAGTGCCTTTAATTTGAATGGCTATCATAGAATAATTATAATTTAAAAAATAGAATCTATATTTGATCTCTCTCTCTCTCTCTCTCTCTCTCTCTCACACACACACACACACACACACACACACACACACACACACACACACACACACACACACACACACACACACTCACTCACATGCTTGTGATACAGTACACTGAACACAGATTACAAAAATGTCCCATACATGTCAGTCTGTGAAACTGAAGCTGTGCAAGATATTTATTTCATTCAGTGAAGTACTGTGTTATCAGTATCAGAAGAGACAATTTAAAACTACCTTTACCAGCATTTCAGCCAATATATATGTAACGTAAAGCCATACAATAGAGTTTCAAGAATACCTTTCATAGCATTACATACATTATCTAAATATACAGCCATAAAATAGAGTTTCAACAATACCTTTCATAGCAATTCAGCTACTATCTAAGCATAGTACGTACAGCCATAGAATACAGGGTTTTATCCAGTATCTAAGAATATGACTTAGAACATTGAAATACATAGATTTAGCCAGTATCACAGAATATATCTTACTGTCATAGAAAAAATAGATTTAGCCAGTAACTAAGAATATAACTTACTCCCAGAGAATACATAGATTTAGCCAGTATCTAAGAATATAACTTCTTATGATTCGTAAATTTAGTCAGACCTCTATGGTATTTTTACCCCCACTAACCAGTTTGGATTATTAATTCAAATTTGTTATGAAACAGGAAAACAAACAAACTCCAGTATGCCACTGCTGAAATTGCAATACTCATTTCCATGCAAAGAAAAAGGTTAATGATATATCTCTATAATTATCAAGGTCGTGACAGCCTCATAATATTAAGTCCCTGATACTTGTGTACAATCACTATATAAATAACTGTAATATTAAGTCCCTGATACTTGTGTACAGTCACTACATAAATAACTGTAATATTAAGTCCCTGATAACCTGTGTACAATCACTATATAAATAACTGTAATATTAAGTCCCTGATACTTGTGTACAGTCACTATATAAATAACTGTAATATTAAGTCCCTGATAACCTGTGTACAATCACTATATAAATAACTGTAATATTAAGTCCCTGATACTTGTGTACAGTCACTAAATAAATAACTGTAACATTAGGTCTCTGATACTTAATACGGGCATGTGAGCCACTGTTGGAAGGTTTCTGATGATGATGGACAGAGTGAAGAACTGTAGATAGTAAAGTCGACAGGACGATGATAAATGTTTACCGGTTGATCCGTGGCTTACACGCATTTGATTGGTCTGTTAGATAAAGGAGTTCCGTGAATTACTAGTCAATGGTCGAATGGTGGTCCTATATTTCTGCCGTCTTGCCTTCTTAACTGTTGTAGTTTTCATGTTGTTGACGCTGTACTGTTTTTTTTTTTTGAGAGCATGTGTAGAGATAGGAGCTAGAAGCCATTAGAAATAGTGTAATATTATCTGGATCTTGCCTGCAATGGGTTGATTAAAGTATCACAACTGCGGATATTGTAGTCATCTGTTTTCCTCTTGATATTGTTTAGGCGTCTGCTTTTGTTATTTCATGACAATGATAGTCTTTCTCTTTATTTTCCTTACGGGTCTCTAGCTGCTAACTGGTGGTGTCCTTTGTGCGGATGTTTGTTTTGGAGCTTTTATTTTAATGTAGAAAGATGATCTTTTCCTATGTCTATTTGTTCTCCCCTTCCTGTATGTTTGGTGAAATCGCTGATTTTAGTGGCATACTTTAACAGGATTTTTGTCCTGGCTGGTCTCTGGTACTTTTTCACTAAGTGCTTTGTTTCATTGGTATAAACTCGTAAGACAAGAGAGAGAAACCTCAAGCGCATTTGTGTAGTTTTCAAGAGGTGTACCAATTTCTGATACTGTCAGCAGTTGTCTGTATTTCCAATGGAGGTAGGTGGTTTGTCATGTAGATCCAGATCAGCTGGCTTGATTTTGTCCGTTTGTAGCAGTTTTACAGGCTTGTGGTTTAGCTATTTGCTGCTTTATCATCTCCAAGCGAGCGTATGCAGTTTCATATTTTGCTTTGGCTTGTATTTCTCTACCAGCTGTTTTCGTTTTTGTAGTCTGAGAGACGGACTCCTTAATCGGTGGAATGGTTGTCTGTGACGAATTTACCGTGGTTCTTTGGTGGAATTTTCCATGTGATGTGTGTTAATTTCCTTTTCGCATGTACTCTTGAGAATTGTTTGCATCCCTTGTTCTGCTATGGCTTTCTTTCTAGTCCTTTTAATACGGTTTTGGATGATCTGTCGTAGTAGTGTGGATTCTCTGTATTCCCTGATGGCTGCTTTTAAGTTTGACTCCAAGAGCGTGTTGGTCATTCAAGTGAATATTATGGCAAGTTGTGTATTGTATGTGAACTTGAGGTATCAGCAAACATAACATTTATTTTTCAGTTCTTCTCCTGGCTTCTTGTTCAGATAGACTGGAATCTTGTGTGAAGTTTTATTGCGCTTTTCCTGCCCTGAGAAAGGCCTGGGGGTTGCCTGGGCTGTGACACACGTAACTCACCTATCCCCTTTATCTTCACGCTCGGTTGACCGAAGAGGTGAATGTGGTGCGACCTCTTACTTGAAAGGCAGAAAGGCAAGTGGAGGACAAGAAAACAAAACCGTGTAATATTAAGTCTCTTATACTTGTGTACAGTTACTTCATTAACAGAAAACTTTTTCTGGCTTGAAATCACAAATAATCCTTCTTTAATTTTGTAAACATTTCATTAACTAATTATGACTTGAGACCGGTTTTATTATCGACTGTTTCTGACCTTGCCGAAAACGTCAGCAGAGGGGGCGCACTGATCAAAACATGTCTTTTATCAAAGCCTTTCTTGCCGGAAGTGTGGTATTCTGTTTAGATAACTCTAATGTCTTTTAATGTTACACCAGTCTTTTTCGTTTGCGTCAGTCTCTGTGCGCGTGTGTGAATCTCAGTGAGCGTAAATGTCTGTGTGAATCTCTGTATGGAGGTATGTCTATGTGGGTGTCTGTATATATATATATATATATATCAATATAATTGGCAACATTGCAATATTAAGGAACTGTCATAAAGAAATTCATTTTTCAGGAAATGACGTTCAATAATAAGCACAATACTTTTGGAAAATCCCTTAACGCACAACTTATCTCGATAGTACACGCCGAGCATCGCAAAGGCAATCTTTAGGGGATTTTGTGGCGTGCGGTCAACTGATCGATTCTTCTCCCTTCCACCTCCAACCCCCCCCCCCAAAAAAAAAAATAAATAAAAAAATACCGAATCAGATCCAACGTTAAAGAAATTGCTTTTTGACACTGAATTAATCCAGCTTAACTCACATCTAGTGACATATCGAGATTAGGTCATCACATACGGACTCTTTTCATTACAGTTCGTACAGTTTGCATCGCTCCTACATTAACTGTTAAATCTATCTATCTATCTATCTACCTGCATACCTGTCTGTCTGTCTGTCTGCCTGCCTGCCTGTCAGTCTGTCTGTCTAGGTAGAAAACTTCTTACTAAAGGAGAAGATAAATCACTTTAATCTATATTTAGTGAACCCCCAAACACACTTTCTTTTCCAACATAAGGTTATCAATATATGTAAAAGTGTCAATAAATTTATTAAGTCAACTATCAAATATACATATAACAAATACAATGAAAAAGATTAGTTGACATCAATATTTCCACGAAACCATGTTCGAATAATTTTAATACCTGTACAGTCTTATATCCTAAAACACAATTCAACAGATTAGTGTCAATACAAATCACAGGATAGTTCTTATCAGAGAACAGAAATGGAGTTATGAGAGATAAAGTGATAATAGTTTCTACATAACCTTGTTTAGGCAAAGCTGCAAGAGTCTTTTTGCACACTTTTCATAACAAAATCACAAGTTTATTGTTTACATTATTACTGTCAATTCCACGTTTTCCCTTCTCACATTGTAGAACACTGACTAGCCACTATTCTCTCTAGGCCATTTTGTGCTGTCAAGCAGAACAATTGTAGCAATTATGTGATTGTATTGTGTGACGGTAAATGTCTTTAATGTTGTGGAAGAGTTTGAAGCGTCGCATATCTGCCAAGTTAGAGAGACGACTGGTGTCTTCTGGGTAATTATTAATAACATCATTTAAGATTCTTATCACTTGTAATTAGTTATGAATCATTAATTAATTAATAATAATAATAACCATGGACTAGGTGGTGGTTAGCGTCACGTGTTGAAGCAGGAAAACGTGTCTCGATTAACTTGGCAACACTTGTAAGTGGTAAATTTCGAATTCGGAGAGATTTGCATAGATGTGACTGATAAATATTGAACTGGGATACATTTTATAGATGTGAAATATATAATGGTAAATTTCTAATTGGGAGAGATTACTTTCATATCTACAATAATGACGCACACACACGCTTTGTAACTGCTGCAGGAGAAGGGTCTTTGTTACGTCGTCGCAAACACGCTATCCTTTTTTGGTTCTCTCCCCACTTTTCTCCCCACATACCCTCCTTTTTTCAACCATTATCTATGCACCACTCATCCCCTCTTTTCTGTTTGTCTGTTTGCTTTCAATCTTCCTGCCTGTCTCTCCGTCTGTATCGCGGTGAAAGCATATAAAATGTTCGTGTGTAAGTATAATATAGGCCAGAAAAGCCAAATTGAAGGTAGGGTTAATTTCTTCTTTTTTTTCATTGGCGACATTGCACTGCTATGGCATCTGGCATGAAGAAAATAGATTTTCAGGAATTGATGTTCAACAATAAGCATAATACAGTTGGAAAGTCCCTTAATGCAAAACTTATCTCGACAGTTAATGCCGGGCATCGCAAAACTGTCTCTAGGGAATTAAATGGCATGCAGTCATTGATTCTTTTTTCCACCCAAAGAAAACAACCAGATCCAATGTTAAAGAAATTGCCTTCTGTCACTGAATATACCCAGCTTTTCTCACATTAGTGACATATCGAGATTAGGTCATCACATACCTACTAATTTCGTCACAGTTCCCACAGTTAGGATCGCTCCTTATATAACTGTTGGATCTGTCTATCTGTCTGTCTTTTAATCTAGTCTATGAGAAAATAGTTCATCACCTAGCTTTACTATAGGCCTATAGTTTACACTGTTATTAAGATTAATCCTTACGTGTGCTACAGAAACGTACCTGATTGTATAGTTCATTAAACACTCGCTAAGACTCCATTATTACTTTGTAGGCTGTCTCCAATCTGTGACAGATCTTCATTGTTAATATCATGCATCAACAGCCTGTCGCTAAGTGATTTCCTTCCTGTACATTAAGGATGTTGTGTATTTTCAATCTACGCTTCGTACACTCTCACATGAAGACTTAATTTGTTTTTAATCATTGAGACAGCAAATAGTTTACAAATATAAAGCATACAGTCTCACATGAAGACTTAATTTGCTTAATTTGTTTAGTCCATCAATCATTGAGACAGCAAATAGTTTACAAATATAAAGCATACAGTCTCACATGAAGACTTAATTTGCTTAATTTGTTTAGTCCATCAATCATTGAGACAGCAAATAGTTTACAAATATAATGCACATAAATGCATAGTACACATTAATTTGTTAACCACTAATACAATACTTAGTCCTTAATAAAGAGATGGGTAAATTTAATCTTTATTCACAATCTTCACTTATTTATACATGTGCGTATTTTGTCAAAAGACACTCATTCCACTGTCTGATAACATCGTTCCATTGGGGGAGGGGGGACATTTGTATTTCAAACCTAATGTTAATCCTCAATATCGTAAAATCGTAACGCTCATGGTAATCCTAGCTCTATATTAGTCTGTATTACGACCATGGTAATCCTAGCTCTATATTAGTCTGTATTACGACCATGGTAATCCTAGCTCTATATTAGTCTGTATTACGACCAGCTGTTTCCTCTGTAAACGACATACACACTAGGCCTAACTGGAGTGGAGCTGTTTCCCGTATCACGTTTTGGAGTTTGAATTTTTCCACGTATCACGAGCGATGGGAGATTTAAAATTAATCTTACCGGAATCTGTGTATGAAAAATAAAATTTTGTTTTCGCTATTAGTTTGTTTACCTGCATGTTTTATACTTTGCCAGGAATTATTTTTTGGTGATTTTTGGTTGTTTTTTGTTGTTGTTGTAAACTTTAATTTAAAAAAAACTTTCGAGTTTATGAGGGAAATTATGGTGTTGTAAGTAGTGGAGAAAGGAGTTGTTTCTTCGCAGGGACAGGTAACTCTTATTGTGAAAGATGGATGGCTCAAGGAACCAAAGATAAAATTTAAATTATTTGTATGTAGCTGCCACAAAAGAAAACCTCGTTCGAACACAATGTACGGCGACAAGGATTAACATTTTAACTTTTATTGGTAAAATCGTAGCCATCATTATACAGAAATGAATAGTGCTACTCATGCTGCATACAGCAAAACAGAAACCGGCGAGTTGCGATTAAAAAAAAATTGTTAGAATAGCATTTCACCAAGAGCACTCTACTGATAAAGGTACATTTTAGCCCTCAGGGTTAAACTTTGTCTATAATTTACCGTGCACTGGAGTTCAGTAATCGGTGCGTCTTGAATTTAATGTCAGCGGGTCACGAATCCCGATTGTCTACGCAGCATACTAATGAAACGCGAACATTAATTGGTGTAGAGTGGTGGGGTTAGAAGAAGTTGTGTGTGTGTGTGTGTGTGTGTGTGTGTGTGTGTGTGGTGTGTGTGTATGTGTGACTGTGGTGTGTGAGTGTGTGTGTGAGATCTGCAGCTCGTATCGTTGATGTCATCTAAATGAATTTTCTGATATATTACTTCCACATTTTATATCCTCATTTCTGCGTGTATTTTATTGTTAAACAAACATTTCTTCTTTTATTCTTCTCTATTCATTCCTATTAATTCTTCTCGAAGACATCGGTTACGTCTCGAGTGTTTGCTCAAGTAGTCTTGGCAATATATCTTGGCGGCGGCAAAATTTGTGACTCGCTCAACAAATAAAAATATTCAAACTTAAGATTAGTTTGTCAGGTCTTTCCTTATTTTTTGGCCATAAATAATTAATTATTTCATTTATTATTAAGCAATAAATTTTGTTTGTTTATTTATAGTCGAAAAGACATGTGCAAAATCCGATAATTAATTGGGTGCAAGGGGCGGTAAGTCAGCAATAAGCTTCTTCTGGCGTTGATTTAGGTGAATTTTATGCATTTTATTTAGTCTTTTATTCTCGTGTATTTGCAATAGGAGTGACTGATGTAGTACAACCGATGATTTATTTAACTCCCTTTGTTATGCTTGTACCTTCTAAAACATTCACAACAAATACCGCTGGTTTAAAGAAGTATGATATTTTAATAATTTCAATACAGCTTTCTTTGCAAATAAAAATAAATGTGAAATTCTCTTGCATGAACTGTTGAGAATGTGGTTTTGAAACTGAATCTTATTGTTATTACAAATTGAAAAGATTACGAGTAAATATTAAGTGTAACTTCAATGGTATTACGATACTATTACTGTTACTGCTTCTACTAATAGTACTCCTCTTACTACTTCTACTCTTACTACTTCTTCTACTATTGCTGCTCTTACGTCTATTACTACTACTACTATTTCTACTGTTACTGCTGTTACTAATTTTAGCAGTAAGTTTAATACTGCTATTGTTACTACTTACTGCTACTTCAAATACTTGTACTGTTACTACTGCTACTACTAATATTACTACTTCCGCTACTGCTTCTACTATTGCTGCTCTTACTACTACTTCTATTACTACTACTTATGCTGCTGCTATTGCTACTGTCGCTATTACTACATTATTTGGTACTTCTTGAGAGATTCACTGAACAAGTCGTTGGTGATTTAATTTAAGGATTCACAAAATACGTCTTTCGTATGGGCCCGCACATGGGAGGAGGACTTGGCAGACGAGAGTTGAGCGAAGACCTGCTTGTACATATATTAATAGAGAATAAATGTGAGATTTTCTTTCAATGCAGCATAATGGAGTCCATAACTTTCTTGGGGTTTTGTAACTCGAGGTACGCGTCTTATGAAGATATTTGTGACTATTTGTAAGCACATGGAACAGATTTCTTTAATCATAAAATTTCTTCACCATTAAAGTGTGCAATAAATAAAAAAAAATGTGTATCACAATTTCAGTGTGCTTGAATTGCATCAATCCAAACTGTCGGCTATAATACTGATCAGCCTTCGTGTGCATAAATGATTTTACAGACTTTACACCAAAAAAAAAAGTCCCTACAAAACCTCAATATATTTTGCCTTTACCAAACATGTGAGTTTGACAGACAATAAGATATTGACTTAATATTAACAGTTCCTTGTGAACTCTTGAAATCAATTTCTTTCCCCTTATTCTCTCTTGGAACTGTGGCTATTATCGAACGTAGTGTGCTTGTTAGGAATGTATCCATAAACTCTTTATGCGGTGTAGCGTTCTTACCTAGGGGGTGTAACCATAAACTCTTTATACGGTGTAGCGTTCTTACCTAAGGGGTGTAGCGTTCTTACCTAGGGGTGTAACCATAAACACTTTATACGGTGTAGCGTTCTTACCCCTAGGGGTGTAACCATAAACTCTTTATACGGTGTAGCGTTTTTATCTTAGGGTGTAATCAGACTTTTTATATAGTGTAGCGTTTTATCCTTGGGATGTAATCAAACCCTTTATACGGTGTAGCGTTTTAACCTAGCGATGTAATTATAAATATGGTGTAGTGTTCATACCTAGGGATGTAATGATAAATTCTGTACATAGTGTAGTGCATTTTTATAGTTCAATTTCACTGCGATTTTTGTCAGATTCGTTTTTTTGCTTCTCCTTCTGATTTTATTCACTTCGAACTGAACTAGTTTTGTATGATTACCTCTAGAAGTATACAAACTATTTATTACTTTCTTTTTCATTCGGTTACGGTTACACTATTGTTTATTCATAACCATTGCTCTCTTGTCAACTCATTAAGTTTTATTTCAGCGCATGCATATCCTTTCTTCTCTTTCTTTTTAAATTAGTGCCTGTATTGATGATTCACTTTAAAAAACAACAACTAAATCTTTCCTTTGGATGTTAGATGTCATCAGAAAAAAGGATGTATTATTATATATAGTCATCCCAAAACGCTGATAAACATTAAACTGATATCACGTCCTTGAACTATTCACGACCTTGAGCTAAAAATAAAAAAAAAAGAAGACTATTCCTAGCATGCCAATCGCTTGTTTCTTGCTGAAAAACTAACGGATGAGTGGAGTATACGTTTGAAACTTTCATCGTGTCGCCAGGCTTCGCGAAGCAGCAACGTTTAATAGGTAAAATCATACATTTCAAACCGAGTCACGTTCAGTCACGGAATCAACGTGACTAGCTATAGCTTAATAATTACGAAATAGAAGGAACCAGTCTGTATACCCCCTCCCCTCCTCTCCTACACACACTCCCACATTGACGTCCACCTGATTGCCTGTCATTGTAAAATACGTAACGGAATGAAGCAATCTATCGGACTGACAAGCATCAGCGTACCGCGGCAGTGCTGTACAGCAGATGATCGATCAGAGTAGAGAGGCTGACACCGAACGAGGCTGTCGTTCACTTTCTTCTGGTCTTTTAGTTTACGACATCATTTCCAAGCATGTGCGGCTGTCCCAGACCTTCCTTGCTGAGAAATGTATGGTCGCAGCCAAACCGCCCCGTGTTCATCCGGTCAGGCTGAATGAATTACGTGACTAACGGGTATCTCCTCTTGTCGAGACCACTCCTCATCTAGTCAGACACTTGTTGTGTGTGACGCTGAACCCTCGTCAGCCTCCACCACTGCGTTACAGACGGTAATTGAGATGAAGCATTTGCTAGAGAGGAAATGGAATTTTGACACACTGTGGTGAAATCAGCTGATGGGCAGTGCCATACAGAGACTCTATTTTGGTGGTAAGTAAGATAAGCATCCATACACTTAGTCGGCTGTTTGTTGATTTCGTTGTTTACATGTACTGATAAAAATAATACGTTGATCTCACTGCTTATTGATGCGGCTGTTTATTGATTTCGTTGTTTACATGTACTGATAAAAATAATACGCTGATTTCACTGCTTATTGATGCGGCTGTTTTCAGTGATTTCGTTGTTTACATAAATAAATACTGTTGTTTATTGATAACGAGTGCTTATTGATTCGGTTGATTATCGATGCGACTGTTTCGTTGATTACTATCGGCGCCAGTGTTAGGCAACAACGTGCACATTTGTACGTTGGGGTTGAGATTGCTATGGTGGTGCTATTTGAGCCGAGGGTAAAACAAGTCATGGTTGTGGCCCATGTGGACAGTGATAAATACCAAGTTACACGATGGAAAATAAGATAATTTGCGCCTCTGTCATTGATATCCCTGCATTATTGGGAACGTTAAACTGTGTACGCAACAGATAACAACTTCCATAATCTAACTTAACCATGCTCAGCTGACATGGTGTACAGGCCTCATGATTGGAAGAAATTTAATTTTATTGAGGTAAACAAATGTACGACCAGCATCGTTCGTTCATTCTAACTGTCAGTCAATCTGTCTGCCTCTCGTTATGTCTGTTTGCATGCACGACCTGCTGCTCCTCCGTCTGTCCTTGTATCATCTATTCACAACCCTCATCCAGTCTGCTCTTTAGTAACTTATCATGAGCAATGTATGTGTTTCGATGTTGTTTCTACCCTCGAGCATTCTACCCCTGCTCTGACCTCATTACCCTTGCAGTCAGAGGACCCTACCTGAAATTTGATAGTGACGTAAAGTGCTGTCCCGAACCACCGTCTATTACCCTGTACACTAAGATATATATTTCACCTTTGTTGACTAATTGTACATAATTTTTATCAGATTAAAAAGATTTCTACCGTGTATGTGTACAGAGGTGAATTCGGTCAAGTGATTAGGCCTACTAGAATATATAAATTTTTAATCCTATATTTCTTCCTTCAGTGCTGCCAAAGTCAGAAATGCAGATGTTTTTAAATGTAAACAACCGACAGGAATAGGATTTATAAGATATTTTTTGTTGTTGTTCAGAAGCAAGATCCTAACTGGTTGCATATCCGAACTACTATGTCCCTTGGACTGTGTGAACGTTAAACATATCAAGAGAGAATAAGTGACAAGAATGGAGGCAAGGAGTGTGTGAACGTTAAACATCTCAAGAGAGAATAAGTGACAAGAATGGAGGCAAGGACAGAACTCGGTGCCGGGAAAAGTCTATGACCATGATATTGAACTGGAGGATACAAAACAGATTTTGTTTGTGTGTGTGAGTGAGTGAGTGAGTGAGTGAGTGAGTGAGTGAGAGAGAGAGAGAGAGAGAGAGAGAGAGAGAGAGAGAGATTGCTGTTTATTCAAGAGGGGAGAGCACATTTTCAGCGAAATATGACTAGAACCATAATTTATATGTGAACATGATTTAAGAATGCCAACTTTATAACTGCGATCCAGGACCACTAAACATTCACTGATTTATCTTGCTGACGGCTAGGGTTAGGCGAAGGGATTTTGAACAGATATAATGTATGTTTAAACATTAAATTCATAACTGCCTTTTAAAAATTCATTGCATTGCAGTTTTGGTAAGAATGCGCCAGATGTGACGGTATTAAAAGTACCAGTCGATGAGGATGATATACGGGCAGCGGGCTCAAGTATCATTTCGTGAAATGACAGCAATGCAAAAAAACTCTGTTGGCGACTTGTCGCACACAGCGAGATTGGGTGGTGTGGCTCTGTATCGCACCTGTTAGTTGTGACTAGCTGAGTAGATTAGCGTTTAGTTCGAGGTCAAAATAACACTTCATCAGCTTAAAGATTTCTTCACATAAATAAGCGCGCGCGCACACACACACATCGCTGTTGTTGAGAACTTGTTATTCATCAGAAACTTTAGCGATATATATAATTTTTGTAGCTCCTGAACATGACCACTCATGCTTTCAACTGCAAGAAATGACCTTTGACCTAGTCCTAGACGACTACAATTTACATTCACTGAGTCTGGCCGCATTAAATTAGTCTGTGCACAGTTGCCAAGGCAGCTGATAGCGTTCGCATACACGTAACTAGAACACAAATTCAGGTATTACAGGTGTTAGATCTCGCTATCAAGCTTATACACTTGATTTCAGCTGACTGTTTCAAACAAGCATACAACAATCACATGCTTGTCGCCTGTATAACAGTTTGCATCAGTAGATTATACCGAATTCAGTGTGTGTATTTAGGAAAGAGTGGCAAATGGGTAGCTGAATCTTGCAATCCGTTTAATCTTGTAATTCGTCTTCAGAAGCAAAAGTTAAGATTATTCAGTCCAGATCCAAATTAGCATCCTGTACTCTATCCCCCCAAACAAGACCTTAATTAACTGAATGAGACTGTAAGATACTTAGGCGCAAATCAAAACCTGTGTGAAATTTTCACTCTCTCTACTCCCCGTTTCATTCCATTAGTCACCAGCAAGCAAAACAATCGATACCATTATCATGATTATGCGCGAGTTTATTTACATTTCAGGCGCACATTGTAGACTGTTGGGTTTCATGGTTCGAACAATGTCAATCAATCAATCATTAGAATGTCTTCACAATATGTATGGTTATATTATACATACAACGGAATTATACAGGTTTGCTGCACTACAGTCGCTGGTAAACGCGACGGAAGCAAATAAACATATTTTACAACTGTGATAAAACATTTATCGGATTGATAGAAATGTGTGTGGTTTTGAATATTAATATTATTGAAAACGTTTAATTAATGAAGAAATATCTTCTTGATTTCTAAAATAGCAGCTCGTTAATGGATTTACAATAACAATACATTAATAATCTCGATGACGATCTTATCCGAATCATTGACACCTCGGTTCTCCTGCCCTCATTTGACATGTACATGTTGTCTGCATCTTTAAACTGTTTAGTTTATTATGATTACTCATACTCTTTTTTAATACAAAACTTTTTTTTAAGTAAAAAGGAATCAACAATCAGATTACTTCGAACTTTATAACCAGGAGTTAACTGCTAATCAAAAATCATATTACGTCGAACTTTATAACCAGGAGTTAACTGCTAATCAACAATTAGATTATGTCGAACTTTATAACCATGAGTTAACTGCTAATCGAAAATCAGATTACGTCGAACTTTATATCCATGAGTTAACTGCTAATCAGCAATTAGATTATGTCGAACTTTATCAAAAAGTTAATTGCATTAATTACTAACAATCATATGCTGAGCTTTAATTGATTAATTAATTGCTGATCAAAAATCAGGTAAATGTCAGCACTTGCATGATTTGATTGTTGATTAGCAGTTAACTCCTGGATAAAGTTTGGCATCATCTGATTGTTGATTAGCAGTTAACTCCTGGATAAAGTTTGGCATCATATGATTGTTGATTAGCAGTTAACTCCTGGATAAAGCTCGGCATGAACTGGTGGTTGGTTAGCATTTAATTCTCGGATAAAGCTGGTTATGATTTGATTGTCGCTTAGCAATTAGCACAAGTAACTTTTTAATTCTTCAAAATGATCTGATTGTTGATTATAAGTTAACTTCTGGATAAAGTTCGACATGATCTGATTGCCGATTAGCATTTAACTCCAAGATAAAGCTCGGCATGAACTGGTGGTTGATTTTGGATATCATTTGATTGTTGATTTTAATTATGAATTAGCACAGTTATTTTCTCGATGAAGCTCGACATGATTGTTATTGGCAGCAGAACTAGTGGATAAAACTCGATATGATCTTATTGTTAATTAGCAAATTAACTCCTCGATAAAACTCGATGTAATCTGATTGTTGATTAGCTAAATAACTCCTCGATAAAACTCGATGTAATCTGATTGTTGATTAGCTAAATAACTCCTCGATAAAACTCGACGTAATCTGATTGTAATTAATAATTAATTCCTCGATAAAGTTCTAACAAATCTGACTGTTTTAACAAATTAACTCCTTGATAAATCTCTACTTATCTGATTGTTGAATACCAAATTAATTCCTCGATAAAGTTCGACTTAATCTGATTGTTTATTAACAGTTAATTCGTGGTTCGACGATGAAGTCTGACTGAGAGCGATAGCTCGATATGGTATTGTTGATCATTAGCGGTTAATTCCTCCATAAAGATGAGCACGAATAGGATTTTGTGCGGATATCTACCGTCAGAATCCTGGTTGATTTTAGTCTCGAGTATGATTTCCTGTTACGTGCAGAGAGAGAGAGAGAGAGAGAGAGAGAGAGAGAGAGGTAATTTAAATAATGTATTGCGGTTTCACATTTAATAATAAAATCTCTCAGTATCAGATTTAACTGGAATAACAGTCAAGGACTGAGATACTTGTTTACTGATGTGGTTCTCAATTTGCCAGCATACTAGAGTTTCCCCCCTTGTGTATGATTGCAGCCGAGAGAAAAACATCACTTGGTCGCAACTGGCACCCTAACTGTTTGCGTTGTACGCGGTGCGGTCGTGTCCTCACACCCGGTCAACATGCAGAGGTAAGGGAATGTCACAGACGTGAGTAGATTCTCTAATAAGGGGAGACAATTTAACTGTTAGCACTGTTGAGTTATTTCACACTCTGTTTCATGCTAATATTTGAATATATAATTATAAAGTAATTAAATCTGCATTTATATTGTTGTTAAATCAGTTGAAAGGAATAACATCGGTTCAGAGCCGGATAATGATGTTTGCCCTGCTCTGAAACAAAAACAATCTGCATTAAAAAAAAAAATGAATAAAGTTATTATGAATATCATCCCATATTCAGATTGATTGAATTAAAAAAAAAAAATAAATATTGATGTAATTTAAAGCCTTAGTTTAAACATATTAATAAATACTTGTTTCATTTCTAAATTCTTTAATTATAAGATTTAATTGAATAGTTTTAGAGTTTGATATGAACAAAATATATTCTAATCCAATTGTAAGAGCTTTCTTTTTTCTCTCCTCCCTCAAAATACAGTAAATACAGTAATAGTTTTAAGTAAATAACTGAATATTTCTTTTCACACTCAAGGAAGTATGTTCTATTATTTGGTTTTACTGATATTAACACTGACAATTCATTAATAAATCTCTGAAACAATACTCATAACACATCTAAATAAATTTATAAATACTCAACAAGAATGCATGAAAATAACATATATTATTATTTTTTTTTGGTTAAATAATGATTATAGGAGAACATTGCTCAAATATTAGAGCATGATACATTCGGGAACTAGAGTTCATGGTAACAGCCAGTCTAGCAAAGTTAGAATCATTCTTAAAAATTGTCTATCAACATGTCCACATTATTCCGCATGGCATGTTATTGTCCAGTACACTTGATATTGTCCATGTGACTTAATACTGATATTTTCCACATGATGATACTGTCCAATTGATATTGCTCACCTGACCTGATATTGTCTAAGTGACTTAATATTGTCCACATGATTCAAAATACTGTGCACCTGGTTTGATGCTGTCCAAGTGATATAATATTGTCCACATGATTCAATACTATCCACAAGGCTTTATATTGTCCACATACTGTCTCAATACTGTCACTATGACTTGATATTGTCCACATGACTTAATATTGCCCAAATGTCTCAGTACCATGCTCAAGACTTGATAGTAAGTTACTTTTGCTATCCTCATAACCTTATATCAAGCACATGACTTGACTCTGTCCATGTGACATATTGTCCAAGTTTCTTGATATTGTCCACGTGACATGATACTACCAGTAGGAATAGCTATAGTCATAGCTGATTTCCTAAACTACAACAGACATCTTTCACATTTTTAGGGAGTTGGAACATTCTTAACATTTTTGCAGGAATGTTCCATGTGAGCATCTGAGTGCACTAAATCAGCATTAAATGAGCTTTACTGAGCACTCTGACCTTAAATTGCAAGTCATTTTCTTCTTGCTGAGAAATGCACAAAATCTGCAACAGACAAGCTTTACTGCTCTGATGTTATGAATGCACAAAATCGTAACTAATGTGGTTTTAATAACAAGCTGAGAAAGATACAAGAATAGATTTTTCTTCTTATTAAACTGCAAAAAGAATTTTAAAAATAATTACTTTATTACTAGTATTACTTTTAAATCTTTATCGAAAGTTCCAAGGACAACTATTTTGACTCACATACTTAACTCACAATGACTCATACTGATTTTGACCATTTTCTTATGTGGTTTGTCCTGGTTGTCAACTGTTTTATTAAACTGTATGCAACTGTTAATTCAATGTGTAACCTGCAGTAATCATATGTCCACTATTTCAGAGGAAATAATTTATGTGTTAGGTAAAAATAATTTAAATCATATTTAAAAAGCTACTATCCAATAATTAACATTTAAAAATTATTTAATTATGGTTTTATTTAAAGTCTGATGCATATGATAGATTTGACTGCTGTGAATAAAAGCATTTTTATAGTTTTCTTAAAGTTTAACCAAAGTCAAGTTATAAAATAACATTTATTAATTTAAAAAATAATTTTTTGTTCAGATGACAAATCATGATAAAATAATAAGCACACCCTTTGCTTTTAGCATAAAGGCAATCCGTACTGCCAAACACCCTGCTACCAGGTACTATTTGGGCCAGCCCTTTTGGGGTATGGGGCTAACATAGCTTCACCAGCAAATTTTGCAAAGAAGGAAGAACCTGCTGAATTTGCAGAATCAGACAACATGTACAAATGTGAAATATTCAGCAAAAGTCATCAATCTGTGCCCCCCAACCCAAGAAAAAGATTTTCCTCACCTCCAGTCTTGTATCATGACTTCACTGCAGCTGATTCTGTATCTAGCCCATCATCTGGGAGCCCCCCAATGCAAGAAGTACCTGCTTATGTGTGAGTATTTTGTTGGTCTACTATATTCATTCATTTAACAATTCACTGAACAGTCCATCTGTCTTTCTGTCTATATGTCACTCACTTCTAAGTTCATCCATCCACTGATCCAGTCATTCATCTATCTATTCATCTACCTACTGGGAATGGTTTTGTCAAGTCATCCACTTGCTATGCCCATTTATCTACTTATTGTAGGTATGCGAATTACAATTACAGTTATCTAATACAAGAACAACACTCAGTGTACTAACCGTTAACCATTTTAATTATCAAAATTCTGTGAATAAGGTACTAAATGAACTAAAAGCTCTTACTATAAAATTGTGAATGTTATTTAATACATGAACAACACTCAGTGTATTAACTGTTAACCATTTTAATTATCAAAATTATGTAAATGAGGTACTAAATGAACTAAAAACACTTATAAAAATTGTGAATATTATTTAATATATGAACAAACACACACTGTAGACCCTGTATAATGCAGCTTGATATATATGGAATCACTTATTATGTGGTCAGTGGTTGAACCCCACTTTTTATTTGATATGCAATATTGTTTAGATCACTATCATATATTGGACTCTATTTTTTAAAAGCTTTTAGTTTTTACACATATAGAGCAAGCATAAACCAATCTCAAACAATGGTCTAGAATTGGACTTTGTTGTTTTGTTTTTTTGTCAACAAAGATTTCACTTGTTATGAATAGTTTGCAAGTATGTGTGTGTTTTTACTGTCTACTATTTTTGCCCTTGCACTTGCAGTTGGGTTGTAGTAGCCTCTGTAAAGTCTGTTGCAGGTGCTGTTTATATTTACCAACACTACTATTGTACTAAATAAATCTGATACAACACAAACTCAGTTATGATACAGCCATATAACTTGGACCTCAATTACACTAATTATTTTGGATCTGCATTCTAAAAGGTTGCAAGTGAGGCTATTTGATACATGAACCACACTGAATGAACTAAAACCCAAAATTTAAAAAAATGGTTGTGAATGAGATTATTTAATACAAAAAAACAGAAATAAATAAGCTAAATTAACATCAATGTAAACAGTTGTAAGTGAGGTAATTTCACATATGAACAGTGTTAACTAACTAAAATGCAGATTTTGAATATTGTAATTTGACATGAACAAAACTGAATAAAATAAAACCACTTAGGCTATGAATGAAGTTATTTCACCTAATCATGAGCAGAACTAAATGAACTAAAACCATTTATTTCTAAAAGAATTACAACTACTTAGTACTAAGTATTTTGCATGAGTTATTTGATATATGAACTTTACTGCAGTAATATCATATTATAGTAAGACTGCCTTTTGGACTGTAATATACTTAGAATTCACAGATTAATAATTAGTATCTTCAGTTTTCCATTGATGTTGTATGTGTTGTGTGCACCTGTGTGAACATACTCTCTTTTTATGTAGCAGTTCAGTAATTTAGTAAAATTTCCTTAAATGATATAAATACAAAAATAATGTAATTTTTTAGTATTCATAATAATAGAGTTGTTATCCAGTCTACGATTTTCTGATCCAAAGGGCAAAGCAATATACTTTATACTATATTATACTTATAGTCTACAAATGAACATGTTTTCAATAAATAATTTCTCTCTCACACACAAATGATATATATTTTTACTGTATTTAAATTAATTAAAATCTCCCATCAATAAGACATAATTGCACATGCATATCATTGATTATCATAGGAACACGTTGCCCCTGCAAACGATGAAACATTAATATATGATACTAAATAAAAATATCACTTGAATTAGAAATATTATTTAATGCAATTTTTTTTTTTAGTGTCCAGTCTTGTTAGTTTAACGGAGTGTGATGTATTCTGGTTGAGACTTAACCGTCTATTACTATTCTTGCTATTAATTACACTTTTAATGCTTGTAGATGTTCTGTCATGAGAAATATCACTCAGGTATCCAAGCAATGTAGCCTACCAAAAAAGAAAAGTTATCGTTATTTTTCCGTATGGATTTGAAATTTATCAAAAGTAACTTTAAGATTAATCACTAGATTATTACAGTATATGTAATATAGAAAAATGTATCACATTTTTAAAAGTTTCCATTACTGAATTGAAAACATTTAATAGTGAACAGTTGGACTGAGTGTGAGTTGAATATAGGCCTACATTTTTTTGGTATTTGCTCTACCTTGTTCAACCCAGGAAAGAATTGCATGTAAGTCCAGTGCACTAACATTACAAACTGAAATTAACATGATCCCATATCAAGCAAGTTTAGTTCATCCTTAGTGCCTTTGACACAGAAACAGATTCGGCGATGGCCATCTAATTAAAAAAAAATTATCCTCTTTCGCTGCCCTTGTTTTCATTGCCTAGAGATCACCTAATAGGTTTTGTCCCCTTTCTTAGATCGGGTTGATTCCCTTGCATCGATTTGATATTAGCGAGTTTGCACTAGACGGCAGCAGCTGCTAGTGAGCCATTTCAGGTCAAATGTAAACCGTGCATGTGGAACGAGAGGTGATCATTCTCTCAAGCATGAATGGGTATGTGCATGCTTTTATTTGCCTTTCCTCCGTTATTAAACCAGTCGTACGTCATCCAGCTGTGCGAGAGTCTTAGAAGCGTTGGGTTAAAAAAAACTTGCACCTGCCTGCAGTATCATATCCTCATTAAAATTATTACATTTGATTTTTTTTAAATCTGGGGAAATAAAAGAAGTGGCATTTTATTTCTAGTTGCATGGGTGTTAATTTTTGCCGTCACCTCGGTTGATCGGTTGACAGAAAACGTACGCTGGAATAACTGACCCAGGCAGCAGATCAATGTGTACGATAGTAGTACTGCCAATCGTAGATTTATCGTCAAAATTTCAATATTCATTCTACTTCTAGCAAAGCTAAGCCACGAACTCTTAGGATACCGAGCGACACCCAGTCTTATTTGTTTATTTTATTTTTAAAATATAAAGGTCTATATGTAAATACGCGATGATCGCTGCGTGTGTGGACGGCACATTATGCTTATGACTTCAGCCGCTTTGACACCTATACTAACCTACCTGTCCGATAGGTGGGGCAAATAATAAATTTAGCTGATTAGGAATCCCGTCCGACCAGATACCGTATTTAATAACTGTCTTCTTAAGTTTACGGATTACATACAATCTCCGTTTAGATTTCTGCAATATCCAATATTTTGTCAGTCTGTATGTGTTTTGACTATTATTAAACGGTGACTTGTATAAATAAAACAAATGCTGCACTTAGCAACACGACACATAAAGTGCTGCACTCAATTGTTCAGAAATATTTAGTTCATAAGGACGTTTCGTTTAAATAGGGCCTATATAATTTTGTCAGATGCATTTAAAAATAATTTTGAAGTTATTGATCGCGAAAAGAAAGAATAATTCTTAAAATTTTAATACTTATAATTTATATCGACCTAGAGGTTTCAACTATAAATCTCTTTAAAGTTGTTTTCTTTTTAGTTTAACAAGACTAACAAGAGGTTGTCCATTATATGTGTCACGTGAAGGGTGATTGCAGGGAAGAGATGATAAATGTGTCATATGGTTGGACTGTTCCAAAAATTGACATAAGCAAATATACACACATTCTTGTTGTAGTTTAATGTAAAACGATTTTACTTTCAGTTTAAATTTTGTGAGGCTTAGGTGGTTTTGAAGTATATCACTCAGAGCTTGTTTGTTATTTCCTGTAAGGAGTTTCAAATATATTTTTTGAAATAGTTATGAAAAACTGCTTGAACTTTTATTGGATTTTCAAAGTTGAATTGATGAAGATAAATGCTTGATTAATAAACCATAAACAGTAATTTTCATTTATGCAAATAGGTCAGAATACCTCTAGTACTGCTACTAGTACTAGTGATATGTCTTCTTATTAATTTTGTGATTATTAAAATTAAAGGTGTGTAAATTGTTCTCAGAGTAGCCAGGCTACCAAAGGTTGCAGATGTGTGCAGAATATCTATCAAGTATATATGCAAGTGTGATAAACCTCAGCATCTGTAGAATGAATCCTTGTACTAGCATTAGGTTGATTTACAAACATTCATACATTAGAAACATTAATGCATTAATGGCTATTTACAAATGTTAATGCATTACATCACAGTATTATGTTAAAACTGCTAAACCTTTGTACTGATGTTACTTGTAAGTTTGAACAAGTAAAAGTTCTTTATTTTGACAGTGGCACTGAGTGGGGATTGTTACTGATAACAGTACTAATGTAAAGTACTGAATGAGTGAGTGCAAGTATTACATGTAGTAATATTAATAGTATTTTAGCATATCTGTACAACTGTAAAACTAACAATGTTACCAGTCTTCTGTCTAGTAAAGTTCATGCTTATCTTTACTGATAAATGCTAATACTAGTAATAGTAATACTCATAGTCATACAGTGTACTTAGAGAAGCAGTTAATTTTTTTTTCTTTCTAAGTTTACATAAGTGATTTTTTCTATCTGAAATCTGTGTAATATAAAGGTGGCTTTTAATATTATCTGTAATATTAACAATGTAGAACATAATGTAAAATATAACATTCATGAGTTTGACTATAGGACCTGATTGACTATAGGACCTGTTTGACTATAGGACCTGATTGACTATAGGACCTGTTTGACTATAGGACCTGATTGACTATAGGACCTGATTGACTATAGGACCTGATTGACTATAGGACCTGATTGACTATAGGACCTGATTGACTATAGGACCTGAAATGACACACAGTAATGCTAATACAATATAACATATTACTTGCACATAGTTTTGAAGATGAGTGGGCAAGTTTTGTCATTTGCATCATTGTGTGTGTGTGTGTGTGTGTGTAATATATCTACTATCATTGGTATTATTATTCACTGATGTGACTGATTCAGTTATCGAGAGACTGTGCCCTGTAAATGATTAAATGTAATTTAATTTCGATATTGCTCTATGGTCATTTTGAAAATAACATTTTAAAAATATGATGATGTGACTGTTCTTTTCACTGAAATATTATCAAAACCTGAATCATTTATTTTGTTTACCAGAACATTCACATTTTATTTATTGATTATTTAATTTTTTTTTAATTTCATCTTGCCGTCCTGTCAGCACTAAAAAATCACCAGATCATGGCCTGCACACCTTTCTGCTTGTACTATATGCATGAGCAATGTATAATTGCTGACATGTTTAAAGTACATTTGTCAGCTCATAAATCAACCTAGATGTGTCTTCCTTATTTCATTTGCATCTTATGTCATGAAATGCCTACAACTCATTATGCAAATGTTACTTGAAGTGATTACCTCCCTGTGACATCAGTGTTTTTAGTACAAATGAGGTACAAACTTTAGTCACTGTACCAGCATACAAATCATAAACTTTAAAAGCACCAACTGACAAGATAAAATCACTGTAAAAGAAAAAGAATAAAAAGAAAAAAGAATACAAATCACATATTTTAAAAGCACAAATTATATCACTATAAAACTGGCACAGAATAAAATAAATATTAAAAAAGATTACAGATATTACACTTTAAAGATTGAAAATCATAATTAAATCACAGTAAAAATGGTACATAATACAAATATACAAGCAAAGAAATTAAACACTCAAAACATACTTGTTGTAGGCAAAGTATAAGTAATATTAATATAGTATCAAACAAGAAAAAGAAAACCAAATAAACAAGAGCAACTCTCTTTAGGTAAAATACTTTTAAAAAATTCTATGCCTGTGCTGAATTGGACAAAAGCTATAAGCTACAACTACATGTATATACATTATATAATAAATTTGCCATTGCACTAAATTCAGGAAGTCCAAAGTTTGCTTTTGTATGAGAAGTAAGAGATATAATTTGTATACCTATTTTCAGCAGTTTTGTATTGGATTTGGGTAAAGCTAAACATTTTAAAATTCATATAAATGCATTAAATTTAAAATTGTTTTAATTCAGTATTCTTGTATTTACAGATTTTTAGAAAAGTCTGTATGGTTTTTCTAATTTGAAATTGAAGGAAAAGAAAGTCCAAAGGGAGATACTGTTAAAGTGACTTAATATTAGTTATTACTAAATAACATATTTACCAGGTATTTTATCTTTTTTTCCATGTTAATTTTGAACATATTCTGATTCTAGACAAACACTTTTTCCAATTAGAAGTATTTGCTAAATTTAAACTTACAGTAGCAGTTGATTTTAGCCAATTGTTTATTGAAATTATTTACATAGCTGTTGATTTTTTAAAATAATGATACTTATTGCTTCATAACTTCATACTCACCCTTTTGATATACTTTAAAATAATTTATAATTACTTAGTTTGTTTCTAAATGTTAACAATAGTTCATTTAATTAATTAGTTAGTTTAGTTATATATAATATAAATTATAAATATAAAGGAGAGTTAAGATATTCATGATTAAATATATCTGAATAATTGCAGCAAGTAAATAAATGAGAGATCTGCTGCCCTCAGATTGGCTCAGAAACATTATAATATACATACATATTTCCTACAATGACAATCAGCTGACAGTTTTATGCACTATTGTATTAACTGTTGACTAATTGAGTGTATCCAAGCCTCATTTCACCACACACAAAGAAAGCGTCGAAGAAAACCCAAGGATGTAAATGAATTTTATTGTCCTAGTGGAGAGCTGAATATGCTGCCAGAAGCAATTCAAGCGATATTTGTCATGTGTACGTAAATTTTATCAGAATCCAGCCTACTTAAGGATACAGTCATCTACCATGACAGGATGTGTTGCGAGGCCCCAGCCACACTACTAATAATTGTAACAAAGGAAGTTCGCACATCACAGCTTGTTCTGATATTTCATAAGTTACTTAACATCAGTTTGATTCAGTATTTTCCTTCAGTGTTTCTTTGTTTGTGAGGCATTATAAAGTGGAAAAAAAAACATAGGTAAAATAACGTCAAATTATGGTTGAAAATTAAATGTGATCAGTCTCCTGGATACTTATCCACTCAACAAAGTGAAGTGGAGGAGGAGTTAGAATTCATCCTGTTTCTTTCTGAGAGGATTACAGTTTCATTCCAGTTTCAGTGACATTCATTTGGATTCTAGATTAGTGTTAGCACTATCTAACTAGCATGGCTTCACAACCATTGCTTTTTGGAGTCAAAGGAAAATCACGACTTTCAAAAAAGCTGACTGGTAAACTTTCCCTTTCCTACTGGTGAGTAACAAGTATAATGATACAGTAATTATTAAATGGTAATACAATCTAAGTCTGTGAAACTTTTTATGCATTTTGCATTATTCATATTGTCTCAGTGATCTGTGAAACTTTTCAATGTTTTCAGTTTTCTTACTGTTTCAGCTTAGCTTTACTTCAAGATATAGGTGCATCATTCACATATTTTCATGACATAGGCAGTTAAAGTGTTTCTTTGAAATTAATTTCTTTTATTGTTTGATTCATGATCTTGTGATTTAAATCACAAAACACTTAGGTTCTGCTGTCATGTTCCCATAGTTTATTTTAGTTACTCCTATTCTTTAAAAGTAATGATCACCAAAAGTAGCACACTGAATCACACATACTATATATGTTAACAGCAATAATGTAAATGTTAATAATAACAGCAATGAAATTCAATGCTAATTAAGTAATTTAGAGCTAGAAGGATGTCAGAACAAACTACCAGGAAATTACTTACTAGCCTAGCTCTTGAACACACTTTCACCTTCGTCACTCTTTGAATGCAGACTGCTATTATAATTATGTTAGTGACAGGATTCTGAGGTAAAATCTACATTCTAAATGTTCAGGCAGAATTTTACTACTGGATAATTTTGATGTGTTACATAAATTGTACAATCATCATCTTTTGATTGCATCGTTCAACTGCATTAACTTGAGTGTATATTCCTGTTTAATTTTTACACCCATATTAAATGCATTATAATTTATTCAAATGTAATCATGCATAAATAATTTTAAATAATTTCAAAGTCATGTTTGTGGACACTTGCATTCTTAAAATCCTCATCATTCATGAATACTAGTGCACATGCAAATAATAAAGGCAAAAAATAGAAGATGTTTATATGTGTGTGTGTGTGTGTGGAATAGCTGATTGTAAGGTAGATAAATTTAGCATGCTCAGATGCACTTACAGGCATTAACATTGATCTATGGATTCTGTTACCTCTGATACAAGAAGGTTACCTAGCTAATATTGCTCAATAATGTGTGCACCCACCTGTGGGCAAAGGCATGATCTTCAGCAGTGTAGAATGGTTTACATTTAGTACTTATTTCAGAGAACTACTTGCCAAACCCATATGTTGATCTTGCCAATTTTGCTAAAGAATATACTTGCCCTTTTGCGTGTAAACACTCAATGCAAGACTCTTTGGAAAGTCTTATGTATGATTATGGTTTTAATCAGAATTAATATTTATTTATTTGTTATTATATTCAGAGACAATAAATAGTTAATAAAAAAAAAACAACCCCAAACCTCAAAATGGTTACAATTGAAAAACTTTTTCTGTCCAGTATTCATTTGTTCATTTTACTAGCACTTGACATCATTTTATTTTGTCGGTAACCAGAAGTGTGGTATAAGCTCTTTATAAATCCATTCCTACTTCTGTGGATTGAACATTTTCGTTATATCATCACATTTTTACCACGTGATTTATTAAATTTAATTATATCACTATTTTTCCCATAATGTGAATTATAAAATTTGATGATATCAAATTCTAACTGTAAAATTATTTAACAATATTTGTTTACTTGCTTGGTTTTTGGCTTAGTTTCTTTTTATACTGTATTCACGGACTTTGAAATATGCCAGTTATTTCCTTATGAATCAGATTCTTGCTTTGTATAACCATTGAACTGGGATTGACTTCCTCACTGAGCATCATAAAATTTAGGTTGGTTGTGTGTAGTGAACAGTAAACATGAATAAACTAACATAATGAGAACTATATATTTAAATGCCATGATTATTACGGTATCAGATGAGGTTAATATTGATAATTGTTTAACAGTTGACACATAGACAAAGTATGTTTTTCACATTTGTCAGAATTATACTACGGTGAAATTTGTTATAATTTTATGTAACCTTGTACACTTTTAAAATTTATTTTTAAAATGTCACTTGACACATTAAAAAACACAGTATATTTTATCTGTTTTGATAGAAACAGTATTTGATTCTTATTGTACTTTACTAAACTCTTCTGGTTATTACTGTTTACAGTAGGCATTTATGACTTTTGTCTTTAGCCAGTATTACAAGTATTTAACTTTTTTGAGACAGAGCCTGATTAAGATTATGGTGCAGTCATACTTGACTGTAATTAGTGTAAATATATAATTTTTCCCTGTGTGGTGGAGTAAATTTGCTTGTCCTTATTTTAAAACTTAATTATTAAATACATGTAGTTTGTTAAATGCCAAAATGACATGACCTTTGGGTACTGCACATGATGGTATTTTTGTAAGTACCAGAGTTAAAAGAACAACTTAGGAAAGAATATGCTAGAACTTGTTGCTGTAATCTAAACCAGTCCAGAGTGAATGAGTAATGTTTGCTATCCAGTAGTTTAAGGTTTACAAATAACAAACCAGCCAATGGACAGAGACCAAAACTTATCTGTTGAAGAAATTTCTATATTCTTATCACTTTGATTTTGGTGTAACTCAAGTCCAGTCATGAAAGACAATTGCTAGCTTATGGTGAGTTAACTGATCGATTGAGAGAGAATGGACTTAGAAATACTTTATACACTTAGTTGTTGATATATTTGTAATTTAATGTAAAGATGTATTATGTGAAAAGACTATTATTTTTACAGTTGTGAATTATGATACTTGTATGTAACATGTTAAACACGTGACATTGTTTCCAGCAGAAACACATTCATAATTGATTATGTTGCACAGATGTATCAGGCTAATAAATATTGTTGCAGGAATTGTAAGTTGAGAATGATTGTAACTTTGTAAGAAAGAATGGAGAATAGAGATGATTAAACTTGGAACTTAGCATTGCTCTCTAATATGATGTTTCAGAAAGGAGTGAGTCTTTTTTTTCCTCCTTTTCTTCTTGTATGCTTGTAGTGGATTTGAGAGGTTTCCGTCCTATACTGTTGTGGTTGTGCTGATTCACTGCACCCTGTTTGTGTGGGTCAGCAAGTGTGTCCAACTCCACTAGAAGTTCATTACTGATTACCTAATCATGAAGCTATTATGGTGAACATGTGCTTAGATTAGTCTTGAGGGATCTACAGTGTTAGAACATTCTATTACGTACCTAGCAGAGCAGGTGGAAGATTGACTATTCTTCTGTGAACTATAAACTTGTGACACTGTTATGAAAGCATGTGAAGGACTGTTGCAGTTTATGTCATCGAACAGGTTATGTACAAACTATTATCATATCACTCTATAACCTCATTTCTTCTATGATAAGAATAATCCTATGATTTATGTTGATACTAATCTGACTACTGAATTATATGTTAGAATATAAGACTGAATAAGTATTGGAATTACTTGAATGTTGTTTCATGAAATATTGATGTTAGATAACCTTCTCAATGTATTGGTATTTATGCATATTTGATTGTTGATTTAATAAGTTGATTGTTAAATTTATTAACCTTCTTGTACATATTATTAAACTATATGTTGGAGTAATAGTGGGTGGATGGGGGTTTGTTAAATATAAATAAAGATAGATTTTATTACACCTTTAGTAAGAAGATTCCACCTATGAAGTATTGTGTGACCATAAAGACCTAAGTCTGTCTTATTATTGTGGAAAAAAGAAGACTTTTACTACACCTGCATAATCCACCAAATGAGAGATGAGTGGTGTCTCCTGGGAGAATTATTAATAATAAGTTATGGATGATTAATAATAATCATAACCAAAAACAAAGGGGTGCATGTCACACCCTGCATAAAGTAAAATAAGTCCATATTACTTTGAGGATTCTTTCAAACCATGTTTTCTTTATCTTCATACAATTGTCATTTCATAATATCTCTTTAAACGTAGTCTAGTTACCCCTATCATCAGTGAATTGGTGTGATTAAACTAAAATCTTGAAAAATATATGTATCAATTTAATAGTTTTCTGTTATTTTAGTGCAAAATCTTAAAGAAGGTACCATAATAAGCTGGTGTAGTAGTAATAGTAGTGTTAGAGGACTTTAAAAAGACACCATAATAAATGTGGTTAAAAAAATGGTTTAACATAAACATAAAAGCTTAAAGCTACCATAAATAAATGTGGTACACGTAAAAGTTAAAGATACCATAATAAATGTACATAAAAGTTAAAGATACCATGATAAATGTGGTACATAAAAGTTTATTGCTACCATAAGAAATGCTATATAGTACTGAAGGGCTTTAAAAAAAAAATTAATATAATGTAATACTAATAACTATTAAAAAATCTGCAATGTCGAATGTAATATAATAAAATCAATGGAATAACAAATAAATGTAATGTAGTAATACTAGTACTGATAGCTTGCAAAAAAGCCACTATAATAAATGTAATGCTGACAACTGTAAAGAAAGTCATTATAATTTATAATATAATAAATGTAAGGTAGTACTGATACCTTTAATTTTAAAGAAATCTACCTTAATAAATATAAAGTAGTATTAAATACAGGTCCAACTGTATGGCAGAAGCCTGTGAACACAATGACAAGTATTACATATTAATAAATAACACAACTACTAATACTGTAATAGATTGTAAAGAGTACTTGAAACTCTCATTGTTGCTTGTGTGTGTTCAGTCCATTGTGAGGTGATATTGAATGGCAAGAATTAATTTCCTGAGGAAAGGCAGTGAGCTACATAGCCTGAGCCATCAAAAGGACTGTGGAAAGGGAGGTGGCCTTCAGAGGAAGATGGCTGGTGGGCTGAATTCCCATGGCCCATGTCATCTAGGCGCCCTTCAGGAGGCCAGATTAAAAAAAAATATTCTACTAAACAACCCATCAAATGAAGGCATTAATTTGACAAAATATTGTGTCAGTCAGCATGCAGAGGAGTTGTGTTCAGTTTTATTTCCTTGTCACACCAACCACCCCCCACCCCCCTTCTCCTGCACTCAATATGACAGTACAAAATACAGTTTTGAAAGGAAATGCAAAACTGAAAGCATCAGTGCAAATAATCTGATTTTAATGTGTCCTCCTAAATATTGCAGGATTTTTTTTGTTTAAAATTGTTGTGTAGGAATTTTATATTATAATATTATAATTTCTTCTTTTTCTTCTTCTTCTCGACTGTACAGATTCTAAGTGTATTTGTGTCATGATATACCTTGTACATACAAGTACATATGTGACTAGATGTCCATATCACTGACACTAAAAAATAAAGTTATTTTATCCCTGTTCCTATATTTATTTATTTTGATATATTTATAAGCAGTTTTCTATTTTACTTATATATATATTACATTATTAGGGGTCTGAAATAGTTTATTTAACTGATGGTGTCAGAATTTCTGTATCACTGACACAAAAAAATAAAGTCATTTTACCCCTGTTTCTATATTTATTTATTTTGATATTTCACTTGTTATTTATAAGCAGTTTTCTATATAAATGTATATATTTTTAGGGGTCTGAAATAGTGTATTTAACCGATGGTGTCAGAATAGAAAAATCATAGTGCATATATGGCAATAGAAGAGTTGTTGAGAAATAATCTATGCTATTATCTTTTCCAGTGAATATCATCATGTGTAATTATTGAATCGAAACAATTTTTGTTAACATATAATTATTATTAAAATAAAAATTCACATCATATCTTCATATTCTTGCTTGTTGAAATACCTAACTTCTACATATCTACACTTCACACGTTGTTTATAGTTTTCATAAATTTTCTTTGAAGAAATGCATGCAATTTGAAGATCTGTTGTTGCAAAAGTATATGTGCAACTTTTGTTTTTGCTTTAGGCACGACATTCTGAAAAAAGTTGAAGTCTTCAATTCCTTCATTGAAGGCAAAAATCATCACCAAATGACTGTTGAACAGGTTAGTAACTAATTTATAATAAATTAGCAAGCATTTTGATATTATTGAACATACTGACTGAAAGTTTTCGTGTAAGAGTGATTTATTAAATAAAGTATTTACTGCAATTTAAAGATTCTCATGGCATAATAAGTTCAAATTTGTACTGTTCTATAAAGGATATTTATTTTGTACATTACATTGAATGATTAAAATTATATTTATTAATACTGAATTTTCTTCCATTTTGTATCAAGTAAGAATTCTGGCTTTAGTTTAAGGCTGTCCATTTATTAGCTGTCTAGAAAACCAACAGTTTCTAACTTTTATCCATATTTTGTTTATTTTTCTTCTGCCCATGTCCTGATGCATACCAAGATTAATCTTATAACTATACACCACACCAACCAGTTTTGTAATATTGTTTAATAACTATTTTCAGTAAATGACAGTTAATAAATTGTAGTTTAAGCTGATATTTAAATAATAATAATAACTGTACATGTTTATTATATCTTATTACATTACTTAAAATTATCTGATTATCTAAAAAATGTAATGAAATGAACTTTAAATTACTGTATGCATTATGCTTTTCAACTTTTATGATGACATATTACATAATACTTCATTGTTATCTCGTCTGTCATATATTATTATTAATTAGTTTTAGTATCAGTAGTATTTATGTTAAGAATGTATTACTATAATAAATAGAATTATTTATTTTATTTTATTTTCCTATTCTCTTTTAGTGTCAGACTAATTGACTACAATAGTTTTCACTGACATATCAGTGCTTTAAGATTATGGTGTTGTGTGTGTTTGTGTGTGTGTGTGTGTGTGTGTGTGTGTGTGTGTGTGTGTGTGTGTGTGTGTGTGTGTGTGTGTGCTTGCTGTCATGCATGTGGGTATGCTTGTAAGGATGTTATTGATTAAATATAGCCATGCAATCAAGAGGTAGAATTTTATTTGCATTCTTTACTTTCATTTAATTTTGAATTATTAACAAAAATTATTATTATTGAAAATTCTTTTTCTTTCTGTCTCCACGAGTAATCTGCTTAATTAAAACCAAAGTAAAAGAAAAAAAAAGAGATAAACAAGATAAATACATGTACATCACTTTTATCCTATTTTTCAAAAGTCATAATGTTAGTAATATAGTAATTATAATATTAGTACCGTAATAATATAACATTTAACTATAAATGGCATATAATATATAAATGCTATTCTTTAAGCTTCCAAATGGAGAGGTACGAGTGCAGGGCCCTTTACGTATCTACTGGGGCCTTAGTCGGCCAATTCAGCTGCGGCATTGTGATGATGTACCAGCACTGCCTATTGCGAAATGGCGCCACTCACTCTACATAAGCCCAAACAGTCCAGTTGAGCAGCAGAATGGCAACAACATACATAATAAATTAATGGTAGGTTGCTGTCAGAGTACTGTAAAGGTCATGTCAATAATTTTATTAATAATAATATTCACTGTTTGAATACATATGGATACTACTTTTTCATAGTTCTTTCATCCAGTACTGTTAGGAGTCCTTGGAATAATAGAATATGAGAGGACCTCTTAGTCTTAATATAACTATACACTTAAGGACTCGGCACTTTACATTCCCGTGTGATAGTAATTATAGATTTCTCAAGTATGTTACAGTGCTTCAGTGTCTTTTGCTTGGAGTTATTTATATTGACATTGTTATATATTTCCTTGTGTGTGTGTATGTGTGTGTGCACGAGCATGCGTGTGCGTGCGTGCGTGTGTGTGTGCGTGTATGTGAGTGTGTGTGTGTGCATGTGTGTGTCTCTTTGTACATATGTTGATATTTTCTGTTTTAAAATGTTAATGTCTATATTTGTGTTCACTTTTATCATGGTTATTTTGTTGTTAAAATGTTAATATCTTTTAATTTTATCACAGAACTTTGGTTTTTAAAATTTTACAGTCTGCTTTGACGTTTATTATGGCATTTCTGTTCTTAAAATTTTAATGTCTGTGTTCACTTTTTATCTGCAGAGTCCAAAGGATGTAGGTCATTTGCCTTTTAAGCCGTTGGATGACAGTGCCTTGTTGTCTCCAGGAAAACCAGATGATGTGGTCATGAGGCGGCCTCATATCAGGAAATTTAATACAGTAGCCTATCGCAATGATGCACCCTCCAAATGGAAACGTGCTTCTATAAATGGACACATCTTCAACTTTGATGTGAGTGATAAAATAATAATATGAGTAGCTTCCAAAATTAGACTTTTACTTTGATGTGAAGAAAAATATTTTTAATGTTTTCCGTCAACTGTAAGTTTAAAAATTTTTTGTCACTAATTTTAATACAAACAACAACAACAAAAAAGTAGAGAAATTCATTAATTTAGTATATTTTTTAAAAATTCTAAAAGGAGAAAAAAATAATGTTAGTTGTGAGAATATTTTAGAATTCTTTGATAGAAACCCTTTTTTTCTTCCTTTCTTTTTGATAATCCAATACATTCTGATATTTAGTTTACAAAATCCTTTGTCATTTACATAATAATTTTGTTAGAAGATGTATTTTAAAAAGTAATTATATACCTAAACTGAGTTCATTGATTTGAATTGTAATTTTACATAATTGTTATTATTTAATTATTATATTAAAAAAAATCTGTTTGATTTAATTCCATTTTGAATGTGCTTTAAATTGTTATGGCTGCTCTTTTCAGACAAGCGTATTCACACCTGTATTAGGTAGCTGTACAAGTGTCATGGCTGACAGCACAATGACCAGTCCTGTAGTTATTCAAACACTTCTCGAAAAATTTAAGGTAATTCTTAATGTGTGTTGATCATGTGTGTGCATCATACTGGAATGTGTACGATTAAGTTCAAATGTGAGCATGTGTTTGAATTTTTTAAATTTGTAAGTCATTGAAAATACTAATCTTATGTTTCCACTTTTCTTCTATTTTGTTCCACCAACTCATTTTAATTTAATGATTAATTTTTGTAAAATGTTCACTTCCAGCATTTGTTTATTGTAAATGAAGCAGCATTATCTATTCTTGTATAATTATATATATATAAAATAATCTATTACTTATACCCGTCTTATAAATTTTCTTATATAGGCCTCTTTATAGTTTATGTATGCAGTAGACACTCATTAGTTTGATGATCAGTGGCACCAGTTAATTGGTGGTCTCTTGAACCTTGAGGGATTTTATTTTTTTTTTTTACTGAGCTTTAGTAAGCAATAATAGAGCATGGTGCAATAAACAACAACCCTGCTCAAATAATGTGGACATCATGTGCTTTTTAAAATGGAAGAAATATGTGGTGAAAAATTGATCTTCATTGATGAAGCAAAAGAAAATTGCAAATTGTATTAATATATAAATAAATATGGTATATACATTAAACCTACATTTTAAAATATGTATAATCTGATTGTGTACCTATGCATAATTTTACATTGTTTTACACCCTAGATAATACATTCATCTTTATAATATACTCTTACATATGCATGAACTGGTATTCTTTCATCAACATTTTAATGATCACTGGATAATCTATAGATTTCACTAATTGTGGAATCTTTGATCACAAGGGCCACCATTTATATATTATATATAAATTGTTTTTCTCTTACTTTGTTAAGTTTCTTTTATTGCTTAACTTGTGAGTTAATATATGGAATTAAATTTATTATTATTTTATTTTCATTATTTTTAATAGTGGGTAGCTTTATTTTTATTAATTGTCATGAAAAATTATTAATTTTGTTTATCTGTGGGTTTACATTTGCATTATAGATTTCTTTTACATGTATATTCATGTATTTTATTAAAGCATGTTTATATGGATTAATGTTTGCCTTTGTTAACATTGCTTATATTTAACTGATAACATGCCTGTCCATATGAGTTTTTCATTTAGCATGTTACAACCTATTTCACCTGATTGTTAAGAGTTCAAATGACTCAAATAAGTTTTTATAATAAAGACATTTTAGATTTAAATTTGGTTGCCTTATATTTATTACTGATAATTTTATTATTGATACTGAAGTAGTTATAATAATTTTATTTGCAGGTCGAAAACAGTCCATCAGAATACGTACTGTCAGTTGTCATGGAGAATGGTGAGTTGCATAATTTGTTTCAGTTAATGCATATAAGGTTAATGTGAAAGCTGAAGTATAAGAATTTAATTAATCCTTAGACAGTTTTATAATTGATTCATATTTACACCATATTATTAATTTTTAAACATATTTCAAGAAAGATTGACTGACTTAGACAATTGCTATTGTAGTGCAATCCTTTGTATAAGAGTTTTACTTGAAAAGAATTGTAAAATGTTAAACATTTGGAACCTGTCTGTTATGTATAAGAGTTTAATTGCCCATTATTACTTGAAAAGAATTGTAAAATGTTAAACATTTGGAATCTATCTGTTATGTATAAGAGTTTTACTTGCCATTATTACTTGAAAAGAATTGTAAAATGTTAAACATTTGGAATCTATCTGTTATGTATTTTTTTGTTGAAAATAACTGATTTGGGCTAGCAGTTTGATATGTTTGCATACTAACTTAGAACCCTTGCCTACATGTCTTAAAATGTTCATAGTTGCATTTTGTAGAAATTTGCATCCCTAATTTAATACCAACAGCAGTCCGCTGAAAAAAGATAGAATGAAATGTAGCAGGATAAACCTGGACATAATAATACTAAACAAGCTTGTTTGAGCTATTTCTTCTGAATATAATTGCTATCTACTGGAAAAAAATTGGGAAATCCAGTTAAAACTAAGATGTATTGTGACTGTTTCAGTACTGTCCCATTATGAACTAACAGTAATGAAGGTTTTCTGTTTCCCATTAATACATTTGTGCATGCATTTGTGTGTGTGTGTGTGTGTGTGTGTGTGTGCGTGCGTGCGTGCGTGCGTGCGTGTGTGTGCAGGAAGTCCCTGCTTTACATTCCCCCACCTATATGTGCTTGTATAAAAATTCCCTACACTTAATGGATTATTTCCATAAAGTAAAATTTTTCAAAGACAAATAGCATGCATTTTATTTGCTCCCCACCATTCTCTCTAATTCTCCAGCTTGCACACCCACCCACTCACATCTTTCACCATGCCTGTGTATCCGCCCACTGCAGCATTCATTGTCATGCTTCCCATGAGTGAAAAGTAAAGTTCAAGAAATGCTGTCTAAGAGAAACATAAGAATTATAATCTTGAAGTGAAATTAGATGTTAACTCTCTAACAATCACTCCACCTGTTGAATGGGAGAGACAAGAGGTATTGTCCTGCTGCTGAGTAACTGCACAACCAGAAGCCAAGCATCATTTTGAACCTCAAAACAGATCCATCTGTTTTTTCACTAGATATTCCAAGAATTGCATGATGTTAGAATTGCTGTAGATGACCTCTCTACTGATTATGTGTTATCTCCCTCTTTTACGTAATTCTTATCCGCTTCTGTCCATTTGTACACAACTTTTAAAAGTAAGATAATAAGTCATTGATAAGTAAAACAATTTATTAAAAGGATTGTTCACATCTAGTTAGTTTTTCTTAGCTAATAAACAGCAAAAACAATAAAAGTACACAAACCCACAAATATATACTTGTGTGCATCTGATATATTCTAGTCAGTACATATAAACTCCTGTTTACATTTCTTTTATGGGTGCAAATTCCACACCTAAATAGATTTTGATTTAAATGGTATTTTTCTGGTCCACATATATAATTGATTTTGTATGTGTATAATGTGTATATATCAAAACTGACTGATGGACCCTGCTATTGCATCATGTTTGCAAGCTATTCCAGTTTAGCAGGCAAGGATTTCAGTCTGTTCTAAATAAATTAGCATTTTGAATAGTTTTAATTTACTTCATCTCTTATCATTTCTAGAGTATGGTAAAGAAAAGATTTGATAAGATTTACAAGTATCAATAAATTTTCAGAGTGAAACTGTTTGGTCACTTGCATTTTAAATATTTCAAGTACTCTTGAGCATCTATAACTGTACCTTTTCAAATCACAGAGGAGCGTCTGCTGGGAAATGAGGATAAGCCACTGCTAGAGAGATTAGAATTAGGTGCTGATGATCAAGGAGCCAAAATCTTCCTCAAAGAGAGGCAAATGGCGCCAGCAGTGACATCACCAGATGCTGCCATACAGTTGCCTATTGTGGAGGAAGAAGAAGAAACTCTACCAGATGAGGTTGGTGCAAGATTTGTTGTTTACTTTTTAATATTTTTTCTTTGGCATATTGTATTTGACATTTGTTTAAAGCTCAAAGATTTAAGTATGCATAAATCTTCAATTGATTCCCCAAACAAATTCTGCACTGGCTTTTGAAAACATTGGGCTAGATGCACTTGCGTTGGAGGTAGAGTGAATTTCGGAGTGGAAGAATGTGGAAAATAAGGTGCAAATGCGTGAGAAAGAAACTATTTTCTCTGAGAAATTTGTGGTCCATGGATGTGATCTATGGAAGCGCAGGAATTTTTAGTATAGTACCCGAACACCTGGCCCTATACGTGCGGGGAAACAAACAGCATAAACTCAGATAATGAGGACTCCAATATACTTAACTGCAGTACATGTTATCTGTTAAAGAAATAAAAGTAATTATAACTAACTCACAGTAAACTAATCTTTCTTTTCTAGAAATTAAAAAAATATATAAAGGTGCAAATTGATTTAGTGTAATGTGACAACAAAAATGTATCTATTTACTAGAAAAAATTTAAAACATGTTTTTTGCAGCTTTAAGTACAGTATATGCATATTTGAGGCTTTTATTTTGCTAAACTGATTGCTGACGTTGTTTTTTTGTAGTAAAATATTTTATATATAATTATGGTAAATCATTTATATTTCTTTTAAAATCTGTTGCTGCAATCAGATAATTACCTGGCTTAATGTGGGTATTTATGTTTTAGAATTGCAAGAACAGTAGTTTTTTTACATTGAAATATGTTTATTGTACTACCATGTATTACAAACAGCGCCATTTAGTTTAAACCACTTTAGAGAATATGACTGCAAGATTTATCTCCCTTTGTAGTTAACTGGAAAAAATTTGAAAACAGAAATTGCAAGTCATGTAAAACTTTGGATAAATAAATAATTTCTTCCTTTTGCACTCTTTCTTTTTATAAGAATGTACTTAAACTTTCTTTTCTTAAATATTTACTGAGCAGTTATTAAAATTATGTCTGTTGCAGCACAAAAAAAATTACATGGAGAGCTGGTTTTTTGATCTAGTCAGAATAATCACTCCGTATTGTGAATAGGAGAGGTGAACAATAACAAAGTCTAGCACATAGATACTATTAGTAGCAGCTTGTTAAGTGATTATTAGCTATATGGTACTATTAGTAGCAACTTGTTAATTGGTTCTCTAGCCCATATGATACTGGTAGTAGCAACTTGTTAATTGGTTCTCTAGCCCAAATGATACTATTAGTAGCAACTTGTTAACTGATTCTCTAGCTCGTATAATAGTGGCAGTAACCACTTGTTAATTACTCTCTAGCCCATATGATATGTACTGTAGCCACTTGTTAATTGACTCTAGCTTAAATGATACTGGCAATAGCAACTCATTTCTAATCTAATATTGTTCAATTTCAACAATTTCATCCTTTATAATTTGTTCATTTTCAAATAAACTAGAAATAAAAGTTTGAAATCTATTTTATATATGAGGTTAGGAAAACTGTAGAAAACGTTGAGAGATCATTATCAAAATGGCTTAAAACTTAAGCTACAGAATGATTGCTTTGTCATACATTGTGTAGGGATTATAAATGATATCTTTCTGTCCATACATTAATAACATTAATTTATATATGCATTGTATAGGACTTCAAATGATATATTAATAAATTAATTTTAATAATTTAATTTTATTCATGTCATTAAATAATTGTGTAGAGATATAAATTATAAGTATAAAAGTGTAAAATATGTCTATTGTTTCCTCCTTTCAGGTAGAGCAGCTGTTGATCTTGCCATTGGCTGTTCTAATGGGCATCTTAAAAAAATACCACAAAGATGAGGAGAGAGAAATTCGCAGAGTGAAAGTGAGGTAAATAGCTTAGTCTCAATTTATATGGAGCATTCCATTCATAATTGATTTTAAAATAATAAAATTATTATACAAATACTTAATAAAAGAGAGACTGAAATATATAGTTATATATTATGATCTAATCAAGGAGAAATACCTACAAAAATATAATTATTTAGCAACACTAGAAAATCCCACTTGCAAGCTCGCAATTTGCAAATGGAAAAATGTCATTTGCGAGCTCAGACAATAACAAGTAAATATAAGGCAGTATTTTTCACAAAAAAAAACAGGATTTCCTATCTACTTTGTAAGAACATAATCTAATTACTGGCAGTCAGTTTGACCTGCATTTCAGGTTAGAAACGAGTCGTGATTGCTTGAAACTAGAATTAGAATAATAATATACTTCTGTTTTGAATATGCACCATGTGCAGAGGTATGCATTTTATTGGCATGTTTAGTGTATTGTCAACTGTGCATCTGTACCGAAGTAACTCAGCAATATTCGGATCAGTTTGGATTCAGAGGAGTTGATTGGCATCCCCTGTCTTATATCATATCACATGTTCTGTTAGTTTCTGCAGGCTTTGTGTTAGGTTTCTTTTGTGTGCGTGTGTTCGTTCACATCTTCAATGTCTATTATTCATCACCCACTTCTAGAGTTAGTTAAAATATCCAAATAATTAAAACCTTCAACATAAGAGTGCCAAATATATTTTTGTCTTTTATTAGAAAGTGATACTGAAACCACTTGCTTGGAACAATCATTGCCCAGTACATTGCAGCAAATCTGTGAATCTGTAGGAGTGGATGAATCTATTGTTACTGGGGTAGAGGTGTATTTTGCATAAATTAACTCTTCTAATGCAAATAAAAACATAAAAGAGCAGGGTGGCTGCCGCATATTTATTGGTTTGGTAAAATTTAATAAAAGCTGCAAAGTATTAAAACTGAAGTAATTCTTATTACTGCAACAAAGACATAGATATAGTCAGTTCTGTTTGTTTACCTGCACAAAATAAGTCTTTCTTGAATATCAGTCTGATGAGCAATCAGTATAAATTTGAACAGGTTGCTTATGCATAAAAATTCTCTCCCCTACCCCAAGGGTGAAAGATAAATGTGGGTTGGGTGTGTAGGCCTAAGTTAGTAACCCATACAAAACAGTAAAATTTATATCTCTTATAAAGAGTAATGAAATAAGTATGTATTATTTGTCCTACTATTGGGGATGACCTGAAATAAGTATGTATTATTTGTCCTATTATTGGGGATGACCTGAAATAAGTATGTATTATTTGTCCTACTATTGGGGATGACCTGAAATAAGTATGTATTATTTGTCCTACTATTGGGGATGACCTGAAATAAGTATGTATTATTTGTCCTACTATTGGGAATGACATGAAATAAATAAGTACATATTATTTATCCTACTATTGGGGATGACATAAAATATATGTATTATATGTCTACTATAGGGGATGACATAAAATAGATAAGTATGGTTTTTAATGAGGTTTGATCAAATGGTTCCCAGATTGATGTCGTAAAATTTTATTAATTGAAAATTATTCTTAAGTATTATCCCATTCAAAGTAGTCTCCTTGGAAAGTTTTACATTGTTGCCAACATCTTTTCCACTTTTAAATTGCTTTGAAGTTTTGGGGTCTTCAGAATTTTTTAGCGTCATCTTTCATTTGACAATAGCACCCTTTCAATGAAAATTTTAATTTTGGAAACAAAGAATGTCACATGGTGCAATGACTGGTGTCTCGAGTATCGAATGTTTTGCTAAAAACTTGCAAAAATGAGTTGTGAGCTGGTGAATAAGAAGTGAGTTGTGAGCTGGTGAATAAGAAGCATGTGGTGCATTATTATGGTGCAGCACCCACAATTCATTTTTTTCAACTTTCTGATCTTTTCCACCTCGTTTAATCATTCTCACACCTTGTGTGAGATAAAAGCCTCTTCTCTGTAAGCAGTTTGCAAGAATTGAAGAGTTTCCATTGCCATTTTCCAAGTTGGAAGCAGAATTTCACATACAGTCATTGTTCTTCCATAAAATTCACTTTCACTGAGCAACAAATATATGTTTTGGAAAACATTGTAAAATATGAATGGAGTTCTCTATTGACAACTCAATAATGGCACTCTATTCACAAATGGACACCTCTTCCTCTGATCAGGCTTTGTTTCCCTTTCTCAAAACTTGTCGATGAGATGCATGTATGGTCGAGGTATTGTTTGATCAAACCTTCTATGTCCTACTACAGGTAAAAGTTTGAAATAAATGTGTATTATGTCCTACTACAGGTAAAGTATGAAATAAATGTGTATTATGTCCTACTACAGGTAAAAGTTTGAAATAAATGTGTATTGTGTCCTACTACAGTTAAAGTATGAAATAAATGTGTATTATGTCCTACTACAGGTAAAAGTTTGAAATAAATGTGTATTATGTCCTACTACAGGTAAAAGTATGAAATAAATGTGTATTATGCCCTACTACAAGTAAAAGTATGAAATAAATGTGTATTATGTCCTACCACAAGTAAAGATATGAAATAATTATGTATTTTGTCTTGTGAAAGAAAAGAAAATGAAATAGATAAATTATGTTTATCTAAGAAAGCTCTTTGGTAAACAGATAGAGAAGCTGTATTTTTAAAGCTTAATAACTAATGCAGAAGACTATTTTGACATGAAAAAAAGAGTTTATGATTAATTTCAGAGAAAGTACAAGTCACTTAATATTTGTTTACAGACAAAATGGTTATATTTCATTTTAAATAAGCAATAGTAGAATGAAGTACAAGAAAGAAAGTAAATTTTGAAATTATTTTATAAATTTATTCATTTAAATTAAAAAAAAAAATGTATGTATCAATTTTAAAATTACTGCTATAGAAATTCTTCAGAGTACCCATACCAAGTCTTTTATTATATTTTTCAGTCTGACCTTTTTACATGAATTGTGAAATTTGTTTCTTAGATCAGTAAATTGACAAAAGAATCTTATTTTAATATCTGATTTAGATACGAGCATGTACAACGGAAGATTCTTCAGAGGATGGAAGAAATGAAATCAGCATAAAATACAAACAGCTGATTTTTGTGTGTTTATGATAGAAAGCACTTGCAGATCACATCACGGAAATGGAAATTGGAGTATTCTTTTACATCCAGTCATCAGAGCCTACAATCAGTTTTAGCGACATGTGAGGCATGACTAATTGTGTTACCTGTGTGACTAGTTGATAATTTATGGCTTCGTCTAATGGTATTTCATTAATTATATGTTTGCTTGTTAGTCGTTTTCAGTCATTCAAAGTACTTTGCTGTGAACATTAACCTCATCATCGCTTTATATAATTTTGTCACATTGTTGATTTTATAAATGTTTCATTTGGATCAGATGCACGTTTCCAAGGAAAATGAATTATAAACTGTAATATTAAAACAGCAAACTCTAATGATGTAATCATTTTTATCGACCTCTATACTTGTCAAATTGCAATTAACCAGAAATTGCAAGCAATGATACAACAGGTGGTAACAGCAACCTTCATAGTAACAATGCTAGAAACCTTTGTAAGAGACAAGAGTGGGATGTATTTTTTCTGATTATTCCGGTGATATGGCAGGTTTGAAGTTAAGGAGGTGGTGTTTACATTGGAACAGACATTTGGAACAAAATTAGTGTACAATTTTAAATACATCTTTCAGGGAGAAGTTTTGTTATATCTGGCTTGCAGGACATGTAGAAAGCATAGTATATGATTGCATTGTTCATCATAAGTATACATTATATATCTCAGAAAGGAGTGAATCACATCAGACAGTTAACCATGTGACTAGTATAATAAAGAGTGTGTGTGTGTATGCATGTGTGTAGATAATAGTGAGGGAAGAAATGAAAGGCTTTGTCAAGAGAAGGGATGAAAGACACGTTTGTATGCCGAATCATGATGCATATTTGCATTAAAAATCAAGAGCTGTTTGTTTTAAAATCAACATTTGTGATTGTGTGAAACTGAGATGTATGTTTGTTTGCAAAGTTGAGGCACAGTTTTAATTTTCCTGTTTATGGTGCCTTTGATCTGAAGAGGTAAAATGCAATTACTAAGTGTTTTGGAAGGATTCTGAAACATGGAACTACAATTATGGCAGTGTATTCAAATATACTGAAGTAAAAATCTAATTTTAAAAAAAGTATTGTCATAATCATAAAAATGTGATAAGTATATTTTAATTTGTTGCTGTCATGTATTGTTATCCATTCAGTTTCACTGACATTTTCATAGTTAAAAATTACAAATGATAAAATCTGGATTATGTAAGCATATATGCACACAATTTACATAAGCTGGTTAATTAGAAAGTTTTTGGGTTTTTTTGTCTGTTAACAACATTCTTACTTATCTTCTGCCATGCAAAACATTCCAGCAACCCTAGAACAGTTTTCCTGTGGTAAGTATTTCAGACTGTCAGAATTAGTTTACATTTAAAAACTAGTTGTAAGAAGGAGACAGAATAAATCAAGATGAGTTACAGATTTGAATCATTTCTGGCCAGAATTTTTTTATTGCATTAATACTGATAATTATATCATTAATTAAGTGCTGAATAGAGAAGTAAAATTTCTTCTGAATAGGACTTGTCAGGATCAGTCTCCATATCTCTCAGGCATTTGTTGCTTATCAATGGATCATTTCAATTCAGTTTGCATTAATTTTAGGTCTCATCTTCATTGTAAGCATTCAGTTCAGTATGATTCAAATAAATAGTATGGTTCCTTAATTGTCTGAATAGTATTATTTCATAATGAGATTAGCTTATGTCCACTTACAGATGTGAAGTGCTGTATTCCTGATTTAATAGTATGTGATCTTGTACATTATGTCCCTTAAAACTGAACAGAAATTACACATAAACTGTTTGAACATTGTGTACATCAACCAAAGCCATTTACATACGAATGTAGAATCAGCTGGACAGCTTTTGCTATAAAGTTATTTTATTTCCAGAATTTTATAAAACACATCTCTCTATATTTATTAAATTTGTAAAGTATATATTTATATTTTAATGATAAAGATAGGAGTATAATTTGCTACCAAAACAGACATGTAGATAGATGCAGCATGTTTTGTCTCTTGTATTTGGAAAAACATTTTCAGAATACTCTTTAATTCCTTGCTATTTGATAAATGCAGGAAGTATTTTTCTGTCTCATGTCAGGTTGATTCTGTTGGCTTCAAATGTTCTACGTACTAGTGTGGCCTATATTATCAGATGTTTGGGGAATTTATTGACATAGCTTGCTGTGCTTTCAAATGTCGGTTGTCAGTTTTATCTGTAACAAAATTGATATCTGAATGAAATACTGAAATGGTTTTGTCTTAGGTTCACATATATATTTATATGGAATGCTTTAAAATGTACATATACAATTAATAAATTTTGTTGTGATTGTACAAATCTGATCAGGGAAAAGAAATTCCAATCAGGAGTCCTGCCTTCTCCCCCCAAAGCAGGCGTTTGGTTGTGATTGTTGTCTTTCTATGTGTTTCACTTGTGACATGCTGAATGTCAGTTTGCATAATGTTCATCTAATTGGAGAAAATATTTTGGTAATGCTATTGCATTTAAAATACCATACTGTATTGATGTTCATTGGGAATTTTGAGATACCTGTCATGTTTATGTCTTGGCTTAAATTTCAACAATTATCAGCATCATAAACCTTTTTTTTTCCTACACACTTTGTATATAACATACACAGGAATAGCGCCCTTGACTCTATCCAGTGATATAGGGAAAATATACATTTCGTTTCATAGTGGTATATTTTTAGTTATAAAGTTTAAGAAATTCACTGTACATTTTAGGTAGCAATTTTTGGAATTGCTGTTTGTTAAATATTTTAAAACAAAAGATATTATTAATATTCACTTTTGAGGTTGGCAGGAGAGCAAACCATTTAATTGTGCATTATTGTTAGTTTACAAAATAGTGGAGAGGTTTTTTTTCAAGTTTATTTATAGAAGCAAGATTAATGATATGAATAAAGCATGCATTTCTTGCACATTTATTTTAAAAAAGGTCTTAAGACTTTCTAAGCATATGAAGCAGACAAGATTTCAGGGCACAAGTAATCTGTATAAAGTAAAAATGTGTGTTATATTTTTTTTTTAATGCATTGTTTTATTATATCTTGAAACACACAGTCCACCCAAGAGTTTAAAAAAACTTAATGAAGCAGAAACAAACTGTTCTTTTATTTATTTTATAAAAAATAAAAACAAACACATTTACTGATTTAGGAAACACATCTCATACATCACTTTACAATTACCTAATGAATTTTTATTACACCCTTTAAAAAAAATAATAATAAATTGAAACCAAATAGGCACTTTTCTAATTTTAACCAATTGTCACAATATCTATAAAATTTATTTATATTTGCTGTAAATTTTATATATATCTTACTATAAAATTTTTAAAGAAAGGTAAAAGTGTATGAATATGTTTCTCCCGAACACATTATTTACTTTATGTCTAACCTGTATGTTGTATGGCTTTGATGCAGTTAGCATTGTTCTAAAACTAGAAAAGAGGGGTGGAAGAGTGGAGAAGAAAGGAAATCTTAAGTCAAGAGATTCATTGTTCACAGCCCAGGTGGTTGCTTTATTCCAATTTGCAAACTTTGGGGAAGAGAAGCCATGTGTCGTGTATTATGTTTACACTTTTATATTATTTAATTTCTCTAAACTAGAAGCAGACTTGGTTATTGAAAACAAGAAACACTCAAATTAATTTTTTGTTTCAATTTAACTTTCTGACTAGCATTAAATATAATAAGAATTTTTTTAAAATGTATTTTAAACTAATTTTGTTGAAAACAGTTGAATATGTACATAGAAAATTGCTTGAATTTCAAGCCAAAATTTTACAAATCTAAGTATGGTTCTCTTTACATATTTCATTCCATTCTTTAGAACACAAATATACAAACTGTGAACTCTTGAGAACCTCATAAAATTTGGAGGAAATAGCTGTAGAACTTTAATGGCTGGGCATTACTGCATTTTTAATTTAACATTGAATAAATATAGCATACTAAAAGATTGGAGTCTTAAGGTAAAATATGTGGTTTTTATTTTAAATATTTGTTGTTTTTTTTTTATTTCTTTATCTGATGAGCATTAAAAATGTTTGCAATAGATATATAATTTATAAGATTATGCTAAATTTAAAGAAACTTGATGGTTTAATTACTATCATTTGTTCAAAATGGAATATAATGCTGTATGCATTTGCACTGTGCAATATTGACACATTCCTGTTGTCAGTATGTCATCAACTCATTTGCTACCTGAACAAGTTGACAAGGTAGTAATGTATATGGTTAACAACCATTTTTATTGTTTGTTTAAACTATGTTAAGTTGCATCCTGGCATCTTAGCTTTCATTTTTCATCTTATGCCAGAAATATCTTGTACAAAGTGTCTGTGACCTTGATGTTGATTGATTACTGCTTAATGTCTTCTTTAATTATTTGTGATTTTTATTAAAAGTATCTAATAGATTTCCAAATTCATGCACATCATTTTGCAAAAAAGTGTTCCTTGTATGGACCTTAAAGTTATTAAAGTATGGTTAATAGTGTTAAAAGTATTGTGACTACAAATCTCATTTCCAGTCAGACGATTCTGTTATTATAGTGATACATGCATGTGCAAGTATATATTCATTTCAAGAGAAAACAGGATTTAAAAAAATTTTTTTTTTTTTTTTTTTATATATATATATTTAAATTTTTAATACACATCTATTTTCTAAGGGTTTCTTGCTCAAACTGAAAATCCATCCACATCAGCAATCCACAACTAGAATATTAAATCACATGATTTGCATACACCTTGTTTTCAATGCTGGATTTGATTGCTGACAAGTTTGTGTTTCCGTGACGTACATGATACCATTACTTGCTTGCATGCAGAAAATGCTTGTGTGAAAATTGTACCTGACTCATGTGTCAACATTTGTGTTTGTACTTATCTCCAATAAATTGTTATTCTGATCAAACAAGAGTTTCTTTTAAATATATATATATATTATGATTTTATTATTTCAGCATCCTGTTATTTGATACTATACAGAACTTAGAGAAGGTAATGCATAGTCCCAATTATCCACTTTAATTAAGAATTCTAAACAATCAAATCATTTAAAAACATCTAATAATTTTTTTTTACTCAGAAAAAAATATCATTTGTGTGTGGGAAGATTCGAGGAAAAAGAAAGTAAAAATAAAAACAGAATCAAGAAGCACAAAACAAATACAAGAAATATTTTAAAACAATCATAATCTGTCATTTATAATATGCCAAAGGTAGTTTTTAAATGTAATGATTAAATATTTCTTCAAATTACCAAGAAAATCAGTAGCATATGAAACAAAATAATACAATAATAGAATGTCGATTAACCAAACAATTATCTGAACCACTGCCATCTATGACCTTCATGCCGCCTCATGGCCTTCATGTCATTGTCTTTTAAACAGTTAAATGTACCTAAGATTAATTATAATCTTTTTTGTCTGCAATTACTTGCTGTTTAATTTTTAAAAAGGTGTGATTTATAGTTGAAACCATGTAAAAGAAAGAAATGTACATTGTTTCTTCAAAATGATTTGGATATTGTTTACAAGCCAATTTCAAAATCTATTTTTAAAAAATACATCATATTTCAAAATAGAAGAGAAAAATGCTTGCATTCATAATGTAACTGTAGGCCTATTTACACTTTGCTTCATATAAACTGATTATTCTCATGTATGTTAGATTATCCAAACTACTGGATTAACCAAACCTACCTTGGTCCCAATTCGTTTGGATAACCCATATTCTACTGTAATAATAAATACACACACACACAAATGACATTAATATCAATACAGTTTTAGTACTTTAGCATTGCTAGCAGGTAGAGCAAGTAAACACTCTTTGTAATTTTTTAGAGTATATTCACATGATCAATTTAATTAAAATTTAACAAGGCACTGGTAGACTTTTAAAAAAATAAAATTCTCAAAAATAGATTAAAAATATCCACCACAATCCTAAAGCAAAAACATGCCATTAAAGCATTTATGCTATATGTGACTGGTTAAAATAGGAACATAAACAAGGCAAGTCAATATTAAGTAACAATTTAAACTGTTTATTGTATAAAAGATTTCTTTACAAGTAATATATAAATAATACAATTGTTACTAGTAAAAATAAATTAAAGCACTTTGAGAAAAAGAAACATTGTCATTTATAAATAAACTAATAATCAAATTAAACATTTATGCTTTTAACATAAGAAGTAAATGAAATTATTAAGTTCATATATACCATGAGATTTTATTTTACATTTTGATAAAAAGAGAGGTAACAACCTTAGGGAGTTCATTTCCCATACCAAATTGGTAATATTATTTCTAACAACAGGCACCATCACAAAAACAACAACACACACAAACAAAACAAAACTTAATACCCCCTCACCAATATAATCAAATGTACTAAAAATTACATTAGAGAACTGTACACATGAGCATTATTGTGGGTGGGAACTCTTTTTAAAATTAGGTATAAACAACAAATGTTTGAGCCTTTATTACCAGGCAGAAACACAATCTATTGAATCCCTTTGCCTGTTTACTTTTCTCCCTTTAAATGGCAAAGAGATTGTTGCACTGTTTCCTGTTAATTCTATTTGCTCAGTGAAATGGAAAGCAGGACAAAAACAAACAGCAAAGGAAGAAGCATGGCTTGGCTGAGTTGTCTCCCACTAAATGTAAAATCTTTTTGGCCAGCTATGTCCACTTTGAGTGGGTAAAGGGTCAAATACAGATTAAATAAAAATAATTGTGAAATATCTAAAAATGTATTTTATTCTTTATTATTATTATTATTTTTATTGTCAAAACGATGCAGAAATTGATTAATGCTCTAATAAAGCAGTAAATAAAATCAAATTACGAAATACATTATTAAAAGAATGTCAGATTATATCATGATCATCATTGCTGTGACAGTATTAAAAAATATTAATTCTGACCACAAAATCATTCAACACTGAACAAAATAACATAAAAAATACATGTTTTACATGATTACATATCAACAATAAAAGATACCATAATTTGCATATATTTAGAAAATTAATTGCATTCAAATATTAAACAATACATATCAAGTGTTCACAAACGAACATGGCAAGACAAAACAAGAAACTGAAAGGGCAGTTATAAATAATATTTATCACAATTATTCCATAGAAATTTTCAAACTGAAATTTTAAATTTTATCTTGGTACATCTTGCTGCACATAAATTTATAATGCCAAATAACATTTCTTTCAAGCACTAATTATGTGACAACTTTAGTTATAACAAAGAAATCTTGCTTGACCAGTCGTAATTGCATCCATCCCTACAACTTTGCACTCAATTTTGCATCGTAAGTGAGAGTAACCAGGAAAAAGTCAGGGTTCTGTACACTTTCTCTATGAACATTGCAAAACTGAATAAAATATATTTTATTCTCTACCAAAACAGGCTGCATGATGTCACATTTATTTATTAATTATTTTAACTAAAATGTTAATCTAAAGAGATAAGCACTTTTCCAGAAGTAATGTGATTAACATTTCATATGGGTTAATTCTGTAGCACTATCACTTTCGTGCTTATTGCTTCTGTTGTTATTATCAATTTTGCCTAAGCTTCTTGTGGTTGTCACTTGTATGTGTATTGGTTTAATTCAATTATCAATTTCACCTTGATCAATTTTGCTAAGTTATCAACTTCATTCTTATTACTTCTGTTTTGATTATCACTTTTACATCAAGTTTAGTGTGGTTATCACACATATTGATTAGTTCCATTATTATTATTTTAAGCCTAATAAACTTATTGAGTTTAGATTATCACTTCTGCCTTGTGTTTCTTGTGGTTATCACATATATTTATTAATTCCATTATGATTATTTTAAGTCTAATGAATTTATTGTGTTCATCACTGTCATATTGCTTAATTCTGTAGGTCTCTTTCAACTTTCAAGTTGATTTCTTCTATTAAAGTGTTACTTTCTTTCTTCTAACTTTAATAAATTTGTTTTGGTTACTATTCATTAACTTTTATATAATTATAGCTTTTCTAGTGATTACTTCTTGTCTTGTAGTTACTATTCATTAACTTTTGTAAAGTTATAGCTTTCCTAGTGATTACTTATGATTATTATTCATTAATTTTTGTGGTTATAACTTTTCTGATAATTAATTCCATGTGCTTATCACTTTCATGGTGATTAATCTAATGTGATTATTACTTTCATGTTGACTAATCTGTTGCATTTATCATTTTAATTTTTTGATAATTACACTCTTCTTAACAAACACTTCTGTAGCTTCAGTTGCTGTTTGTATTATTTTTGGGAAAAAACAACAAAAACAATGTCTCATTTATGTGTACAAGAACTAATGTGCTATTTCTGTTTATTCCATTTGATAGGTTTCTGTTTTGCTTCCTGCTTCAGCCTTTGAATTAAAAAAAGAATGTTTACTTCCCTTGTTCTTGCTTTAGTATTGTGCTCAGCCAAGACCCTGATTCTGGTTAAGTATGAAAACAAATAGAAAGAAACGGGCCCATGAAAAAAATAAAACCCCATTAAGAAGGTGTTCTGTTATTGTTGCCATATTTTTTTTTCAAAACTGGGCAATTAAGACCTATTTGCAAATTATAATACTGTAAAAATAAATCAGCATCATTTTAATCATCATATAAGTGTTAGAAATAAATTGCAAGAATAGACATTGATTTTAAGAATAAGATTTCTTGTAGTAAGCTCTCCATAATATGTGTAAATGATTATATCCTGCAGTCATAAAATACCCTGCTACATTTGGACAAATAACAATGGAGTCTTTGATTTAACACTCTGAAAAAACCCACCATGTTAATAGACTGTGACTACAAGCTGTCACACAACAGTATGAATAAAAACAAAGATATTATTTTAATGGGAATTAATGAATGTAAATTCAGTTATCAAAATATCAAATCTGGTCCTGATAATATAAAGAAACACTTTTCTATGCAATGCATAATGCAAGTGGGAGTTAATGGTTGGCACATGTTGGGCCCCTTCCCACATTTTATTATGTCACTCAAAAGATAAAATAATTGTAATTCATAATAATACTTCAAATCTAATAATAATAATTTAAATTAATAATAAAAGTTGTGACTTTGTCACTTTAAATTCATAGAGTTTTCTAATTGGAAGTTCTGACACCTTAATATTAAACCAAATGTCAAATTTCCCAGATCAATAGTTATATAATTCTTAACCTAACTTGTCGCTGCTCTCTGTATGTTTGCGCAAAGCCTTAGTTATGAAGTGAGTGAGTTCTTATCCCTTGACCTTTAGGCCATACATTGTGCACAAACTCTTTATAGTGATGACACTATAGAGACACATTCATTTCCAACAAAATATTCACTACATTCTTTCCCTTTTTTGTTTAATTTTGTTTCTTTATTAAATGTGTCTAAGCTCCTCAGTTAGACTTTCTGTGTATCGTACCATTATGTCATGTGTACTAGTTATAGGGATATGGGAGTCGGGAGTCAAACTAGTTACTAAATTTTACATGTCTGCCCTAGGATTAGGCAGTTTGTGATGTGTTATCTTTGTTGTGTGTCCTAACATCTGTTTGACTATTACGTGGCGTGTCTGTGAAGTCGGGTTAGCTTCCAGAAGCGGGAAGAGGAATAATTAACCAATATTTCATTTCCTCGTTTTTCTCTCCTCCTGCATTCACAATTAACAATCTGCCACAATGGTGTACAGTAGGAAGAAACAAAATTTTATAACCAATAAAACCAAAACATCAAACCACAAAAAAAATTACAGTAGGGTCAGAGAAATAAAACTTTAAAACCAAACCACAGAAATTGATACTGACATAAATGAATTAGTAAAAGGCCATTTAGGCCATACTTATCTGCAGAAAAATTTAATTAAACATGAAACAAATCTTTAAAAAAATAAAGATTTAAATTAGTCCATTTAAAATGTGAGAAACACAGGAATGCATGGATAAGATTTTATATAAAATAAATTATTATTGCATTTATTTGAATATGTGATTAGCTTTCTTTTAATAAAATATGTGCATCTATGAGAGTACTTCCAACATATATGCAAAAGCTAAAAAAATTATCTTTATAAATATAAGTGGCAGAATAAATTTGCCTATCTCTATTTCTAAACTAATAATTATATATTTGTTGCCAATGTTAACATGACTTGATCTTGGGTACTGCTTTTGATGATACTTTTTGTAAGTGCCAGAGTTGGAGTAAACAACTCAGGTGGAGAATACACTAGAACTTGCTGATCTAATCCAGAGTAAACAACTCAGGTGGAGAATACACTAGAACTTGCTGATATAATCCAAACCACTTCCAAGCAGATGAGTAGTTTTTCTGACTAATAGTCTCACACTTGTTCATAACAAATTCATCCAATGGGGATGGACCAAAAATTATTTTATTGAAGAAAGTTCTATATTGTAATCACTTTGATTTTGACATAACTTGAGTCAGGTCATAAAGGCGATCGATAGCTTATGGTAACTGACTGATAAAGAAAGAATGGACTTAGAAATATTTTGTACATGTTTGCTATTGATCTACGATTTGAATGGGAGAATTCTTATTTAACTGAACCATTATTTCTATGTTCACTAATTTGATTATGTTGTATATTATACTTGTGAATTTTGATCGATGCTATATTTCTTATGCCGCATGTATATCAGGCTAATGAATATTGTTGCAGAATTTGTAAGTTGAGAATGTAAGAGAGAAGGAGTTTAGAGATGAAATATGCCTGAAATTTAGTACTGTCTTAATTTGATTTTTGCAGAAAGGTGCGTGCTTTTTTTCTGTTTCGTAACCTTGTATCCACTTCAGACTGCAGTGACTACTCTACTCTACCAGATCATGTTGGTGTGTGTATCCAGCATTGTCATCAAACTTATCAGCAAACATGTTGCAATAAGTTGATTCCTGTGAATTCTATTTGAGAGCCAATAAGGCAGAAATTGAGGCTTGAGTTTGATCTTGAGAATTCAAGAAGTTTCTTGAACATTTCTCGTGGTATGCTGATAATGCTTATGAAGTTCTGGATGATTCTCCATGGTGTGCTTTGTGAGTACATCAAAGATTCTGGAACAGTTGTGTAATGTGCCTAAAAGGGGTATGTTGGACCATCAGCTAAATAAGAAAGACAGTGTTTTGTTGCAAACCGTGTGATTGTGAACATGTGCTAGTGACAGCTGCCATCATTGAAAAGGTTATGTACATTGACTGTAATTATCTCTCTGAAACTCCATTATCATTTCCATGATGAAAACCATATTTATTTATATGTTAATTTGACTGCTGATGTCTTTGCTAGGATAACTGAATGAGTGTCTAACAGTTAATCAAACATTGTTGTGAAGTTATGTAAATGTCAATACTCTTTTGATTATATTAATATAGTGTATTGTATATTTGATTGTTGATTTAATAATTTTGTTGTTAAATTTATTAACCTTCTTCCACATATTAACCTTCTTGCACATATATTAAAACCATATGTTGGAGTACTAGTGGATGGATGGGGGCTCATTAAATATAAATAAAAGAAGGATTTTTATTACTCCTTTAGCAAGAAGTTTCCAGCTGCAGAACATTATGTGACAGTAAAACATCTTTCTTATTATTGTGTAAAGAGTAGCGTTTTATGACACGCTTACATCTGCCAAGTGAGAGATGTTTTCTTGTGGGAGAATTATAATAAAATTAAGATTCTCGATCACTTGTAATTAATTGTGTAATTAATTAATAAACAATAATCATAACGAGTGAAGGCTGCCAAGAGGTGTCAAAATATATACATGGGATTTACATAAATTCAAATTAACAAATAAAATTATATTATGCCATTGCTATAAAATTTTAAAGGAAGAAAATATGCAATCTATTTTTATGATGAAATGATTACCAGTAAATATTAAAAAATTTCAAAAAGAGCCATGATTTTATTTCTTCAGTTATCTTCTGGTGGTATTTATTCAAACTAAAATTTTAATTCATTTCTGAAATGCTTTCAGTATTAATTGTTGTTACAAACTTAAAAGTATGTGGGCATTTATATTAAGTATATAATGAAAAAAATGACAATACATTTTACATAAAAAAATCTTTACAAAATATCAACAAATACACTTCATATTAGTTAAAAAAAAATATTATCAATACATACCCAAGTGTGTCATAATGTTATTTTCAATGTACATTTTATGCAGAAGGACTACTTACCCTGGTCTGCATTATCGGCTTTCCCACATTAATGAGTAACTGTGCATACTGATTCCATGCACTTCTCAGGATAGATCGATCACAAATTCCCCACTCCCAAAACATTTTACAAATGAAGCTCACGCTTCATGTATATCTACCATTTTCTTACATTTTCCCATTCGATGCCTTCATATGCAGCCCTACCTTGATTTCGTATCCAGTCCATTGAAAAGCAAGTGCACAATGCAATGGGGTATTTTGTTCTCTGCTTGCTGACTGTTACATATATATTGCCCTTATTGTAGACATCAACTATAAAGCAGAGTTTTAGCAGTGCCTTGGTGACTGTTACATATATAATGCCCTTATTGTAGACATTGACTTATTGTAGACAGTGCCTTGTTTAAGAGGAAGCATATGAGCTGTAATTCTGATGTACAATTTGACAATATTTGCTATAAACATAGAATGTGTGATAAATATTATGTTTTTCTGATTCCTGAAGCAACTATTCATATTATTTTGATGAATGCACAAGAATTTTAAACAAACACTCAAAACTTGCTAAAACACATGAAGGTGAATATTTAATATCACAAGTGTGAAGTGGTGGTAATAAAAAAAAATCCGTGAAGTGTTTTTTACTGTATAAAACCATAAAGTAAAACTCACACTGATACGTTATGTTCCATATTGAACCATATTTATATTAATTTTGATGGGACAGAAATCCCTCAATTAAAGGGGATTCACTTGCAATTTTCCAGACCTATCTGACCACTGATATTGCAGACCCCCCCTTGTACATATCAAAATCAAAGGTTTAAAAAGAAAAAGGGTAAAACTTAATGGTCGAATTTACTTTTGCCGGAAATAGACATCTTTGATTAACATGGATTCTATAACTGGAACCTGTTTCTTGCCTGGCTTGCTATCCCCAGTGTTCTGTGATTCAAAACCCTGGGCAACCATCTGAGCAACACGGGTCAGAGCTTGATTTAAGGACATTTTTGGTGTGTAGAGGTTTGTAAAGACAGCATGCAGAGACTGCACAAACCAGGATCCTGAGGTGCGACGCCAGGCAAAATAGCCTATTTATTTATAAAAAAATGAAAACAGATAAGGATAAATGGTATTTTTTCATGTAGATATTTGTAATCATAAATCACTATATACAAAGTATGTTCAGTATAATAGCAAAGATTAAATATTACTTAAAACTGAGTGAAAATTCAAAGGCAGTCAAAACATGGTGAGTACAAGTTCTTTCTTTCTTTCATTAAATTAAAATCAAATCAATAAAAGCATGAGCAGGAGATGTAAAACAAGTGATAAGTTTTGCTGAAATAACATCAACAACATGAGCTGTTATGGTACCATTAACCGAAATGAAATTTCAGCCAGTTGACATATGTGACATAAAATGATATTGTTGATGATTTCTGCAGGGGAACAAGCTAAGAAATAAAGCTAAAGATAGTTGATTGATAAGTGATTTTTTCTCAAATAATTTTTAAAATTTGTGGAGAGTCTATCTTTGTTTTGACAAAGATATTGTCTTGTTGAGCCTTTCTTTTCCAATGTTTAGCGCTAGAAATCTTCTTTTTATCCATTAGCCCTATTATAAAAGTACTAATACATATAGTTCTAATGCAAGCTTTTTCATTTTAATAGGTGCTACGCTTAGTACAGATAAGCTAAAGCACTCAGCCTGTACTGAAGATGTATTTGTTAATTTTTTATATGCCCAGTGTCTTTGATTCTGGCTCAAAATTTGGTGTGCTTGTATGACTGTTTAGTTTCAAAGGCACTGCTTTGAAGAATGGCCTCTGCAAAAAATAAAAAATAATAAGCATTCCAGTACCAAAGCACCCCCACACACACCCCTCCAAGGGTAACATCTGGCTAAAAAGACTGCTCAAGTTTACTTTGTGCTTGTAGCCTTGAAAGAACAGATGTAGTGGGACAAAAGACATACAGGGTTTTGGGTAACAAGTATATAACACTTGGAGAATCAAAGAAGTCTGCTTTCCCAGCTAAGGCCTGCACTAGCACTATGAATCAATCAGCCTCAGAAGCAACGTCAATAATTAATTTGCAGCATGCTGAGCATACAAAGGCTTCAAAGGACTGTCCAAACTAAAGCAGATGTTACTTTTGTGACTGCTCACTCCCAATCAGCACCCCAAGAGCACTTTTAAAATGGGCAAATGCCAAAGATCAATCATCACAAGGAAAACCCTTGACAACTTTAGTCTGCATGACATTTTTGGGAGCTGGGCCTGTTCATAAGGGGCTTGTATCTTTAACACCTAAAGCCATCAAGTTCAGATGGGCAAATTCTTTAGCAGCTTTGTTAGAAATGCCCAATTTTTTACAACTACTAAACAAGCTCACGTGGGTATTGATCTTAAAGTACAAGTGTTAAAGTGAAAGCTCAGCAAAATATTTACAAGAAGCAACACGTAAATAAAATCCTCCAACAACAAACAAAACAATTCAAAGCACATCATCTATTTATACTAAAGATGTTTTAAATCTTAGTGTAAGTAGTCCATACCTGGCGGTGTTGCATACATGACAAGAAAATCCTTAAACAGTGGAGCTGGGGACACAGGAGATCTCTTTGTACTGCTTTTCCTACTGTCAGAAACGGTCTTGTCACCAGCATCACGTTCAACAGTATTGTCCTGTTTGGTGTTACCATGAGATGCGATGTTATCGGGCAAAATTTGAACATCCTGACCATGGTCATAACCTTGCCCACGACACGCCTTGTTGGTTGATATAGCAGAACAAAAATTAGAAGGTCAGACTTTCAACTTTAAAAATGTGTACTGGGGTAATAAGCTTATTAAATTATATATATCTTATTAAAATTAAGATTACATTTATTCTAATTATATAACTATCTTTGTTTGTGACAAAATTTCCAGCCAAACTCTTGACATATGCAAAGGTTTAGCTGAGAGATTTCAATGATATAAATCAGTCGCAAATTTTTCAAATAAAGGAAATGAAATCTAAAATAAAAAAGGAACAATATATATATATATATATATATATATATTTAAGTGTTAAAATGATTTTTATTTTTTAAATCACGATCATCTATAACCCTTAATTATTATAAATAATCTACAAAACAAGTTTAATAATACATGAATGATTTGAGGTATAGTCTGACGAGCACGCTTGTTTATTATTTTCTTGCAAGTTACCAGAACAATAAAATGTATTCGCAAATGACTCACTTGCAGAAAAAAGAGACGTGGCTTTCCTTTCAATTTAGGACATTCAAAGTCATTGAACATGGCTATAATAGAAGCTGTGGACACTAGTTCGCCATCGACCCCAAAGATGACATCTTTGTATATGGCTTTTCTATCTAACTCTCGGTCTCCGTGAGATAAAATGGCCACAGCAAAGCAATCAGCATCTTCATGCGCATATGAACATCTTGCTGTTTAAATATAATTAGTATTTTATTTTTAAAGCTATGTTAAAGTTTCAAATTAACAAAATAAAATTTAAAAAATTTTCTTATGTGTTAGTGTAACAAAGATATAATTATTACTTTTATTGTGTGGCATCATAACTTTCTCTTCTTTTGCTCAGGTATTGCATTCTTTATCTTGTATCAAAATTTAAGGATATTTAAAAAATAATACAGATAATTTAGAAGTATTATGTAAATAGTGGCTTCTAGTGTTCATATCACTGGAACATCAAAGTTTAATGTATTTGTTTCTTTTTAACAAAAGACTCAAATTTAAATAAAAATAAAAATAAAAATAAAAACCTAATCAGATCTGTTTTGGTTCAATATAACAAGAAAGATGCTAATCTATGAGATAAAGGATGGAACATATTGGATGTTTATAAGACAATACTTAAAAGAGACCTACAAAAAAAAAGTAGGTGATGCACTGTCATGAGCTCTATTTCCACAAATTCAAATAAAAACAAAAACAATAAAAATTTATAATAAAATAAATTTGACCCTTTTCTCTCCCACTGCAACCCTAAATGGACAAAAACGTTTTCCCTTACTGCAATGGTTACCTAATACAAAAATGCATCATATACAAATAAGCTTGTTAGTTATACTATTGCAAAATACAGCTATGGACAAAGTAAAATATATTTACCTGTCCCATCAGACAATTTAGTCATGCTTTCTAAATACCTAAAAATCATTCCTGCCCTGAAAAGTTATATTGGTTGTGTGTTAAATATCTAAAAATCATTCCTGCCCTGAAAAGTTGTACTGGTTGTGTGTTTACAAGTTCTGTCTGTCTGTCTATCTATATAAGTTTAAGCATTAGGCATCACCAAATTGGTATTAACTCAAGATGTAAACAAATACAACTTGTGCTGAACAAAAGAGTCAGCACAACCATTTACTATTATTGCACTATTACCAGTTGGATGGAGGGGGGAAAAAAACTAAAATTATTTAATTGTTACAGAACTGTAGTATTATTAATACAACACATATTTTACTTTCATTTCATTACTATTCACACTGTGTGGCACTTTCATAAAACTAAGAAATTTACTGATCTTTCAACTGTGAAAAAGAGTGGTGTTCTTATTATATGTTATTCTTTTCACTATCTTGCACGGCATTAATGACTGACAGCCACAAATACAGTACTAATAGACTTATCAAATTATTAAAATGGGGTAAGAATTTCCATTTGTGATCGTGAAAGACTATGCTGATTAAGATATTATAAAATGACTTGCCCTGGAATGCCAATAATTAAAGTTGTAACTAAAATAAAATTGGAAGGAAGTTCGTGACTGACAACATAAAAAGCGAAGAGAGTCACCTAAGGTAACTGCTGGAATTGCAGCCAGGGCTGTCTTAACAGCATTATAGGCCCTCAGGCAAAGCAGTGTGCTGGGGCTCCTACCTACACAACCACTAAGGAATAAAACTGTAAATGGTCAATAAAATGCCCCTATGCTTGTGAGGCCCCAGGCAACTGCCCAACCTGCCCATGTGTTTAGATGCCACTGGTTGCAGCTCTCAACAAGAAGCAAAGGCTGGGTGAGAGACTGGTTTAACAGCGTAAAATCAAAAATCTGCAGTTATTGATTACACTGAGTAGTGAAATACAGTGTGAAATAAAATAAATTTCAGTTTAAATTTGTCAATACAATGGTACCAACCTGCTTATTATTTTCATTAGTATATGAGTATTTATTATCATAAAACCCAACAGTTCAGCCTCATATTTTGGAAATAAAACTGTTATAAAAATAAGTTGCAATAGTAAATATAAGCAAGTATTTTTTAATATCTGATATTAAGTTAAATTGAGTTTATGTTCAAACTGATTTGGGGTGGGGGTGGGGGAAGCTGCATGATCAATTGTGAAAATCAATTTATTCTGAATGCATTATTTAAAAATATCATAATCAGTTCATTTTCTTTAAAGTGTGCAGAATCTGGTCACCTTGACTACAACTGCCTTTCCACTAAATAAAAAGAAAAATCTTTCAGAATCATATTAATTTAGAAAACTGTAAGCTAAACTATATATACTAAAGGTCCTCAATGAAGAGAACTTCATTGTGAAAAAAACTTGCAAACACAAAGGTTTCAAATTAGGAGCTTCATGCTACTGCTAAAATGCAGCAAGACCTGTCTACCAACAAAATAAACAGCTATAATGATAACCTGTTTATTGCTATTTATCAATGCACAATGTGACCATCACTAGAACAACACAGTTATGAAATAGAATGTCACTGTAAATGGTTTTAAAAATTCTGACATAAAAATTAACATATTATTATACAATGCTTGAAACAAATTGGAACAATTGAAAAAAAGTAATCATACTAATGATCTTTTCATATATTATAGCTAAGCCAAAATTTTGATAAATGTTTAGAAACATTTTAAAGTGTTGAAATGAAATAAACAGTAATAATCTATATTAATTTAAACATATTTTTCAAACTATTTTAATTATGGAAAATATTTTTGCAGGGAATGTGTGCAATTACTAAAATTAATAAATAAAATGGAAATGGATGATGTACAAAGACAAAAAGTATGGCAAAAATGTGTGCAATGCAAGATGGAGACAATTATAGGTAAAAATTAATGGCCCCTTCATAGTTCTGTGTTTGCAATTGAAGATTTGATGTGAACAAAATAAAACTTTTTTTAAACACATGCTGATTCCTACAGAATACAACATCAGACAGCAAATACCCTTTTCTAGTGCTGCAAACATAAACTGTGCGGTGAGATCATGGTAAAGTCTGACTTCAAAGCCAAGAGTTTTAAACACTTCTTTCAATCTGGAGGCATCCTGGGAAGAACCTGGGCGGTTCCCACATCCAGAGGCTATGCTGAAATTTTCATTGTTAATGATGACTGCTCTTCCACGCTTTGCATGTGTAAATTTATATTCGTCTTCGCTAAACTCTTCAAGCAGTGTTGGAGAGAGTGGTAAAGGTTGAGATGGTGCTTGCATTTCAGAATCCTTTTCCTTTTCAACTTGTACACATCTGTTGATAGACATATTTATAAAAATATTTATAAGTGAGTTTAATTTTCATGTTGCATAAATTGTTAAATTTTTTAAATGTTTACTAGTTTTGATTGTTGATATTACTGAAACTAGAATCTGAATTAAAAGCACAATAAGTGTATAAATATTATCTTCAAACCACTTTTAATAATAAATTATCAACTAATCAAAGAAATTTTCACAGGTTGCTTACTAGGTTACATAGTTGAAATGAAACAAAATTAAATGAAGCAAAATATTAAGAGAGATCTCAATAAAATGTTAACATAAAACATAAATATATAATAATTATCTTTCCTTTCATTAAATTAAAATAATTTAAAATTTATTTTAAAAAATATTTATTATACTTACATTTGTGTTGTTAAAAATGTTTTAAAATATAAATTTACATAGATTCTAATACTGAAAATCATAATTCAAAGCACTTATATTATTTCATTCTGTTATATTCTACTAATAACCCAAAATATTAGAGGTCAATAGATTCATGATAAAGTATGTGAATCTGAATTCTAAAATTTGAATGAAAATGGCTACATTCTGTTCAATCTCAAACACTGTATCCAATATTTCCAATATATTTATTTCTAAACCTAGAGACAATTTTCAGCATGCCCCAGGGTCCATTTAAAATTAATTATATGATATAAAATGATGAACAAGGCTTTTCAATTTGTGGATTTATTAGATGGATCTGATGAAGACTTTAAAGTATAAAAGAAAGCACAACAAATTTACCTTGTCCATATCCCTTTAATCTTCTTAAACGTGCCTGTTATGTACTTCTTCAAACCGTCAATTTCTGTACAGACAAAAGAAAGTGTCTGCAAACACAGTTGCTGACTTACTGGCTGACACCGACAATTCTATTTTTGTTTTAAAATACTAGAGTTTATTAAAATAAATAAATAACACTTAACAGTGTGTCAACTGAAAACACAGATTAAAAGCCTGATGCTTCATGAGTCAAGGTCATACTATTACTAATCTTCTTCCTTCATTTAGGAATCTTTTATTAACAGAAAACAAAGTATAATGAAATTAAAGTCCCTTAAAATATAATGAATTGAAAATCCCTTAATTAAAATAATGAAGATAAGACTGCCTCCCACAATACTAAGCTATGAAAAACCCTAAATAGCCCCTATGAAGATATGACTGATTCCTACAATACAAAGATATGAAAAACCCTAAATAGCCCCCTTTGAAGATATGACTTTTTCCTACAATCCAAAGATATGAAAAGCCTAATGGCACCATACTTGGCATTCAGGGTATAATTAAAATTAACAGTAAAATGGTGAATGTATACAATAAAAAAAGAGAATAAGTTATAGCTATATATATATATATATATTAATAATTATAGAATGCAGAAATGGATATCAGTTATCCTTTTAAGTTAGTTTCCAAAGTAAGTTTCATCTCCAAATAGTAATTTTCCATTTTAAAATCCAGTACAAGCTTGTGTCATGATAAAAACTGAATGTGAACAAACTGATTTTTATGTTACATTCATTAATTTCATTTAGCTTTATTATTCATGTTATGCATTACACTTTACAGTATATATAATCTTTATTGAGGGATTATAGAGTGGCTTTTAAATTAAAGTAATTTTTTGGTTTTGTTGTTTTAACCTCTAGCTATGTTATTATTAGTGTCATTACCACCATTACAAATCACTTATTAAGAGTGCATTGCACAAAAGGATATATGAAGGCATAGTTTTAAAAATATTATAATGACAATGTGTCAATATTTGAAATCATGAATTCCTAATGAACCAGTTAATACATTGGCAGTTAATTATTGAATAAAAAGTAAGTTTAGCATACTTTTGACTAATCATATATAATTATAAATAATACTGCATGCATGATAAATCTGAATTTTATGTAAATAATATTTTATTATAATTTATGTACAGAAAACATAAATATATATTATTCTATTTCATTATTTTGTGTTAAGTAATTTATAGTTGCCACAAAATGTCAATGAAAAATTATTTATAATAAATTTGGTTTTTAAGTGCTCACTATTCAATACGAGAAAAGCTATGATACTTGGAGAGAAGATATAGTACATTAAATTATACAACATTTTGTTCAAAAAAGCAAATTTTACTTTTATATACAATATAATTTATTACATTTACCATCTTTTTCTTCATCAATTTCTCCTTTTTCTACTTGCAGATCATCCAGACTGGCAGCATTTTGTCCTCTATTGTCTATCCTTTCATCACCATGATCATGATCTTTATGCAAAGTTAAGGGGGTCTGTTTTTGGTCTCTTTCAAAGCTAGGGTCTTGAACACCTGTACACTGTGCATCTATTTCATCACCTTCACACAGAGTTACTGGAATCTTTTCTTGGTCTCTATCAGCGCTAGGGTCTTTAAAACTTACATCCATTTCATCACTGTGAATTTGATCTTCACACAGAATTACTGGAATCTTCTTTTGGTCTTTTTCAGCACTAGGGTCTGTAGCATCTGTAGCATTCATTTTTGCAAATAACAAATTCCTGCAACAAACTGTCACAAAAAAATATTTCTTTTGTGTATATATACCTGCCTATACAACTGATACTGCTTAGTGTGAACACTCAACCACTTAGATAAAAATTTAGACAAATTCAAATCAAGAAAATGTGTTATATTGTTTTCCATTTATCAGATTAAGTTCTTATAAAAGAATAAAAATATTATTAAGTTTTCCACCACCTTGAAAATTCAAGTGCCTCATGAAAAGTTCAAACTGCAGTGCAACCTCTTTAAGTAAAAATTTTATTGAACTCTGATTTTAAATTTTGAAAAGACTGATATTATATAACTGTAAACCCTTCTTTAAAAAAAAATAAATAAATTATAAAACCATTCTCGAGTAGATCTTTGACTCATTTCATCATTAACTTCATCACTAACAAGTAACATAAGTCTAGACATTTAATACGACACAACTGCTGTGTTTATGTTCAATCATTAGCCTATTTTCCACTTACTCATCACTAACAAGTAACACAAGTCTAGACATATAATACGACACAACTGCTGTGTTTATGTTCATTCTTCAATCATTAGCCTATTTTCCACTTACTCAAATACACTTTTCGGCGATAAAGATGGGAGTACAGGTTGATTGACATACTATCATAACTATGTGAACCCCTTACTTAGGTTATCATTTTGAACAAAGGATGTGAATTATAATTTCAGACATTAGTATATTAGTAGAAATGAAAAAACTTTTCAAACTGAAATATAGACAAACAATTATGTGTTAAGTTTTTCTACTGACTGAGAATTTTTCTATAAAAATTAAAATTACTGTGCACTGAACGGAATACAAAAACTGCTGATTACGTGTACTGTTGTTTGTACATTGCACTTTACACTGCAATTATACGGATCTTTCCTCCAGCATTGTAATACTGGAAAACATACGCATCCTTTCCTTTGACGTACACAAATATAAAAAATATTTCGGTGTAATGGTAGTTGAATAATAATTAAACCTTTATATTTTATAAGCTAGTTTCTACAATATTCATATCGAAAATAGGTCGAATCCGAGTCGAAAAGGAAACTAAATACGTCTGACAGTTTATAACTCTGTATATTAATAAACAGTACAATTACTGATCAGAACTGTTTGTATGATGAGTCAAATTAAAATGGAAATGTTTAGTTAACTTTTGATAAAATTTAAATATTTGAAAACGCCTCAATCAACTTAAAAGTTTTATCGCGGATACCATTGAGCTCAGCGCGTTTACCTGTCACGTGCCAAGTTAGATAACTCTCATAATAAATTTCGACATAAATGTATTCGATCCCGAGTTCTGCCAAACAAGCACTGAGCTGTAAATAGAGCTCAGTGCAAAATAGAAGATTTCGCCAGTGTACTTAGGGTTCCAACGCTCTCACCCTTGCCAGTAACGCCACCACGAGCAGCATCGACCGAGACAACAAGAACTCCAGGCAACAACACCAACAGAACAAAGAAGAAAATAAAAAGACGACAACCACCACAACATATAAGAAAACAACAGCGTCAACAATAGCAACCACAACAACAACGCCAAAGGAACCACAACCGACAACAATGGTGGCACAGAACTGCTGCTCGACCAAGATTTCTACTGGCCGCCAGCGCGTCTTCACGCGTCCCAACGGACACCGGGGACAGCCGCGACATCAACACCACCATTGAGGAGGACAAGGAGAGGAACATCCCGGGCGCACGTACACACTCCTTAGGTACAGATATGGTGTGCTACTAGCATGGGCTTTGTTAAAACACCCTCTCACCCACCCTCCCACTCAAACATCGGGAACATCAACAATATCTACCACAACTTTAGCCAACGGATTAACGGATTAATGTCCGCCTCTGCCGGCCAGACATGTTTTGCAACTAACGAGTGAATGACTACACTACACAAGGAATCTTCACAACTTGCGCCAGTCACCGACATCACAACGCTCAACGCTACAGTTACAAAATACAAGAAATAAAAAAATAAAAAGCCACATAGTTCTATTGCAAAAGATACAACTTTCAACTCTACAGACACAAGAAATAGAACTTAAAAAAAATAAAATAATAATTTCAACAACAATCGCCAACACCGAGCAAGCACCAAGACAAAACTCCAACGCCAACGCCAACGCCAGTCCTCCCCGAATACTAGTGAGGGGAGCCGGAGCCGGTCCCACCCCACTGGGGCACTACAAATAAGAGAACGTCTTATGGCGAAATGATCCACAAAAGCTCCAGTGGTGTAGTTAAATTGTTATCGTAACCACCACCAGCAACAACAACCTGTTGATCTGTGTCCTTGGTTCTAGTGCGATTTTCTTGATTCACAGTTCCGATTCATTAGTACATTGGGTGAAGACTAAAAGAGTAATGACATAATGTGCGATTTTCTGGTCGAATCCATGCCTGTATAGCATCTTGTGCAATATAAATTTAAATCACGTTATACCTGCTGTGACCGGCAAGCCCACTTAGTTAATGAAAATTATTATTATTATTATTTATTAATCTTTCATAACCAATTACAAGATGAGAGGATCTTAATTTATTTTATTAATGATCCTCCAACAGACATCACTCATCTATCACTTGGTGGATATGTGGTTGCTGTAAACGTTTTATCTTTTCCATGACATTAACAACATTTACATTCACATAATCTTTCTATAGATGGAAAATTTCTTATTAAAGGAGAAGATAAATCCGACTAATATATATTTAGCGAGCCCCCATCCATTCACTTTCTTCTCCAACATAAAATTATCAATATGCGTAAGAAAACTACTCAATTTGCATTACATCATCAATCTCGAACAGGGGCAGGCAAACTCTTGTCCATGGGCCAAATCTGGTCTGCGAAAGTTTTTTTCTGGCCTGCCAAGCTATTCACAGTTAACATTGCCATCTGGCCCACTTGTCCACCACATCAGTTAAGCCTGTAATTGAACCACACACTAATAAATCTAAGTGTATACAAGAAAATGGGCATGTTTTATAGTAAACACATTTTATGTACACACTTTTATGACTCTTGAGACTTGTTTATACAGTTTTTGTATACGAAGTATATGGACTTGAGTGAACTTAATTATTTAAATCCATTTAACTGGTCATACTTTACCCCTTCCTGAGATTAAATATAGGACCTGATTTTAAGCTTGCTGGTTTTATTTAACACTTTATATGCCATATTGATTTAAGATAGATTCTCATTTAACTACTGATTTTATCAACTGATCGTGTTAGTTCACATAATAATTATGTTATTAAATAGGTAATTTTGAAATGTAATGATTGAATATTTATTCACTGGCCTCATGTTATCAAACATAAGAAAGGAGTAATAATAATAAATACACACACAAACACACACACAGAATGATATCAATACAGTTGGTAATTTGGCATTGTTAGCAGCTAGAGACAGTATATACTCTTTTCAATTTATTGCATAGAGTATATTCACAAAATGGATCAATTTAACAAAACTGTACACACAAGGGCAATGGTAGCCATTTTAAAAAATAATATCCTCAAAGTTAAAAACAGATTAAAACATTCATCATAACCCCTACAACAAAGACAATAAACTCCATATAAAAAAAATCATGCATTTGGTCCATCTCTATGTGACTGATTAAAATATATCATGCACATAATCAAGGCAAATCAGTAGTAAGTAGCAATTTAAACTATTTACTTCTACAAATTTCTTTCTTAAAGTAACAATTCTACAAATATACATTAAAAATTTTACTAGTAAAATGTAAAATGAAGTATTTTTCATGAGAAAAGGAAAAGTTTTTAATTTAATAAATAAATAAACAAAATTAAACATTTTTTAAACTGTAAAAATCAAATTAATTTATAAGTTCATGTATACCAAGAAATTATTTGATTTGATGATTTTAGTAAAAAAAAAAAAAAAAAGAGGTAAATAAATTTTTGTTAAAGAGGTCATCATATTGGAAAACCTGGAGTTTGTATCACATTTTTCCTACCAAAATGATACTAGCTGATATCATTCTTTAAAAAGCCACCACCACCACACACACACACACACACAAATCTCTCACCAAAATAATCACATTTATTAAAAAACTTTCATGTGAACATTTTCATTTATTAATTTGTATTGTGATGGGTGCAGGTGGGAACTCTTTTTAAATAAGATAAAAACAAATGTTTGAGCACTTATTATCATATACACATGCAATCTACTTAACCCCTCACCTGCCTATTTTTTTCCTTTCACTGGTAAAGAGGTTGCTGCACTATTTTATATTAATACTTTCTGCTCAGTGAAATGGTAGTAAGCAAGACAAAACTGAACAATGATAGCAAAGCAAGTTTAGCTTGGCCGAGTTGTCTCCCACTAAATGTAAAACATCTTGTTGGACAGTTGTGCTCACATGAATGGGCAAAGGGTGAAATAAAATTTCAGTGAAAAGATCTAATTATTGGAAAGTATTTTTATTTGTAAGAATCTAGTTTCTAATGATGAGAAGAGTTTCATAAAAAAAAAAAAAAGTCGGTATTGTCAATTGTGCTTTCTCGCGTTATGCTGGGCATGCAATAACTGTGTCAATAAAGTAAGTCTTTAGATGTTTTCCCTCATATAATACCTGTCAATAAAGTAAATATGTAGATGTTTATCTCATACAATACCTGTCAATTAACATGTAATGTTTCTTTGACTGAGCTAAACAGCTCAATAAAAACTTTAATTGTATTCTCAACAACATCAACAGCAAAATAAGTCATCTGTAGTTTCAACAATCATTCTTCAAAACATTTTGCTTTCGCACAAACATTTAAAAAGAACAATTTGCACTGATATGTTATTATAATATTTTATTTGCATTTAGAAAAAATATATATATATACATCACTTTTATATATATATATATATATACATATTTGTAAGTTCGGTCTTCCCTTTCATTCACACCCCGCCCATTCTTCCATCCACACAGTTTCATATCCTGGTAGTGTTCAAGAATCACTTTCAGCAAGTCTTCTGAGTCAGTTACAACATGTTTGCATATATTTAGATCAATTCCAGTTAAATATGTATTTACAAAAATTTGAATAATAATGTTTCTTTTAAATCCACATCAGTAGTACAGTGTCCGTAGTACAGATATGGCAATTAAGACTTAAAATAAGTTACATCACTCACTGAATGGAATGCAGCTTAATGCATGGGTAACAATTCATGCACAGCTGAAACCACACAATGATTATGAGTTTACAAACATTTGCTATAAATCTATTTATAGCTCGTTTACATTTATTAAAGCTATACATTTTGATAGCATAGTACTAGAAAGCTATGGTATATACATAGGCACATGCTAAAGCTGGCAGTGTTGTATTTAAAGGATACGTTAAATAATGTCTAATAATCCGACTCACTCCAGTCTAAATTAATTCCCTTTACATATAATGCACACTCACTCTATTTCCCTCTGAGCTCTTACTTCTCAGCAAACAGTTTGAGAACAGGAATGCAAACATAAGCATGTTGTGTGTGTGTGTGTGTTTTGAGAAACTGAGCAGTAATCTGAATTGAGCGAAAAAGAAAAATCCAGTATCAACTAAAGTTTTGCTTTTAAATGTGCTTATTTTACACTTTATACATTACCTGTATTTATTGTACTGAAATAATATTAGCTGTCTGTTTAGTGATTAAGTTTAACACTTAGTCATTATAAGTACAAGCGCGCGCGCGCGTGTGTGTCCATAATAGTAATTCAGTCTTTGCTCAAATACTGTCCTTCGGGTTAACACATTAGCACATGATGGACTGAGATGAAAACTGGAGTGATGAAAAGACATGATAAGGCAATCAAGGTACTGCAAGGGAAAACTCCAAAAGGAAAGAGAGTGTTTCACTGTCGATGATGTCCGGCAACTTCGGAGTAAAAACTGTGCTTTATGTGAAAGAGAGTGTCTGTTTCACTGTCGATGATGTCCGGCAAATTCGGAGTAAAAATTGTACGCTTTACGTGAAAGAGAGTGTCTGTTTCACTGTTGATGATGTCACTGAAACTTCACGGTGTTGTCTATTTCACTGTCGTAGATGTAGCTGACGGTCACACTCCGTTAGATCGTTCCATCGTCAGTTCTGTAAGTGCAGTTTGAGGGGACACGCCAACAAATGCTGCAACACATAGAAAAATTCAAACATTGTAGTGTCATAGCAGGTATTCCACACGCAATCACTTATGCATTGTGACGTAAACACATTCAACTGACCGAAAATCTACCACGTCCATTGATCATAACCACAGTGCCTTTTACAATTTAGAATATTTCTTAGACCGTAGTGTCTTACCTCTTTACCACCACCATCATGACGACACAGATCTGTCTCAGTAGCAACACGTTATGTTTACATATACTCGAGGGAAAAGTTATAAATAACACTAAATGGAATAACTTATAACTTAATGTAAGTATATAGGCCTACGGGTACCCCCCCCCCACATATACACACCCACACCTACATATATACACCCCCCACATCCATACAACCAGAGAAAGACACACACACACACACACAAACAGAGAATTAAAGAAGTATAAAGACTAAAAACAGCAATACATACGCAATGCAAACTCTTGTTCACTGCTGTGATCCCGCCCTGATTCCTCTACGGGCAGAGACTTGTTGGCGGGTTTGCTGGTTATTTGTATAGATTGGTACTGCGCCTGCCTCGGTTGCCGGCAGACCTTCACGACAAGGTAGACAACCGCCAGCACAAGAACGCCTGACACGGCAAACGAAGTAATGGCCACAATCCAGCCAGGACTGAGCGCTGAAAATGTAGGGTTAGAGTCTCCAGCAGGCACTTTCTCATTTGACGTCACAGACAAAGTGTCGCTTTTGCTGTGCGAGGGAGCTGGCGACATTTTGTCCATGTAACCTGTAGGTATTGGAAGAACAAATGTGGAGAGGAGAATTAAGTCACCGTACGTCTACTTTGTATTCAGAATTTTAAATTTTAAACATTTCACTGAGTAATAATAATGTAATTGTACTGAACATCCCACCAATATCATTACTGCGACTAAACAGGCTCAGTGTAGCTACACGTCATAAAACTTATCAATGCACGCTACAAGAAAATGTTCTTTACACTGCTGCCTAACAGGAATAACGGATTCATCATATAAAACACAAAACGAAACAAAAATATCTCAACAACATTAAACAGCAACTACAATACTGGTTACTGTTAATCTGCTGAACAATTGTACTATAAACCCTTAAAAATAAATTGTAACCATCACCTCTACCACCCTCCACTCCGTCTTTTTTTCACCTTCAACTCTACCAACAGCGGCACACCTTGTGCCAAACAGTGAAATAGGAAGTCGGAAACTGCTATCATCATAATAAAAGAAGACTAGAAAAGATCGACAAACGCCAGAGTGTACAAAAGGCGATGGGAGTTACTTACCCTTGCACTTCTTGAAGCAAGAATCAGTCGACGCAGTAGACTGGTGGTTGTGACAGATTTCATAGCAAGACGAGCAGCTGCTGACCACATCGTCGTAGTACTCGTCCGCTTTGCAGTTGGATGCTTTGCCATAGTCTGCACACAAAGTATGAACGACAACCCATAGAATGACCTCGTCTGTAATACGACTGGTAATTATGTCATAGTGACACAATAAAGAATAATAAAATTCACAAAGTATAAAAAAATAATAAATTTTAAACGAACACCTTCCCCACCACCATCAACAAACATCATACATAATTATAGTCAGAATCTTTCACTGAAATTCCTCTGTGTGTGTGTGTGTGTGTGTGTGTGTGAGTGAGAGAGAGAGAATATGAATGAGAGGGATCCGGCATTACACATCAGAAAAATATACGTTCTATAGATATGTACTATAAGGCATGCATTTGCAATAATCAGCATCCCGCAAAAAAGCATAAAGTTAAAACGTCTCTGGACCAAAGAGTTTCTGCATTATGAAAATTTGAATCAGCCTCTGGATAAAGAATCTCTAGACCTGATAGTTTCTGGACTAAGAATTTCTAGATCAAAGAGTCTGTAGAAATTACCTTCTGGACTATGAATCTGTAGACAAAGAAGGGGGTAATATATGTAGAATTACTACGTCTAGAACTCTGTTCAGTTATTCATTCATTTCTAAATCAGAGAATATATTCGTTTACTCAGCATTCAATGACGAACACTAAACTATTCGATTTGTAAGAATCCCCCCCCCTACCCCCCCCCCGTCCCCTAAAATAGGTGTGGCGCTCCGTTCTCAAATTTATGGTCTAGCCCTTTTGGAGGTTACCTCAGTGTCGTGTTGTCCCGCGATCAGTTTCTAGTACACATTCTTTTATCTCGACAGAGCGTGTCGCAATGCCATTGACTTAATCACTGCTGCAGTATAATGGTGCCGCGCCAATTGATTGTATCTAACGTTCCTCATTCTCTAGTGCTTCCTTTCACCACCACCCCCCAACTCACCTCCACCGCTTACGTCAAATATCACGTGATAGATTACTGCCCAATAGTTATCTAACTAGTCATAGGGGATTCCCTTCTCTTCAGCACTGCAATCACCGGTGAACGTGGTTTATCGGTGTAAAGTCGTCTAACTTTCTTCTTTAGTCGTAAGTTCCATGCACTCCCCCCGAAAAAAATAAATAAATGAAATAAATTCTGGTTTAATTATATCTGCGATATTGTCCCTATTCCCCGTGGGAGTGGGTGAGGTTAGGAGAGAGGAGACGACATGGTCCTCCGTTTCGTCATATATATGATAAATGTATGGTAGTCGCTGACCTAACACTATTGAATCACCGGTGTCTGGAGCGGAGTGACCTGTTCAGTGATATAGTTTAGCATTGGTCTATCATTACAAGGACTAGAGTTGATCAGTGAAACTGTGGTTTAAACAGACTTTAGTCAGTGAGGAACATCCTCACTCGACTCACAAATACTGAATCGGCACAGAATTAATCAGCATCGACCTAACAACGTGGACAATAAGAACTGTTAACACTGACATATCACTCACCTGGGCAAAGTCTCTGGCACTCTTCTTCAGTTCTTGTAATCTTGGCATACTGACAAATGTCCCTACAAGGTTCGCAGTTGTCGGTGCCATGGTCATAGAACTCCCCTTTATTGCATCTCGACGGAATGAGACCGGTAGAAATGACCGCTGGAATTTGAACGGTGAGGTGGACAAGACTTAGGGCGAAATAGAGGAAGAAGCGGGTCATTGTTGGTAGGGATGTAACTCTACTGGTAGAAGTTTGGGTTGGCTCCGAGCACTGCAAGGTGCTGCTTGGTGGAAATGAAATCATTGAATGAAGCTGATCAGGTACGCTCGTGGATTATTAACTTTTGACTGTCAAGGTTATACAGGGAGTGACGTCAAGTTGCCAGCCAATGACAAGCGAGTTCGAGAAATTATAGTAATGGGAAAATCCGAAATCACCCACACGAATACAACTGTGTGCGATCAGCAAAAAAGCAGACTGGCTACCCAACACAGCTTTTTGGTAGGCTTAGAGTCGAATACAGAGAAATGCGCACATCAAGGAGTGGCAGGGACAAAAGTTGAGTAAGTATAAAGATTACAGTAATGATTTGAAGTTAAAACACAATAAAGAAGTTTCTGATTGATTTTTACCTGGGGGACATTAATTGGTCACAAGACTGACCTTGTCGCATGACACTGAGATGACTATATCAGACTGAGGGGCCAAGCGAAAACAACAGCGGGGACGGGGTGGAAGATGGTGGTGGTGGTGGGATTGTAAACGAATTCCAAGTCGAATCGACGTGATCTCGCCTTTCAAATGAGTTTTAAGGATCAGTCCTTACACACTGACACACAAATATAAAATAATCATACATACACAAACCTCCCATACTCCATACAATATAACCCACTCTTCATATATGACATGTACTGCATACACTCATATACCCCACATATACCACACTTGACACGTACTTACAACATACAAAAACACCACACACACACACACACACCATACACGCATTATTACATACACCAGCTACTGACAATTGTTAATGCGTAAATATTTTTCTGTCCGACAGTCTTCTTTAATCAAGAAACAAATGAACGTGTAACAACTAATAAATTATATATTATCCATTCGTGTTCACGTGTTGCCTTAAACTATATTGCTTTATATTTATAAACAAACAAGAAAAAAAGCAACAGTAAATGTTCCAGTCACATTTTCATCAGGTTTTATGTTGTTGTTGTCCTTTTTAATTGACCACTAGGGGAGCGGGTATAAAAGAAAAGATGGGAATATAATCTACAGTTCTAGTTTCCGAAAATGTTATTAATGTCAGCTTTGCATCGCGTGTTTCCCCTTGAGCCTGCCCCACCCCTCACAGTCTCTCTTGTCGAGATCTTTCCTAGTGATTTAACTTACTGGCTTCACGCTTAGAACTGAGTCACGCGCTTTATAATAGAGATATGGCTGAGCCAAAGTAGCCATTTAAGCGTTCCTCTCTTTTATAAAAATAAAAATAATTAAGGCCTGTTTTCAGAAATAAGAATGAAAGTCCTACCTCATTGAGAAATTTTGGTTTTGCATCTCTGTATCGACCCTCTTTCTCTCCCTCTCCCATCTTCTTTTTTTTCTCTCTCCCCCCCCCCCCTTTACTGTTCTTCTGTCCGCCGTCCTTGAGTTATTCTTTCGGCTTTTCTCTCTTCCTTTGCCTACGTCATTTTCTTTTGTGTCTTATTTGCCTACGACCCTACGTCATTTTCTTTTGTGTCTTACTTGCCTACGTCATTTTCTTTTGTGTCTTACATCTATAAAATATCTGTTTCCACTATCACATACTTCTCTCTCTCTCTCTCACACACACACACACACACACACACACACACACACACACACACACACACACACACACACACACACACTTTCTGTTTTCCTGAGCCAGTCTATATGTTTCTTCTCTCTTGACATCTCTCTTTCCTGATCTATCTATCTATCTGTCTGTCTATCTATCTATCTATCTGTCAATCTATATATATATATATATATATATATATATATATCTGTCTGTCTATCTAGCTAGCCAGCTATTCATCTAGCCTTGTTTACGTGCGCAATGGATCTAATTTATATAATGTTACTTTGAGTATAATATGAACATTATTAATCAACTTATTATTATAACTATATAAGTGATTTTGATTTTACGGAGTTTATGGACTGTATAGTTAAGATATTAATGACATGATTGGTTACCCGAATGGTTAACATTACCGAGTTATGATATAACTTAAATGTCAATTTGTGATAGGCCTATATTATTATAATCTAGACACACACACATGCATATACAAACACAATTACAAGGCATAATGACTTACAAACTTACACATACAAACGCATAAATACAGACACCTACTACACACGTACAAGTACTCAAACACACAGGCACACGTGCATTCACCACAAAATACACAGGACACACACAAATATCAAAAGCGATACATATACTTATGCACGCCATTATTTCAATCTATTTTAAATGTATTTTGAAAAGTTTTCAATCCGAAAACTTCGTGCAGTAGAGTGAGTAGACGAAGGGGAGAAAACTATTAGTCATTAATCAGCAAATCACCAGAGTCCAGACCCCCTGCTCTCCACTAATCTGAGTAATAAATTTAGCGCAACAAGTTATATAATATAAGTTACTTGTAGTAGCTTGGGTTGTGCATGTGCCATTTCAAGAAACAAAACGGCACGCAACATTTAATAATGTGTGACATGATGACTACACGCATCAAACATAACTCGGAAAGGGGAGGGAGAAAAATTCTTGAACAAAACTTGTTTATAGAAAGCGCGCAGGAAGGGAATCCCCATGCATGAGTGACGTACGTATCTTTTCTACCAATACCATAGGCCAACTATTTTTGTAAAGTAGGTCAGTCACGATCTTCGTGTTTGGTGTAGAAGAATTTCAGCAATTTGTATCAAAACTAAAAAGAAGTTCAATAGAGTGTATCGGTGTGTGTTGTATGTACTTTTGCAGTAATCATCAGCTATACAAGTACCAGCATAGAAAGACACTGTACATTACCTTTATAATCAATCTGAATTAAGATCCAAATGTGCGAAAATTAGAACAAGGAAACAATGAAAGCAAAAAAAGTACTTGTAGATAAATCCACGGTAGCCATATTTGTACGGGTACTCTGTAGACTTAATTTATTTAATGTAAAGGGAAAATAGAATTTCAAAAACAACTTGAAGACTGAAAACAGGACACAAACAACAACGACTATAGCAACACAACTCTACTTCCTCGTCAGCTTGTTTACTGAGATATTTTGAGCCAGGACTTGACCGCACAGAACATTTTATTCACTAGATTTGCCCCTGAAGCGAAATCAGTCACGATTTTTTTGTCAGCGTGATAATGTAAAACATGTTGAGAACTCTTTGCTTTCTACATGATGACGTTTTCGCGATTAACTTTTACTAAGGTCAACTCAGAGTCAAATTTATTGTTTACCAGAAACATTTAACCACCCATAATTTCAGCGTGGCTTAAAAGGGGAGGAGCTCGGGGGTGGGATGGTGGTGCTTGGCTGGTGTAGACAAAATCATTATTTTTAATTTTTAAACTTTCGACACGAAATAACTGGAATGTAAAGAAAACAGTTGTGCTAGTTAAGATTTAAGTTTAAATAATCTTATATAAATTAAGTCTAAAGAGAGTGACATATATGTGTGCGTGACTGCGTATGTGTGGTGTATATGTGTGTGTGGTCTATATACGTTTGTGTGTGTTATATATGTGTAAATGCATGCATGAGTTCGAGTGTGTATATATGTGTGTGTGGTCTATATATGTTTGTGTGTGTTATATATGTGTATATGCATTCATGATTTCGAGTGTGTATATATGTGTGTGTGTGTGTGTGTGTGTGCGTGCATGCATGTGTATGAAGTCGCGCGCGTGTGTTTGTGTGCTTATGTGAGTGTGTCTGTAATTTTTACTTTACTATGTTGAACATACGCCCATTCAGTACCGTCCTCAATTTATTTAATCCAGCTGGGGTTCACACACACATACACACACACGCGCGCGCACACACACCACACACACAAACACACACTTTTTTTTTTTTAATGGCGGAACGCAGTTATGAAGAGGAAGGCACCAGGTAGTTAGGCCTCATATTTTAAAAAAAATAAATTCTGGACTGAACTTTGGATCCTGCGGTTAAAAAAAAAAATTGATCAGTTTACCTTCTGTCAAGACGGTCATTAACAGTCCAGGTGTGATTACACAAGTCTACAAATAGTGTAAAATTGTAAGCATATTTTGCACCTAATATTATGATAAGTATATTTGGACCTAATCAATCTCATTATGTTTTATTGCATTTGAAAAACTACTACAGACCTTCACATTTTTAAAAAATGTATTTTAAAGGTATTGTGTCATGACTGTTGGATTTTTTTTAAAGGTATTGTGTCGTTACTTCAACTTAAGAGTTGTAACTGGTAGTGTTAGGTTTACATAGTTGCTTTAGTAACTGTAATATAGATGTATACGAATTCTTAAGCTATAGACCTGTGTGTGTATGTGTAAAAGAGAGAAAAATATACACGTAGACCTCTGTATGTTATATGTGTTCATAAGATTGTTAGTATACGTTTGTGTATTTTGTGCGTTTGCGTATGTGTGCTATTAAGAGAGTAAAAAAAACGAGAAACAGTTGGGTTATTAGGCCTATACATAAAAATGAAAGATTTAAAGAAAGAAAAAAAGAATAAGAGAATGCACCCTAACATGATCACGTACCTGAAGGGTGTCCCACTGATGAATCAACATCATCTGACTCGAAGGTCCGGGTAGAGTGTCTTACTTGTCTGTCAGTGAAGACCTTCACCCCATTCTATAGTCTATACATTTGGACAGGACAGCCCAGGACAGGACAACAGAACAGCCCTGATTGTCCCAACATCAGTATCCTAGTATCTCATGTCTGCATGTGACGACCCCCCCCCCTCCAATTTCTCTTCAACAACCAAGAACAGTCGCAATAAGATGTATCTACGAGAACATCACTCAATATTTCGGTGTTTACTCGTAAATGCACTTGTCACGCCTGAATACCTGAGATGTTGGGGTTCGAGAGGAGAAAGTCTCTTTCTGTTCACCGAACTTTGTCGAGAGAGAGTGATGAGAGACATCAGTTTCTTCTTCTTCTTTTTTTTTTGTTGCTGCATTGTTATCTCTTCTCAGCACTTAACATACTATGCGAGTACTTTGTTACGTCACAATAGTTGCGCAGTTCTCGCACGGACCTTTGAATACTACTTTTACTAGTGACCGGTTGAAGATAAGGGAATTCCCTCCTTCAACAAGGTGCACATTTCTCATTGGTCGCTTTTAAAAGCATGACGCATTCTCCTATCAAGCGCTTGAAGTCGGGCATAGCAGAGCCCCCCCCCCCCCAAATGGCGGTTACGGAACCCTTCTTTGCTATCTTAATGACCTTCACCTATATTCGGCGAGGTGTGATGAAATCAAACAGCCCCGCGCTAAATCGGCAAAAGCTGGAAGCCCTGACAATAAACAGAAACCATGGCAGACTATTAAGACTTGGGTGGGATACGTAAAGGGCACGTCACTAATTTCTAAAAGTGTTGGTGTGTCAGGGCTGTAAACATGCCTCAAACGGACACAATTCTTACTTTAGTTCCTCTTCTTGAAATAAAACAAGAAAAGTGTAACATTTTTTTTTTTTAATCATACTACGGTGTGAACCGTGTGTTTGGGGTCACAGGTAAAATCAACTGCACGAACTCAGTACATTCAATTTCACGAGCTAATAACGTTAATGATGTCAAAAGCTGGAATAGACTTAGGAGTCAAATCGTATTGCTGATGTACATTAAGCAAATATTGTGATACTTTAAATGACAACGAACATTGAATTAGTAAGACAGACGGCAGTGTCAATGATATGAGCAAAAGTCCAGAAAATAATGTAAAGTTATTGACGTTAAACAACAACAAAAAAACAAACAACCCTGGTATGTCCTAGGGCAATGTAAAAATATTAAATTAAAAACAGCACGTCAACTAATGATAACAATCGTGATTGTTGATGAATAATGAATAAATAATCTTATAAGTTAAATAAAAATGTTGAATGATAAACAGGAGTAACCCATAAGTTAAATAATTCTTTTATTACATTTAACTATAGTAACTATAGAAGAATGAAAGTACTATTGGATATTAAATAATGTAAAAGTGACCGGAAAGCTAGACTACACTGCGCTTTAAAAAAAAGTAATATTTTATTGATTTAAACAAAATTATAAGCTAAATAACCATTCCATGCTTGTAGTTCTATTTGCATGTGCACGGACTCATAATTAATAGGCATAAATAATTCATTAACAGCAATAAATTGCTAACGCGTGTATCTTAAATTTCCTTCACATGAATCTGAATGTGTGTCAAAGGCAAGGTAATGAGAGCTTACATTGTCATCAAATCATCTCTTCTACATTTATAGCGTGACAGGTTTTTAAAGTACAGATGACTCTTTAAGGATGAGTAAATTGCATTCAACTTCTATTAATGTAGTATCTTCCCGCGGACAGGGGGTTTATTGGTTAAAGGAAATGCAAAATCCAAATAATTTTGGCTTGTCAACAAATCATCCAACAAATTGTGCTCCAAAATAAACGCTGACCTGGCATAAAGCCCCTTTAGGCAGTGCAAAACAGTTCGCATTCAGTCTCTTGTCCTACTTTCTTACCACTTACTATTTCCCCTTATTTACATGGCCGAGATTTCTTCCAATTCTACACAGAAACGCGAAATATAAGAAATTTAAAACTATAAATTCTTTAATATAATACTTTCTTTAATATAATACTTTACTTTGAAATTGAATAAAGTTTTATTAATACAAGGCAACGAACACAGGCCTAATTATTTAGGAAATTAAAATCTAGAGTTGTAGACAATTGTAATGCTAAATCCTAATCAGTTCAAAGAAACATTTCCACAGTATTTTTGCCATTATCAATATGTTCGTTCTTACAATTAGATTCAAACACGTTTCTGGTCTCTTTCACATTAAAAATACCTGAACTCATTCACGAAGGGGCAATTACATCATTATCCTAGAAGTAAAAAACGGAAATAAGACAGTGAACAAAATACACGACCTTGCAGAGCTGCGTTACTCTTGAGTCACGTGGTCAGTATGTCCTCGAGGCTCTGAGCTGTTCTGCGTCATTTGCTTTGTGAGTCGACGACCGTGCAGGAAGAAAGAAAAACAAGGAAGTAAGGAGTAGAGCAGTAAGGAAGCCAGGAAATTGGTAGTCTGGAAGTAAGAACTTAGTTGCCTCGTTTTCTAACTGTAGCAATATTAATTTCCTTTTTTACATAAAATCTATTTCATTCTGCCTTTCTCTTTTCCATGTTACTTCATCAGTCTATGAGGCTCATATTATAAATTAAATCTAAATTCGTAGTCTCAGTCAAGTGCTTATATGTATTTACATCGTAATGCTATTTCATCATGTGGCTCATATTATAAATTAAATCTAAATTCGTAGTCTTTCACTCAAGTGCTAATATTCTAATGTTGTTACAATGTATTAGGAATAGAGTAATAAACACATTATTCCTTCTTACAAGATCATATGTGTGTGTGTAGATAGATTTAATTCCTAACTGTTGTAATTCTAGATTTATTTATTTGACCTAATAAAATTTACCAGTGTTATTCCACTGTGGCTGACCCATTACACACATATACCGTAACCTAAATTATGTTTAGAGAGTATATTTCAAAAGTTTGCTAAAACTCTGAGTTTTCTCTACTCACAATTTACCCGTGTGTCTTTTCGATGAATTCCAGTGGTGATTTCTGCCTGTCTGCGTTTCCAGTTAGACTTTCAGGTGCAGAATGCATTTACAACCCAGTTTCCCCCCTAATATCTACTCTAATTTCAAATCTCACACTAAATCTCTATGATTGGTAAGTACCAGTCCTTGTTCACTATGATTGGTCAATACTGGTCCTTAGTCTTTGGTCACTGGTTGACTTGCAAAACCCGCCCAATCCGTTAGCTGTCAATCAGTCACCCCCACCCATCCCTGTCCTGTTTTGTCTTCTAAGACACACTTATAACTAATCTCATTAAGTCGTGTAGGGTTTACCAGCTAATTCGTTTTCCCTAACCTTAAAATAACATAATACCCCATTAGGTGTGCTGTCCACAACTTGTTTGACCTTGTGCTTGACCTTCATACACTCTCAAACTTGAACGGTATTAAAGGTAAAAATTAACAAAATAAAATTCTGTCTATGAGAGTAATATAGAGATTTATAATAATTAATATTACAGAATGAAAACATTCTACTCCAGAAAATATCTGTCTCACAGAAATTAAGGCACACGAAGAGTCATAGGTAAAAGAACTCAAATCAAAATTACCTCTCCATGTTGATGTTCAAACTTCTCTATGATTTTCACGAGGCAACGTCCAAAAGTTTTCTCCATAAAGCTGCTTTTATATTGCTTTTTAAAATAAAAAAAGCACTGAAGAAAACCCTTAAAAATAAAGACAGGATAAAGTTCTTTTCTGAAGTCCTATTGCGTCAAACATAATTGTTGACAAACACTAATTGTGCAAACACAGGATATTTTTCCTTAATGCTGTTCATTTTTAGCATTCAGTAAGGCTTATTTTTAGATCACCAAAGATTGTAATAGAGGTCTATTTCACAGTTCATCATGGCTTCATGTGTCACAAGCATTTGCTAAATATTCGTTTTCAAATGTTTCTTGTTTCTTCACTTACATTTAATTTTAAAGTATTTTTTTGTTATGTAATAATTTGGTCAACTAGGTAACTCTGCATCTAAAATGCTTGTTAACTGTGTTTATCATTCACTGCTGCTAATTGTGTTTCTCATTCATTCCTTGTTAATTAAGTGTGTTTGTCATTGTCAGATAATGGCTTATCCCCATCCACCCTCCTCTAAAAGTAGACTATATGCAAACCTGCCTTCTAGAATGGCTGACCCTGATCCCCAGGCTTGAAACATACCTGAATATCCCACTCACTCTAATGAACCATTTGGGACACCACTGAACCACGTGCAAACATACATACTAGAACTCACTTAATATTCGTCAGTCAAATGCAAGCTGACCGCTGAGGCAACAGGTATTTTGGCTCCTGGTGTTAATAAAAACCTTATCGCTGGTTACCACCACAGAAGGAAACCATCTTCTGTATATAATACTGCTGAAACTCCTCACTTTATCTGCGATGTTGATTTTGACAAGCATTGAGCCTGAAGCAGTGCCAGAATGGAACCACCTTATCCGAGACATTGAATATATATATCACTGGGACCCTAGATGACTGTCAGGCAACCCCTAAGCTAAGTGACTTTAAAACCAACAAGCTGAATAGCTTCAGTCAAGATTCAATCAAATTTACTCAAAATTTAATCAAAGTACTTTTAGATTCACTCAGAAGCATTCTGTCTTCTCTTATAAACTCATTATTAATTCACTCCTGAATGAACCAATCTACATCAGTGCAATTGTACTCAAATGAACGTTTTCCTTATGATGCTTGATGATTGTGATATAATCATTTATAAACTCCAATTGTAACTGTTGAGTTATTTGCTATATATAAAACCATGCTGTCTTATGTCTTGTTCAGTACATTTAATATTGATACTTAAACCACTCCTATTGGCCTGACTCACTTACATGTTATATGTTTGGTCTGTCATCTCTATTCACTTACTATCCTGGCTGTGTGCATCAAGGGGGGGGGGGGGGCTTGAGCTATCTTCTAGAACTATCACTCTTCTATTCTACATTATCTATCTTCCGTCTTTCTAATATGTGCAGCCAGTCAGAAGGTGTGTTTTGGGGATTAGCCCAGGGTTATGGGCGGTCATGGGGAGGTGGAACATAACATCTTGCCCATCTCCCAACAAAACTTCAATCATTCATTGCTTGTTAACTGTTTTTCATTCACTACTTGTTAATTAAATGTTTGTCATTCACTGCTTGCTAAAAGTGTTTGTCATTCACTGCTTGCTATGTGTGTTTGTCATTCTCTGCTTGCTAAAAGTGTTTATAATTCACTACTTGCTCTATGTGTTTGTCATTCACTGCTTGCTAAAAAGTGTTTGTCATTCACTGCTTGCTAAAAGTGTTTGTCATCCACTGCTTGTTAATTAATTGCATTTGTCATTCACTGCTTGTTAATTAATTGTTTGTCATTCACTGCTTGTTAATTAATTGCGTTTGTCATTCACTGCTTGTTAATTAATTGTGTTTGTCATTCACTGCTTGCTAAATGTGTTTGTCTGCATTTGTCATTCACTGCTTGTTAATTAATTGCGTTTGTCATTCATTGCTTGCTAAATGTGTTTGTCATCCACTGCTTGTTAATTAATTGCGTTTGTCATTCATTGCTTGTTAATTTAAGCTTGCAAGAGATTTGTGTACAAGTATTTTCATTGACGTAATATATTCAAGAGATTTATGCAAGTATTTGCACTAAAATAATGCATTCCAGAGTTTTGTGTACAAATATTTGCATTCACATAATGCAATTTAAGAGATTTGTGTGTGCAAGTATTTCCATTCAAAGAATGAAATTAAAAAATGTTTACAGGTATTTCCATTCACATAATTCAAGAGATATTTGTATAAGTACGTCCATTCACATAATTCAAGAGATTTTTGTATAAGTACGTCCATTCACATAATTTAAGAGATTTTTGTATAAATATTTTCATTCGTACGACAGTGACTTCCTGTGATGATGAATCAATGTTTGTTTTTTTGGTAGGTAATTCTTATCCTAGTGGTGTTTGCTTGAGTATCCAGTTAATCTCCTCCCTATGCAGGTGACGTCGTTAGAGTCATTCTGAGCTTTAATACGTAGGCCTATACGTGTTGTAAAAGGTCTAATCTATAACGTCAATGCTAGATTTAGTGTTAGACTACACAAGTCGAGACTACACTGAATTAGTGTATGGCTGTATAAGTCGAGGCTACACTGAATTAGTGTATGGCTATATAAGTCGAGGCTACACTGAGTGTATGGCTATATAAGTCGAGGCTACACTGAATTAGTGTATGGCTATATAAGTCGAGGCTACACTGAATTAGTATATGGCTATATAAGTCGAGGCTACACTGAATTAGTGTATAGCTATATAAGTCGAGGCTACACTGAATTAGTGTATGGCTATATAAGTCGAGGCTACACTGAATTAGTGTATGGCTATATAAGCCGAGGCTACACTGAATTAGTGTAGGGCAGGGGTGCACAAACCGCGGCCCGAGACAGGACTCTATGCGGCCCCCGGAGGACTTTTGGATGTTACCATTATTACGAATGTAAAGCATTCATTATTTGTGTTGTTTTTTCTACTGAGCCATCCATGTGGCGGCCCTCCTCACACTATCAATTGGAAATTTGGCCCTCTGGCCTAAAAAGTTTGTGCACCCTATGGCTATATAAATGGAGCCTAGAGTGGGTATTCCTTGGGCCTTATCAACTGAAGCTAGCACGAGCTATTTTTGTAGTATAAGGCGCACTTACATCAGTGACTTTATCGGGAAATTATTGCCTCGTCACTACCCAGGTTTGTAAGCGAAATTTTGATTCGGATTTTCACCAAATTAAAAATTAACTTTTTTGTTTTTTTTGAAAGTAGTAGTGCCCAGTCTATCAGCTCATTTTTCTTTCGTCACAGATAGAGTGGTAGTGGCTTTTAACCACGATACCGAATACTGTATATATTAATAATATCGGGAATTTATAAGTTCGTTGTGTTGTAGCGTAGGACATACGTGATTGCATCATGTGCAAACATGTGACACTTGAAACGTGGACAACACAGTTATCTACCCCCACCCAGTGGGTCACTTTATTTTTCTCCCTCTCTCTCACCTGATGATGCTGACCTATATGTTTTTTTTTTTTTAGAAAAGTAATCCAATAAAAGAATTTGGTGGCATGATCACTGCCACCAGTTGCTGACGTAATGATTGAAATAACACTTCATGACCACCGTAACGTCTGATTTGTTAAAGAAAAGTCAAATTGCGCAGTTATGATAGAGGGGTATTTTTTTCAGCCACAGAACTGCTTGCTTTGACGCTTTCATTTTCTGTTTTCTCGTTCTTCTTCATCCACATTCCTGTTGTTTCACAATAATTTTCATAACAACGCGAACGTTCAAATTAACTGTTGACTCTCTTGGTAATTAATTAGTTTGGCATTGTTAAATGCAGTTGATCCTTAATTACGTATAAATCATATAGGTAAATTAATTAATGATCTCAAACTTGGGCCGGGTAAGCAGTGCTCACGAAATGGCGGGGCACCTGGAGTTCGGAAGCAGGTCGTACCTATTTTCCACTGGACCAGAAATTCGTCATGACGGGTTGAAACGGTGTGGAACAATACTAATATATGACGTTATGTGTGTTCAGGTCCTCTCGCTTCGCATAAAGTCATTTAGTTTTGTTGTTTGTTTTTAAATCGGAAAAATAACACTTCTTAATACATCCTATTATATATCACAATTAAGAAAATCCTATAGTCACAATACTCTTAGCACGCCCATATAGCCTACACAACACTTACACAAATCACACACACACACACACTGACGTGAGTTAGAGTCCAGATTGTGACTAGTTGCCAAAATGACAAAAAAATCAACGGCCGAACTCAAGCAATCTATGTCATTGCATAGATTTGAAGCCAGGCTGGTTTTAAATTCGAAATGACTAATCGCGGAACTCAGTCAAACATGTCTAGACTTCTGAGACTATGCTAAGATTGATCCAGATGCAGATAGCAAAATTATGCTTGCATAGTCGCAAAACTCAGGTGTCTTGCCTGAGAAATCGATCATTACTGGTCTCGATGAAATATGTCACAGATCTCGATCTTTAGTACTAATGTTATTTGCAATATTCTAAAAAAAATCATTAAAAAATTAGCAGTAACTAATCTTAATTATGAAGGACGTAAATTGAAAATATTAGTGGCAACTGGATCACGTGACAAGCCATCCGCCCTTTCGCTGATCATTCTGCAGTAATTATACGTCATTTGTCTACACTGTAGTTAATTATAGTTACCTAGTAAAGCTTCATTATGAAATAATAAATCATTATGAAAACAAGAACAGCAATTCACAGCATGCAAATATCGATAAAACTCAGTTGAACAGAAGCAACAATAACGTAAGCATTGGCTGCATTCAGTAATGTGAAAGACTTGACAAGTACAGATTTTATGTTGTTAGTCAAGCTTGATTGCTATTAGCGGTAGAACACTCCATAGTAACATGACGACCGATGATGACGTAATAGAAGATATGTATTTTTCTTTTTTTTTGAGAGAGAGTAAGATTAAAGCAGGTTTGAACAGGAAAGTAAAGTGGGCGTATCGAAAGTAACTCAAGGCATTTTCAAAATCATTACCTCCATCGCTAACATTATGTATTTTCGAGCGCTCTAAGGTCACCGGGCTACGCTATGTGGTTAACCACGATTCGAACGTTTACGGCGTCATGCACCCTCCCACCCCCGGCCTTTTATTTTTCGTGTACTGTCAAAACTCAGAACTGTTTTCTGACTCTCAAAATCCATTTCCCTCTCTCCAAGTTAATTCTCTGTTCCAATTATCGCCAGTCTATCTGATTGGCATAGTCTCCTTTTCTTTCTCTTCCCCTCTTTCTTTCTCTGTCCTCCCCTCCCTGCCCACAGTCTATCTGACATTGTTTCTGTCTCTTCCTCCCTGTCTCTCTCACCGATTTCTGTTGTCATTCTCTCTAAATGCCTTTATGTCTCCGTCTTTTTCTCTAAAATCTTTCTCCCCACCCCCGCCAATTCTTTCTTTCTAGCATAATATATTAATTTCAAATGTCATTGCTGATGTGTGTATTTTGGGTTTATAAACAAATGTTTTAATTAAGATGGGGCATATGTCAGATAGGATTTTTCTCTGTTTCTGGTTGTATATAAATATTGTTTATGACCATCCAGATTTGTATAATGATGAGGTTTTCTTACTAATGTTCGTACAAGTTGCGTAACTATTATTTTGTATTACCTTTATTTGTGTGTTGGTAAATAAGTCTGTAGTATATTCATTTATTTTGTTTTGGTTTTTTTTAAAACCATTTTTGGTAAGGATTGCAACCTGACATACAGTTCATTTTATTCCCACCCACCCCTTTCTTTTAATAACAATAGTAAGCGATTACTTTTTTAAAAACCTACCTGAACATTTATTTATTTTCCTCTAATCACGCCACTTTGTCGCAGTTCTTTCATGACGTCATATGCAGGTCAGCAAGATGGTGTCCCAGTGTGTATGCGTGTCGCCTTAGTGTTATAAATCCGCGCCACTATGAATCATTACACAAATGACATCTTATTTGTGTCGCATTATATCCATCTTGCCAGTGTTACAATGTGTACATCTTGTCATTGTTATAATAGTTTGTTATTCTTACAATATACCATATTATGTTAGTCTTTTTTTTTTAAAGCATGGAAGTGCAATAATAATTGTAGGCAATTTTTTAAAAAACCTACTTGAATATATATTTATTTACCTCTAGTCACGCGACTTTGTCGCAGGTCTATCATGACATCATACACAGGTCAGCAAGACTGCTCCAATTTGTATGCGGGGCAACCTAGTGTTAAATTTCCGCGCCAGTGTGAACGATTATAAACAGGAGTTCTTGTCAGTGTAGTACTGTGTCTATCCTGTCAATGTTACGTTATATATCTTGTTAGTATTACAGTTTATAGCGTTTGTTAATTATCTTGTTACTGTTGTAGTGTATTGTCTTTGTCAGCTTAACACTGTATATATCTTGTTAGTGTTGTAGTGTATTGTGTTTGTCAGCTTAACACTGTATATATCTTGTCAGTATTTATTTGTATATTATGTTAGAGTTGTTCTGTGTGTGTGCGTGTATTTATCCATTAACTTTCTTCCGCCACCCCCCCACCCACCCCCACCACTACCAAAAGAAAAAATACCCCAAAATAACATGAAATGAAGTAGATAACAAAATGTACAATGAATACTTATTTGTATGCCTGAGAATGACGTGTTTGTTTATCCTCGGCTGTTGTCCTCTTGGAACACGCCCTCGTGACTAAAGTCGATACATTCCAGGTATAAAAATGTGGCAAGCAATAAAAAATGTAGTTATTGTCGCACTGGCCTTTATAAGGTAAAATATAAATACATATTTGATTGAATATAGAGAGAACGGAGTAGAGAAAATATGCGACGGAGAGAGAGAAAGAAAGAGGAGAGGGTAAAAGGGGTGCAGAAAAAGAGGGAGGGAGAGTAAACAGGAAAGAGAGAGGATGGGGAGAGAAAGGGGGAGAGATGAGAGAGGGAGAAGTGGACCTAAGCTACTCCTAAAATTTGAAAATAAATTTCTGTTTAATTACTTTAATGATGTTCGAATAGGCATTGTTGTCCTGTTAAAAACGCTGTTTGCTTCATAGTCGCTATGTTCTGTTTCGTTTCCTTGATAAATAATTGTTCTCTACACACACTTGGTAACATCAGTCCTCTCTTTAAGGTATGGTACTTCGGTATGTAAAACTCAAAACCCTTTAAACCCTTTTTAAAAAAACAAACCAAGAGTAGAGTAATTGCAAAGTTTGGTGAATCTAGCCAATAATCAATACGCATCTAATGCTCTACTTGGGGCATAGCTACCGACGGCGACCTTTCTACTTTTAACTGACCTACTTTTATTCGCAATGTTAACAGGTCGACCGAGAAGGCAAAGAGTTATCTGTTCCGAGTCGAGGCAATACTGTCTGCCCGACCGTCACACAACGCAACCAGTCACCGCTTAGTCAGTACAGAAAACTAGGTCGACGATGGAAATTTCGTCAGCGCAGATGGCCAAAGTTCAAGTTGTAATCAAGTTGTAATCAAGTTGTAATCAAGTTGTAAATACATTATATTATTAAGGCGAATACTGAATGAAACAAAATAATGCCGAGCATGTGTGACTACGGGTATCTATCTATATGTGGGTTGAATAATGGATTGTGCATCGGGTATGAGTATTGGGTCTCTTCTATACAGATGACTGATTTCAATGGCTAGTAATCAAACAATAATAATAATAGATAATGAACTACCCGGGTCAAATATTTGCAAACATGAACCTTTAAGTTTAAACACTTTTCTTCCCTAGACATCAGAGTACAAAATGTAACTGAAGGGAAGGTGTGATTATTACAGAGATAAACGCTTACCCTGGTCTATGGCAAAACTTTTTTCCGATTTTGTAAACGCCTGTCTAACGGACTGTTCACTAAGCCCGTAATTGATTGATTCGCCCACTTTTTGTTTATGGAGGTTTGAAATGTAGACATCTTAAATGATTGAACTGATTGGCCATATACCAGAACAACAATCTAGCCAGGATGACCAACTTCCATTCTAGACGTCATAAAAAAGAAAATCGCCTGACTGTAACTAGTAAATATTTGAGTTGCTACAATTGAAATAGCATCATCAACATCTCGCCCTTTTCGTGACTGTCCTCATAAGCATTCATCTGGTGTTAGGACATTGCAACATGATTTCCTAACCAATCCATTAACAACTTGTATAAACAAGCTTCTATGTTTGATTTTACAAGTCTCATCGTCTGCTTCGAGCTTCTTACATTCGGTGGGCTCTGCTATCATGTTCTGCTTCAATCCCCTTGTGTACACTGTCATGTTCTGCTTCAATCCCCTTGTGTACACTGTCATGTTCTGCTGGAAATCCCTCTGGTATAATGTTATATTCTGCTGGAAACCCCTTACATTCTATGGACCCTGCTATATGTTCTGCATCAATCCCCCCCCCCCCCCCTTACGTATACTGTCGTGTTCTGCTCGAAACCCCTTACGTTCTGCTTCAATAAACTTCGTACACTGTCCTGCTCTGCTTCTACCCGCTTACATTCTATGGGCCCTGATATAGTATGTCGTGCTTCAATCCCTTACGTACACTGTCATGTTCTGCTTGAAGCCACTTTAGCTGTACTATAATATATTCTGTTTCAAACCACTTATGTTCAATGAGCTGTACTATAATATGTTCTGTTTCAAATCTCTTAAGCATTATGTAATAGCTATCAACTTCATTTACAGCCCGCTCTGTTACTAGACCCCATATACACTTTATTACTAGACAATCATTATATGCTCTGCTTTCAGACACCATTGCAACAGACTGCTATCGAACCCCTTTATAACTTGATCAGGTACCAAAATTCCTTATTAGCCTGATCATGTACCAGAATCCCTTGATAACCTAATCATGTACCAGAATCCCTTGATAACCTAATCATGTGCCAAAATTCCTTATTAGCCTGATCATGTACCAGAATCCCTTGATAGCCTAATCAAGTACCAGAATCCCTTGATAACCTACTCATGTACCAGAATCCCTTGATAACCTAATCATGTATCAGAATCCCTTGATAACCTAATCATGTATCAGAATCCCTTGATAACCTAATCATGTACCAGAATCCTTTTATAATCCGATATAATACAAGCTCCGCTGCAGTCTGCCTTAGCACCAATCATTACAACTTACTCTGCTATTAAATGTCTTGAAAAACTGTACATCATAATTCCCTCAATCTATAACCGGATGTACTATTAGAGCAAATTTGCAACCTGTTCTATCATGTCGCCTTTATGCCACATCGTACTACCAGACCTATTTTAGCGTATGTTCGCCAGCAGACCATTTACAACCATATCTATCACCATACCCAATTTATAAACTGTTATATTGCCAGATTCTTACAACAACACTGTCTATCAGAAACCTGCCTTTCCTATCAGACCCCATTACATCTAACTCTACTATAAGACATCCTTACAACTATATCTACTACAGGATACCTTCCTTACAACTATGTCTGCTACAAGATACCTTCCTTACAACTATACTACAAGATACCTTCCTTACAACTATATCTACTACAAGATACCTTCCTTACAACTATATCTACTACAAGATACCTTCCTTACAACTATATCTACTACAGGATACCTTCCTTATAACTATATCTACTACAGGATACCTTCCTTACAACTATATCTACTAAGGATACCTTCCTTACAACTATATTTACTACAGGATACCTTCCTTACAACTATATCTCCTACAAGATACCTTCCTTTCAACCATCTCTGCTATCAGACTTCATTGCAGTTTGTTTTGCCATCATAATCCTTGACCACTTGCTCAATATCAAAACAGTGTATACCGTGATCTTCTTTCAGACCATTTATTCACTACAGTTCCCTTCACAATTTGTTCTTTGATAAGATGTCTTTACACATTTCTCTACTACCAGATCCCTTTACAGTAATTCTTGTATCAGATGTCTTTACAAATTGGTCTACTACCAGTCCCTTAAAAATATCTCATCATAACTTGCCCTATGACAGATCCTCTCATTTTGCTTGCCCAATTATAATCTATAATTATAGATTCTCGCATCTTTCACTATTATAGATTCTCACATCTTTCACTATTATAGATTCTCACATCTTTCACTATTGTAGATTCTCGCATCTTTCACTATTATAGATTCTCACATCTTTCACTATTGTAGATTCTCACATCTTTCACTATTATAGATTGTTACAAACAAGTGTAGTTACGTTGCCCTAACAGATACCTGAGATTGTAAACAATTAACTGCGCTGGTGGCCTTGCTGTATTTTACATTTAAATAAAGAATCACTGTTACAAAATACTGTAAACTGTAATTTTAAGTTTTACACACAAATGAAACATAATATTGTAATATTACATATCAAAAATGAAAAAGACATTACAATTTCACAAGACACAATTTAAAAATAATGTACACTATGATTTTAAGTGTGGAAAATACTTAACATTGTAAATGAATTAATAGAAAATACTTTAGTAAATTTAAGTGTCATACAAAGAAAATATTACATTGAATTACTAAGTGCAAATGGAAAACAGTTTACACTGTACTATTAAATGTCACGAAAAGAAATTATTGACAGTTTAAAATTGTCTCACGAATGGAAGATACTTTACACTATAATGCTACTTAAGATATTCATGCCTGACCTATTTCACTCTCATGTGCACCCGACCGAATTCTTGGACATAGTGTGGGAAATGTAATGAGGGTGGATTCACATCACGTAGGTACAGATATAAGCAGTAGGCCCAGGACCGATTTATTTACATTTTAAAATAAAATTCATCGAAGCCCACGCTACTTGAAATGAAGTACAAAGATGACTGTGGCTATCGGACACCCCCGTTAATGATTCAGCAATGTTGAATGGCCAAGTGCGAAAAGAGAAAAGTTCGGTTGCGTGGCGCCAAATAAGATTCCTAAAAATAGAACATGCGCAACGTAAACTTTGCTTCTGGAGCGCGCGTGATATTTCGAGCAATAGTCTAGTTCAGAGTCACGTGAAGTCGAGATTCAAAAAACCACCTCTAAAATGCTAGGAATAAAGCAAGTAGATGTACGACAGCTGTCGCAGAACAACAGCTATTACTGAGCCTAACTGTCGGGATTAACAAGAAAACAAGGAGAGATGAAATTAATTCCGTCCGACATCTTTGGCAACTACGGTTAGTGAAGAAATCCGTGAAAATAGCCATGGCAATTTTTGTAATGCCAGGCAGTATGATCAGGGTTGAATTTACACCTTTGCTTTTCGTCTGTGAATTCAATTGTACACATCTTGATCTAAAAAATATTTACTCTGGAATGGTCTTAGATTGGCTTTATTCGGATTTAGGATCAGTCATTTCCTGAAATGAAGATTTGCTCCAATACGGCTTGAGGGATTCAAAGGAATCAACATTAACGCGACTCACTAGATTGTGATAAGCTATTTCTCACAAGATTATCAGTGTAGTTCAAAGGGGATGTGATAATGTTCATTAATGAAGATAAACGTCACCGTGAACTCTATAAAGATGTGATAATTTAATTCTAGGAAGATAAACTTGATCTTTATATAACGATATGATAATTTACTTCGCAGATGATAAATTTCAATGTGACTCTGTGGGGATGTGATAAGTGACTTCACAAATGACAAACACTAATGCATGTTCGTGGGAATGTGAAAATGTCATTCGAATAAGATGAAGTAAAACTCCGTACGGATGTGATATATTACTAGAAAGAAGAGGATAAACTAAAGAATAATTCTGTACAGGTGTGATATTTTACAAAGGCAGAAGAGGATAAACGAAAAAGTAATTATGTACGGATGTGATATTGTACTAGAAAGAAGATAAAATAAAGAATAAGATTGGGTGTTGGGATATTTTTCCAGACAGAAGTGAATACACGAAAGCAATTCTCTACGTTTGTGATATTTTACTACACAGAAGAGGATAAACGAAAACAATTCTGTACGTGTGTGATATTTTACTAAACAAAAGTAACTCTGTACGGGTGATATTTTATTAGACAGAAGAGGACAAACGGAAAAGTAATTCTGTACGTGTGTGATATTTTACTCGACAGAAGAGGATAAAAGGAAAAGTAATTCTGTACGTGTGTGATATTTTACTCGACAGAAGAGGATAAAAGGAAAAGTAATTCTGTACGTGTGGGATATTTTACCAGACAGAAAAGGATAAACGTAAACTTCAATATGCACTCAGATGACAGTTATTTCACATAAAAAGGTGAAGTTCGTTGACCGTGATGCGTATGTGATAAAGAAATTATTTTCCAGAAAACAGACTTCAAAGTGGTTCTCCTGGAACTGTGAAATTTTCTTCTAATAGAAATAACTTCAATGGGTGCGGTGACTTACCACTCAGGAAAGGTAGGTCTGGGTGGGTTTTAATTTTTCGGAGTCAATAACAGAAATTACAAACTAAGAAGACGAGTTTGGTCACCATAACCTTAGTCACCGTAACCTTCGCTATTCAGTCAACATAAAATAGAAAGACGCTAATTGGACAGACGAAACGGATAGAAGACGGACAGATAGTTAAAATAGATCATTAGGAAGCTAGAGACACACAAATACTTAGATACATCAATAGAGAGAAAGATAGTTAATTTAGTTACATAGGTCAATAAAAAGACAGAGACGAACAGATAGAATAAATAGATAGAAAGATAAGTCAGTAGCTAAATGAACAAACAGAGATCTGGGCAAATGAAAGAGCTAAACATAAAATGTTACACTGACAAATATTCAAACAAAAAATATTCACCACATCTTTATTCCATTTTTTATTATCACTGTTGCTGAGGAAACTAAAAATACACCAAAGCAATTTGCAATATGCAAAAAACCCTTACCTGGTGTTATCTTTTAAAACCATCTAAATTCTAAACAAATACGTTTTGAAAACCAGGCAAAATGCTTCTTTATATTTAAAATTAAATTAAAGTTTGGATGGAATATCTATCTATAAAAGGTGATTTATTTTAATTTTAACAAAAAACAACGGTTTACGTAAACACAACAAAAAAACAAATACATAGGTAGGGTTATGACCGTACAGGGGAGAACTCACATTTAGGTGTGTTCTAAACTATGAGCTACACGTCAAACTGATAATGACTGCCTTTATGCAACGAATGTGTGTACTACATATATCCGACCTTGAAATGTGAGATTCTAATAACGAGATTTACGTGCCACTGAGTATACGGACTTAAGAAAGGTAATCTGCTGCCAAATAAGAAATTCTTTCGTGCCAAATTTAGTTAGGTGTGGATATAATTTAAATATTTATGTAATATACAGGTAATAGCCGAATAACTAAAATATCGTGCATTTAACATCAACCACTTCAACCACTTCCGAAGGAGTCACTCTCGATCTCTCGAAGTGCTCGAATAAATTTGCAACACTCCACTAAACAAAGGCTGACCGCATGTCGCCATGCTATTTGGTCTTCATGGCGACCCAGCACATTAACAAAACACTCCACTGATGCTGACCACAAGCCGTTGTGTTACATAGTCTTCATGGCTACCAACCATATTACACAACACTTCACTAATAACGACTACATAAGGTCATGCCACAAGATCTTATCATGGCTGCCAATGACAGGACACAACACTCCATTGATAATTGTAGCATACGGCATGTCGAAAAGTATTTTCACATCCACCAACGACAGGACACAACACTCTTTTGATAACTGTCACATACGATCATGTCACGAGGTCTTTTCATAGCTACCAATGACAGGACACTACACTCCATTAATAATAGCCACATAAAGTCCTGTGACAAGGTCTTTTTATAGTTAGCAACGACAGGACATAGCACTCCATTGATAAAAGCCACATACAGTCATGTCGCAGTCTTTTCATATCTACCAACGAGAGGACATAGCACTCCATTGATAAAAGCCACATACAGTCATGTCGCAAAGTCTTTTCATATCTACCAACGACAGGACATAGCACTCCATTGATAAAAGCCACATACAGTCATGTCGCAAAGTCTTTTCATATCTACCAACGACAGGACATAGCACTCCATTGATAAAAGCCACATACAGTCATGTCCCAAAGTCTTTTCATATATACCAACGACAGGACACAACACTCCATTGATAACACCTATATAAGAACATGCTGCCGCAAGGTCTTTTCGTATCTATCAACGACAGAACAGGTCACTCCATTGATAACAGCCACATAAGGTCATGTCATATCTACCAACGACAGGACAGGTCACTTCATTGATAACAGCCACATAAGGTCTTGTCATATCTACCAACGACAGGACAGGTCACTTCATTGATAACAGCCACATAAGGTCTTGTCATATCTACCAACGACAGGACAGGTCACTTCATTGATAACAGCCACATACGGCCATGTCGCAAAGTCTTTGATGTTACCAAGCAAGCAGGAAAGCGCTGTAACGATTGCTGAGAAAGAAGCAAACAATAGTGATGTGTCTTTGTGTTACTGCTCATCATGACTGTACGCGAATCTTACATTTTTTTTTTTTATAACTGTCAAACGCCCTCCCATTATGCCCATAAAATCTCAAACTTTCTTTAGACAATATACAAAGTATCTCCTATTATGCCCATAAAATCTCAAACTTTCTTTAGACAATATACAAAGTATTTGTGTAACACATTTTCTCGGTGTGGAGTCGCAATATTTTAAATGAAAGGATCTTTTCTTTACTGTTTGGATTGAACACTAAAAGAAGAATAACTCGTTATTTAAAAAATAATTATCTTGCAACGGGAAAGACAGGGCAGGGTTTCGTACATATCTGGTCTATCATCGTCGGTCATATTACTCATTATCGTCATCAATATGAAAATGTTAAAAAGCTTGCCTTGTAAAGCAGGTTAAAACCACGTACATACAAAAGTTAAAAGAACGTTAAAGGAGCAGTTTAACAATTCCTTTTACAAAACAACATTAAAGGAACAGTTTAACAATTCCTTTTACAAAACAACATTAAAGGAACAGTTTAACAATTCCTTTTACAAAACAACATTAACGGAGCAGTTTAACAATCCTTTTACAAAAGCATGAGTACACGTAAAAAATTAACAAAATTAAAAAATGTAAAAAAGAAACAAATAGCCAAATAACACACACGCATATGAATGAACAGTTTTACAGTTGTAAATTAGTTTGTTCTCATGTTATCGGCAGAAATGAACAGAATCTTCGGCTGCACTTCATGCTCTTGGGTGATGATTGGATCTGAAACATACAAAGTGATAAAGATGAAGCCAAAATGACAACAGAATGTCACCATACAAAGAGATAAGTAGAATGAGGTCAAAAATACCAACGGAATACCACTATATAAAGAGATAAGAATTTGAGGTCAGAACACAAAGAGATTAAGAAGGATGAGGTCAAAATATCAACAGTATATCACCATATAAAGAGATAAGAAGGGTGAGGCCAAAATACCAACAGTATATCACCATATAAAGATATATGAAAGATGAGGCCAAAATACCATTACCACCATAAGAATACTTAATAAAATATATATAACTGAATTAATGAATCGAATAAAATTAAAGCCAAAGTCTGCGTTGATTTTTATTTTAAAATACACCAGGTGAACATGAAATTGAACCGGGCAAGAACTTAAATAAAAACAGAAAGAAACAAAAAGCAGAAAACAACAACGAACATAAATGAATGGAGTTTTCAGTTTTTCACAGACAAGAACACACGTAAAATGACACATACACAACCAGCAAGAAATAACTACAATAAACGAAAGGTTCGAACCCGAAACTGTTATTTCGTATTTTCCATGGCGACCCAGAGTAGACTCTTGGTACGGTCCGGTGGGGAACGTCTGCAGGTTAAGGGTCCCAGTTCTCTCCGGTCTGGCGGTCATCCCATGTTCTTGGACTCCTGCCAGCTGGTAACCTCCTAGATTCCTGTTTACAGGCGACAGTCTCAGAGTCCTACGCTTCCAAATGACGCCACCGATGAAAACGGCTATAGCCATACAGACTACCATGGTAATGCATATTCCTACAATAGTAGCCGGAGACAGGTGACCTTCAGCAGAGCCAAGAGGTGCAAGAGGCAATTGGAGATTTTGGACATTGTTCAAACTCTCTGTAAAAGATGAAAAAAATAACACAACACCACCTTTAAACATTTAATTTAGAATTCAAGTTAGGTAGCGTCAGTTAGGAAATAAACATGATACGTTCCTAACTGTATATTCCAATTTATCTTTTCAAAGGTCCGCAGTATAAAGAGTCAATACAGCTGATAATCAAACACCATGTGTAGTGTCTGAACATAGCGTACCTTACTCAATGACTCAGTTTCGTACTGACTGAAAACAGTCACCCATCGTGTGCAATGGACTGATACCATTTACCGTGCTCAATAATTAATAGTCCCATACCATACCCAGGGACTGATAATCATGTTCCAAACTCACTGACTGACATCCCATACCGTGCTCAATATACCATACCCAGAGGTTGATATTCACATAAACAAACTCAGTGATTGATAATCACATTTCCAACTCAATGAATGACAATCATGTATTATAGTCAGTAACCGATTATACTATATTTAATCACTGATAATACATAAGTATTCAATGACAATCATAAAATATACTAATTGACTGACAATATATTCTACAGTCAACGACTGACAAATGGCATATCGTACTCAATCATTAACCATCACACATTATACTCGTTAACTGGTGAATGATAGTTGCATATTACATTCAGTGAGTGAAAATAATTAATCACACACATTACTCAGTGATTGAACATCATAAACCATTCTCAATGACTCACAATCAAATACCGTACTCAGTGACTAACAATCATATACTGTACTCAGTGACTAACAATCATATACTGTACTCGGTGGCAGATAATCACATAATATACTCAATGAATGACAATTATATCACATTTAGTCACTGATAGTGATAGTCACATACCATACTCAGCAACTGTCAGTCATATATCATGCTCAGTGCCTGACAATCACTTACTCAGTGACTGGCAAACATACCGTACCGCACTCATTGACTGATAATCATGTACTAATCTCAACGACTAACACAGTCCCATATAGCACTCCTTTAAATCTGATAATTATACACCCACACTCGGCGACCGATAAACACATACCTTACCATACTTATTGACTGATAATCATGTATTAACCTCAATGACTAACAATCTCAATCAGCGATCGTTTCAAGTTTGATAATTGTACATCATCTTCAAAGAATGACAAATACATAATAGAGGCCCTACTTAATGAATGACAAAAAAAATCACACACCACATTTAATTACTAATAATCCAATACCATAGTTAGTGAGTGTTGATATTTGACAGATATTTACCTGACACAGTGCTTGATATTCATACAATGACGGACAATCATAAACTAATCAATAAGTGAAAATTACAAACCATATTACCAACTTTCAATCACATCCGTCCTCATTGACTGATCTTCGTGTAACGTACTCAGAATTGGTAGGCCTAATGTAAGCTAAAGACTCGTACGACATGTAAATCTCCTCGTCCCGCATTGAAAATGTTTAACTCCGAAAAAAAATTTGATCGCAAAATGTATGATTCCGAAGAAAGTTTTTTTTCGCAGCTTACCTGGACAGAGTGCCCGACACTGGTCTTCGGTTTTCGTTAACGTTGCAGAATTGCAAATGTCATAGCACTCCTCGCAGTTGTTCGTTACATCGTCGTAATAACGTCCCTTGCCGCATTTCAGTGTGGCCGAGTCGCTGCCAGGTGACCGGGCGAGAATTTGTATGACTGGAACCAGAAGTAATGTAACAAGTGTAAACCGCGCCATGTAAAACTTTGTTGTAGCGCTGACGGTATATGTGGACTTTTAAGTCTTGTGTCAAGTTTTGCTCTTTTTATTTTCTCCAGTATTATATCAGCTTTACTGATTTGTCCATAAATACCAATACTTCAAGTTTACCTTTCTGCTAATGACCTCTTGATATGCCTGCCACTTAGCGATCCGAGATTGATTTCACAATGAGACAGCTTTCTCAGCATCGTTGACTCACTGGGCTCTAGAGTTAAATTCACTAACTGAGCCAGCCAGTGTAGATCATGACTTGGCACGTGGCTGTCAAGTAGTTTCCTGCCTTTTGCCAGACGACGACTGTTCGTCACTTTTTTTCTTCAGGCCCGATTGCATCACACCTAAATATAGCAGTGATGACACCCTTACCACCTATCAATTCCCGCTCGCTTAGCGGTTATCGAGCGTTAAGCATAGGATGTGAAGCTGTTGGTCCGCAACATATCAATTTGAAGAAAGTTATTAGTGTTGCAAATGGTGGTTTAAAAGAATTTTTTTTTTCTCCAGATGACATCTACTGACAGAATTTGCAAACAAATAGCCAAACGAGTGCAAATTCATGATAGAAGTTTCAATTTTGTTTCGTACTAGTCGACGTATTTTTTAACTGTTGTGAATGTGTACATTTCCATTTTTAAGGTCAGTGTGGATGTCAGCCATTTCTTTCGGATGAAAGTAGAGATTCTAACTTCATAAAACCTCCGAGACATTGTCCTATAGGCAAAGTATTTTGTCCCCCCTCTCCCCCCCACACACCACATACACTCTTCTTGCACTATTTTCTTCTTTGATAATTGTACATCATTCTTGTTTCCGGAGCTCGTTTGTTTTTGGCTGAAAGTGCCTTCTGTTAAAAGTCGCGTTGTATCTGTGTGTATATGAATTATGATGTGAACTTCACATGTCTGCTGAGGCTCCAGCAGGGTTAAAAATACATTTTGGGTAAATTCTATAATAGTAGTTACAAAGGCTATTGAGTCCTGTTATTGTGCGTTAAAGGGACTAGACACACACTGGCCACAAACAGTTCTCGCTAGTAGATCTATAAAGGTATGGAGAAGGGCACAGGTCTGAGATTAGGGAAAAAAGGAGAAAAATGTACCTATTTTCTAAAGATCTAGATCTAAAGGTAAACTGGCACTTTGAGGAGGAAGGCATATATTTCAATTGGGTGGGGTGGAAGGAGTGTGATAAACACTGGTGCAAAGTAGTTCGTACAAGATGGAGTTTCCATGTGTCTGTGTTGTCTCTTATTACGACGTCAGAGGGCGTGCCTATAATCCCTAATGTGACGTGGTTAGACCAACCGTGACACCTTTTGTTTAGCAACTTGCTTCTGTGCGTGTACGTGTGTGGGTTTCACGCGCGCGCGTATTTAGATGCATATGTCTGTGTTAAGACTAAGAGGGTCTAGGAAAAAGACTGTTTTTCTATTGCACTTGGCGTCAAGCCAATTCATCGCAATCCATCTTTTGCTGTAGCGATGTCCTACTGTACAGTGAGGCAGGTTGAGGAGGCTGCTGTTAAGTTTGATGAGGACGTGGCCTTCCTTCTTCACAGTACTCCGAAGCTGACTGGCACACTAAATCTGTCCAACATTTTCTTAGTTTTAAGCAACCCTTTAACAGGGCTCACCATTGTCATTATCACTGACGTTAAGCAGATTTGTAATCATACGAGGCTACCGTAAATTCTGTCACGTTTGTCATATAATTATGTATGTTTTTGTAACAGGCCCAAACTGGGATTTATTAATTATTATTCTTATTTAATAATTATTAATGGCGGCTCAGAACTTGCCAGTGTCTTTATTCTAATTAGCTAACTGCTTTCTGAGTGTACGTGCGAAGCTGATTATGTTGCCGTGTGGTCTGGACACCCTTCTGTGAGATAATCTTGGTAGTCCTTTTCATGCGCATATACAATACCACACACACATACACACACACACACACACACACACACACACACACACACACACACACACACACACACACATATATATATACAGCAGATTTACACATCACACACCATACATACACATCAATAAATAAATAGTACAGAATTACAGAAAGCTATATTTATAATTCAAAATACGAAATGCACAGGATAAAATAAAATAAAACTAAAAATGAAATGAACCTGTTAAGTGTAAGAGTAATAATTTGGTAGTACACATTAGTTAGTGAACTTCCGGTATGCATGACGTAAAAGCTGGAAAACATTTCTCCTAATGGCGCAGTCATAAGGACTAAACATGTTGACGGGGACTTCTTTGTTGAAAACTGCTTCTTTTTCTTGACCTCGATTTGAATGCCTCGCTCGGTCAATATTTGAATGTTTCTCTTGGCCTCGATTTGAAGTTTCGCTTGACCTCGATTTGAATGTTTTGTTTCGGCCCCGATTTGAATATTTTGCTTAACATCGATTTGAACGAAGTTGACAATTTACAATAAATGTTTATTATCATCAGTTGTAAACTCGAACTTTGTCTTAAGTCTGTTTAAACCATGTACAGTATTTAAGTGGCGATAGAGTTCTTAAACTTGCCAGACTAAGTGCTTTCTTTGCGTCATAATAAATAATTTGTGTTGTACTGTCACCATGATTGGGAACGGACCTTGCAATATTTTGCTACGAATTTAAAAGAAAATTAGAGTCAACCCATCCCATGCATTCAAATACTGTTCATTGCGAAACTAAGGGCATATGTTATCAAGGCTTTAAAATTCTTCCGGATGTGGGAGAATATAGCCGACCGGTGGGGTGTCTTAGCGGAAGTGATTTTTGGCTTTTTATGTTTGTTTGGTTGTAGTTTTGTCACTGCACGAGTACAGTCAATTTTGCGTGTAAAATTGAAGTAAGAAAATCTGGAGAAAATATTAATGAGAAAAAGCATCATCTATCTATCTATCTATCTGATCTATCTATCTATCTATCTATCTATCTATCTATCTATCTATCTATCTATCTATCTATCTATCTATCTATCTATCTATCTATCTATCTATCTAAAACCATCCATCCATCTATCTGTTATTCGTTATAAAATGCAGACGACATCAGGATATTGTACATATTCACTCGATATTTAGAGGTCATTCTCATGACCCAAGGAAAGTAGATCTCTCTCAATCTCTCAAGGTATCTCTACCTCTATTTCTCGAGTCTATACCCGTCCCATTTTCTTCAAGTCAAAGTAATCCTATTATATTAATTTTTAAAAAAAAACCTCTGACAGTGAGTCTTGAATGCTACCATCCATCTATCTATCTATCTTTTATTCGTTACAAGATGCAGAGACATCAGGACATTGTAGTTATATTCACTCGATATTTAGAGGTCATTCTCATGACCCAAGGAAATTAGACCTCTCGATCTCTCGAGGTATCTCTACCTCTATTTCTCGAGTCTATACCCGTCCCAAAGTCAAAGTAAACCTATTATATTATTTTTTTTTAAAAATACCTCTGACAGTGAGTCTTGTATACTTAAATAAATGTATTAAAAAACTTTTAAAAAATTGTTAACAGTCACTGCTGACCAACCTTTTACCGAATTACGCAAACTAATATTTTACAAGAAATATTTGGACCGAATTGTACAAAATGATATTCACTATATGATAAATAAATTTAAAGAAAAAATATTATTTGATGTTTGTACGCATACAGTTTGAAAACTTATATCCACGGTTTGAGAATTATACTGCTAACTTTTGCACAGTGCATCGTTTTCAGTAATATACGCACAATACAATGTATAGCATTGCCGAGTACAGATTAAAATTGTCAGTAATATACGCACAATACAATGTATAGCATTGCCGAGTAGAGATTAAAATTGTCAGTAATATACGCACAATACAATGTATAGCATTGCCGAGTACAGATTAAAATTGTCAGTAATACACGCACAGTACAATGTATAACATTGCTGAGTACAGATTAAAATTATCAGTAATATACGCACAATACAATGTATAGCATTGCCGAGTACAGATTAAAATTGTGGCCATGATTGAACACCATACACAGTAAAACCTGAATGGCAACTGGTGCAATGTAGTCCTGAACATTGATAGTCTAATGTTTGTATACTTATAAATTATTTGCACCAACAAATTGTTTTATATTGGCGATTGGTATATGATGATCCGGGGCCAGTATTTTAATATATCACCATCACGGTACCACTAACACCAACAACTACGGCATCATTCTTCACGGACGATGACCAGAGGGCGCTCTGTTTGAAGGAAAGAGAAGCAAGATAAATAGTCTTTTGTACTAGAATGTCTCTATTTCAAAACTCTACCTGAGACTAATTATGTCAACTTAAAGCTCTACCTGAGACAAACATTGTCATTTGAAAACTATAGCTTAGAAATATGTCTGTGTAAAACTATACCTGAGACAAACGTTATCAATTTAAAATTTAATCTAAGACAATTATTGTTAATTTAAAACTATACCCAGGACAAACATTATCAATACAAAACTTACCTAAAACAAATATTGTTAATTTTAAACTATACCTGAGACAAGCATTATCAATTAAAAATTATATCTAAGACAATTATTGTTAATTTAAAACTATACCCGAGACAAACATTATCAATACAAAACTATACCTAAGACAAATATTGTTAATGTAAAACTATACCTGAGACTAATTATGTCAACTTAAAGCTGTGCCTGAGACAAACATTGTCATTTGAAAACTATACCTTAGAACGAAGTCAGTTTAAAACTATACCTGAGACAGACTTTATCAATTAAAACTATACCCAACACAAACTATGTTAATTTAAAAATACCTGAGACAAACATTAAGACCAAAAAACTAATCCAACCAATATAATCATCGCATTTTGATGTAAAGATTTACAACTTATTTTCAGGAAAAATACAATTTTAAGAGTTTGTTTTAGTTTCATAAAAAACACGCTTTGATTTATTTATTAGTGCATTTTTTTTTTTAAGAAAGCGATATGATTTATCTATTAGGGCATATTAACAATTTTGATACTAAAATAATGTGTAATTATAGTTTATAGTTTATTTTAAAAAAAATGATAATCGTTCTAAATGGGAAAGCTATGCGGCATGTCGACCTTCTGTCTGTCTGTCTGTCTATCTATCTATCTATCAGTCTGTCTGTCTATCTATCCATCTGTATATCTGACCATTTTTCAAGTGAAGCCCACACACAAAGCAACAAATGTCAATGACAATACCTGGCAATGCAATTTGTTCATTCCCACTTCGTCCTTCGTGAGTCTCCTGGCAATGACGAATTCTTCTAGCGGAAGAATGCCACCGTTTCTTGTTAATCCATTTTAGAATAGCATTGTGCTTAAAAATGATAACGACAAGGAGAACAACGAATAGGAAAACAAATACAGCGATAACCACGCTAACAATAGCCAAAGGGAAATGATTTTTTCTTATGGTTACGGCCGAGGCGTTTTTGGTTCCTGTTCCAGAAGGTGTGGACTGCAATTGGTCCTGACCATTTGCAAGAGTTTGTGCATAAACTGGAAAAGAAAAGTTGTGAACATTTAGAATACACCAGTCATTATGTACTCAACACTACACAGGCCATTTAACTGAAAAAGAAAAATAGAGTACGCTTATACACAATGAATTTATTGCATAAATCTATTTTCTAATTATAGATAAAGTGATGAAGCAATGTAAGTGAAACGTTGCTACATGACACTATAATCTTTAAAGAATAAGATTATAACTGCTGCTTGGCAACTACAACTACTTAGAAGTAAAGGAATAAACACGGTAAGTTAGAAAAATGTCTAAGCCAAAGGCGCCATTGCGGCCCCTGTAATCTTTGATGCATACTTGCGGTGGTTCTCCTCAGAGACAAAGACTGCCTTCCTTCAAGTGCCATAGCTCTACCGTGTCCAGAAGGTGGAGAAGACAGTTGTCGAAGCGGAAATAATGAACGAAAACAAATACATTTTCTTTTCGACTTTCATCAACTTTTTTTCCCGATGTGCAAATAGTGCTTGTCATCCTTTCCAAAAGGACTCGTTACGCGTTGAACTCCCGTTTAAATTAGTTCACGCACTCTTTAATTTTGAAGTTAGCATTAAACGAAGCGTCCTCATTATTGTGCAGGAAAACAAAAATAGATGGCCGTCCTGTAAACGTTGTATGCAGACGGTGATTAGCGTCTTCCATTCAAAGTCAATCTTTCCTTTGACACGCAGTTGTAGCCGGAAACAAGTTAACGTACGTCTTCAGGCTTAAGTAGAAGAACAATGTTCTCACTTCCTTCTTTTGCCTTGCCATTACTTTAAAACCATGTTCTCACTCACTCCATATGCCTTGCCATTACTTTTAAACTATGTTCTCACTCATTCCGTATGCCTTGCCATTACTTTTAAACCATGTTCTCACTCACTCCATATGCCTTGCCATTACTTTTAAACTATGTTCTCACTCATTCCGTATGCCTTGCCATTACTTTTAAACCATGTTCCCATCACTCCGTAAGCCTTGCCATTACTTTTAAACTATGTTCTCATCACTGAGTATGCCTTGCCATTACTTTTAAACTGCATTTAGAGTAGAACCATGGACTCTGTCGGTTTTTGCCTGACACTAATTGCAGGCTCTCGAGTTGCTGTGGAGTGTTGTAACTTTGTTTCAGATAAAAGCATTAAAGTGATTTAACTCGGAGTGGGCGGTATCATTTAAGGATGTCATCATCTTTATGAACTTGTTCAAGTGCTCATTTGGAACTGTCCGTCAAATACTTAAATCCTCACAGAACGACTTCATTCCGTTAAACTTTAAAACTTCCATTTAAACTTTGGATGACTGCAGGACCGTTTATTTTGACTAATTTAATCTCAAGGTATTTTTTCCCATCAATTTTCGAGGCCTCAGATTTTACAGACAGTATGCTTGACAAGGTCACTGTACTCGTGTGCCCACATCAGGTACTCGCTGCATCGTTATGGGTCATATCCAGTGGCGTAGCAAGAAGGGCGGGAGGTCAGGGTAGTGGCATTTCGAGAGGGTAAAAAATAGAAAATTATTAAAAATCTGAAATTTTACACCAAAATGAGTTTTTAAGATTGTAATATGGTACTGTTTTTAACAGATTTTTCAACTGTAGCAATAGTATTATGTCAAATGAAGATAAATATTTTCAGTTAAATATTCATGTTTTATATTAAAGAATAATTTCTTTAAAACTTTCGTGGAATAATAAATAATTGTTCTATACCAAGCCTAGATTTTATGAAAATAAATATTTTGAGGGCTTTCCAGAATTTTGAAGGTTATCAATGGCCAACGGGGAGAGGGGGTGGGTGGGAGCAAATCTTACGACCGCCGCGGGCGGCAAAAACAGTTGCTACGTCACTGGTCATAGCATACGTTAACGAAATCAACTTGTAAAAATTGCTGCAAAATAAATATAAATACATTATTCGACTCTGACCTGGACACAACGCCCGACACTGTTCCTCGGTTCTGGTTATTTTCGAGTGCTGGCAAATGTCCCTGCAAGGCTCGCAGAGACCAGTACCGTAGTCGAAGAAGTAACTCTCACCACACGTCTGAGAGTTCACGTTCCTGACACTGGTGCACAGGCAGGTGAAAACAACCAGCAGAAATGACATGCTAAGCGAGAGACCAAAGCTTTTGATTCGCGTAAATTAAAGATTCTTTTTAAACAGTGTGACTTACTGGTCAGTGTGACAGGAATAAATGCTCAATTTATGCCGATTCGGGTTCTTAATAGTTTTATTTTCAGGGAATTCCCGATTTTCGATAAACGTATCGTCTGGACTTTCGCGGGGACTGCAGCCTACGCTATGTCGATTTCCTAATGCTCTGAGCTTAGATGACTAACGTACGTGATGTTACAGATTTGATGTTGGTAAACAACAGTTTAAGTATCGCAGAGGTTTTATGAAATGAAGTAAAATTATTTTCCACTGCCTGAGAAAAACCTGGTCATTGATTAATTATTAATTATTATTTATTTATTAATAAGGTCTGTCCACGAAGTATATCGACCGCACTCTTAGGTTTAATAATTCACTAAATGATTTAGAACAGGTGGTAAATGATTTAGAACAGGTGGAAAGCATGCACGTCACAAGTTTCATGTGCATGTCTGTCACAAGCCTCACTGTCACAAATCTCTTTCGCATGCATGCCACAATCTCATATTGAATTGGTGGTGTTGCTTTGGTGGTGGTAGTGTTCCAAAGAATACTTTTATATAATGAAAACATATTTGACCAATCATTTTCATAGTTTAAAAAAGCAAATAACAAAAACAGCAGAATAAATCAAAGAAACAAATCCTAATATATAAATAAGGGTATAGATTTCACAATATACTACCTCTCCCCACCCCAAAGCGTCCCCTTTTCAACATATTACAATCCCCCCCCCCCGCCCCCCCACATTCCTTTCTCCCTTCATTCCTTGCATAACACACTTTTTTCTTCCACACTCACAATTTTATATAGCAAACTTTACTCTTTCCACTCACATTCCTTGCATAACATACACTTCACATTCCTTGCATAACAAACACTTCACATTCTTTGCATAATATACACTGCGCGTTCATTGCATAACATACACTTCACATTCCTTGCATAACATACTTTAAAGCCCTTTACTGTTCAGACTTCCTGCCTTATTTCTAATTTTTCAAAGTTTTATTTAGATAAATGATGTAGTCTTTATCGCGTCGTATCAGTTAATCATCGCATCTTTGCAATTGAGAACCGTTAAAGGAAACTTTCCAGAAATGTTGGTTACCTTTAATGAAAAATGTAAATATAATTGTTATCGAATCGTTTTCTTTTGCTTGTAAATATGTGAGTACGTATGTAAATATGTGTGTGAAGCACGCAAGGAAATAGGAAAAGATGAGTTTACCATCACTTTCACCTCCATCAAAACCCTTGAATATTTTAACAGCCGTACGTGCTAAGAACATAATCAATGTTTTCGCAAATAAACAAGAAAAATTAAGAACACATCGAAGCCAAAAAAACAACACGGTCACACGTCAAGTTGCATTTAAAAAAAAAAAGAGGAAGTCTTTCGGTGTATAAATATATCGTCATCATTTAGCATGATAGTGCACATTTTAACCACTCCTGCCGTTTGTGCCTTGACTGAGCGCGCGCTGAAAATAATAACGAGCACTCGCGTCCGTTTGCTCGCAGTTGTCTGCCTGTAAAGTGCCATACATCTTCTTGCGTCCATGAGTGTTTGTATAGTGCCATATATCTTCTTGTGTTGATGGTTGCTTCTTTATTCTGTTTCTACCCTTGCATATTTCTACAATATCCTTATTTGTATTTATAAATGTTTCTATATCTTTTCGGTGGAAGAGTGTCACTGTTATGCATTTTTGTGTTCACGAAGTTCCTGCTATATAGAGGTATATAAGTCCTCGAGTCTTTTATGTCAGTGTGCATCCATGAGTTTTGCTTCTACAAGCATATTTTTGTCCACGGCGTTTCTCTTTATCTATTTGAGTAAATGAATGTTTCTTCTGTATGTCAAGCTATTTGAGAAATGAATGTTTCTTCTGTATGTCAAGCTATTTGAGTAAATGAATGTTTCTTCTGTATGTCAAGCTATTTGAGAAATGAATGTTTCTTCTGTATGTCAAGCTATTGTGCACGAGCTCACCTCTTCTGTATATGTAGACAAACAATATGTCTTCCATAACACTGCACAGGATGCGGTCTTTTAACAATTAAATATGAGAAAATCCCCCCCCCCCCATACAATAATAAGGAGGTAAGGATGAAAACTTCATTACATAACATCACTGGTGGTCCGAACCACTTCCTAGATCGATATAACTAAGATATAGTTTTCAACACGTGACATTTAATCAATTTATTTAATAGCTCATTGTCATTCTGAAACAAATTTAACAAAGACAAGGAACGCAGCAGAGCAAACCGTTATGTCCAGCTAAAACAAACAGGGCGGAACTTTTGACTAGTGCGGAATATGGCGAACCCTTAATGTCCATCTAGCACCAACAGAATCAAACCACGTCCATCTAGCACCACCAGAGTCAAACTATGTCCATCTAGCACCAACAGAATCAAACTACGTCCATCTAGTACCAACAGAATCAAGCTATGTCCATCTAGCACCAACAGAATCAAACTACGTCCATCTAGTACCAACAGAATCAAGCTATGTCCTTCTAGCACCAACAGAATCAAACTACATCCATCTATCACCAATAGGGTCAAACTACGTTCATCAATCACTAATAAGATCAAACTACGTCCACCAGCACCAATGAGATTAAACTACGTCCGTGTAGCATCAGTAGGATCAAACTACGTCCGTGTAGCATAAGTAGGATTAAACTACGTCCACCAGCACCAATGAGATTAAACTAAGTCAACAATAATCGTAAGCAGGAAACGCCCCCATTTGAATTTGAATTGAGGATCAAACTGCGACCATCTAATACTAATAGGATCAAACTACGTCCATCTAACACCAGTCTGACATAGATAACACCACCAGAACAGGAGCACATCCATCTAGCACCAATAGGGGAAAACAATGTCTGGCTAACACCAAGCGGTCAAAACTATGTCTAGATAAACCAAAGGCCAAACCTTTGTCCTTTTACTACCAAGACGATGGGATTAGTTAGCTAAGCCAGCATCCGTAGAGTGAAATTCATCTAGCAAACACAACAGGTAAGACTGCACGTCAAGGTAGCACACAATTAAGTGCTTAGCACTGTTCTTTGTTCGTTAAAGCAGCATTGTTATATGAATAGTGCAAGAAGCAACGAAGTTTTCATCTAATCTCTTCTACTGTCGACGTTTTTCTTAGTTTACTTTTGCTAGCGGAACCTTACTCAACCAAGATGCCCGCCAACTTTCCAGCAAAACACAACTGAGTTAATATATAGAAGATGGAATTGTTCATTTTTAATACTATTTTTTTTAAAAACCATACTAACATTTGTGCTTACAAAGCCTGACTAGTTGAACGGATGTGAAATTCTAATTCATACACACTCACACACACACGCACTGCTCCCACCACAGAACAGAACTAGAGGAAGAACGGACATTCATTGGGTAACATGATGTAACAAATCGCGCTCCCGGTGTTTGTTTTCGGTGGCCGTTTTTATTTTATTGTATCCACGGACGTGAACACTTAGAAACTATGGGTTGCCTAGGGAATCAAGACTCCATTTGGTGGAGAAATGCACTGTTTATTGATACAGAGATATGTGGGGTCTGCATATACCTATTAGATAAATAAAATATTAATACATACAGTGATATGTGGGGTCTGCATTTAGCTATTAGAGAAATACACTATTAATAGGTACAGTAATGTGTGGGGTCTGAATGTTACAGAGTCTGACAAATTCTGTGTCACGACCTCTTAACCCAATTGCTGTTTTTCAAAAATCAAAAATTTAAGAGGTCGTGACACAGAATTTGTCAGACTCTGTAACACTGAATTTAGCTATTAACAGATACAGTAAAATGTAGGGTGTAAAAATCCGGAAGTACTTAATTTGCTATCACTTGTTAAAACATGAACGGGATGAATTTTAAAAAGTCAGTTAATCAAGTTTTGAAATCTACAAGGAAGATCGTAATGGCATTCTGCTTTTTGGCGTGTGATAACGGCGAGTATCTTCAATCTAAATTGCTTGTGACTAAAGTAAATAGATAAACGAACAGTTGCATAGAAATATGGAAAAACAAGGAAGTGAAGATAAATGATTAGTATAATTATGGTTTTATGACTCTCTGAACTGAGGGGTTTGTTGGTCACTGGGTTTTGTTTTTGAGTCTTGGGTTTATGGTCAGTAGTTTATTGTTTTGGGATTTTAACCCTCCCTGGGGGCAGTAGACTGTCGGCACGTGTGTGGTTTTAACACTTTAAGTACACAGTTTGTCGATCTGTTCCTTTAGTACTATTTGAGTTCAGCAATCTACTGGTGTGTGGTTTTAACACTCTGTGAGGTTAGCAATCTACCGGTGTGTGGTTTTTTTTAACACTCTGTGAGGTCAGCAGCATCTTGACCTGTGTGGTTTTAACATCTCTGAGGTTTACAATCATCCAGTGTTGGGTTTAACGTTGTCGAGGTCAGCAATTTGTCGGCTTGTGTGGATATCTTTAAACACTGAGGTCAAGAGTATATGATTGAAACATTCTTCGTGCAATCTGTCGAAGTCTGTGTATGATTTTAACAATCTTTGATGTTATCTGTCTATCGAGCTATGTGTGGTCTTCACACGCCCTGAGGTTAGCAGTTTGTTGGTAGACAGTTTAACACTCTTTGTAGTAAGCAATTTGTCAAACCTTTGTGTCGTGGGTGTCTCACGGTCAGTCATTCAATTTCCACGGTTATGCAAAGGCTGAACAGCACTTCTGTTCAACACTTTCATTAAGCGAATCACCTTGCTTGACGGAATAGGCCCGGTTCTATTTCCATCAAGCAAAGCCATCAGGCACACCAATGGCAGGTGTGATCAGTCGTCATTCCAAGATGGCAGTTTTTGCCAACAACTCAATGCTCGCTTCAAGGATTTATAGATACAAAACGGAAAGAATTATTACGTTGTACAGAGATCGAGAGATTTTTTTTTGGAACCCAAAACATTAAAGGTATTGTAATTCTAGTGCCAGAGCTATTATTGCTGATTAAATAAGGTCATCTTCTGATGAGAGCTTACTGTCAGAAATTTCGTAGTTCCTGGCCATTTTGTGGAATATCATGTTTTGGTGACATGATATCCTGATCATGTGATAAAACATTTACATACCATCAAATTTGGGTTCATGCTGTTTAATCAATGTGACACAGTGTCATGCAGTTGTTGTTCAACTATCTGATGAAAATTATTGACCGTGGGACCGTGAGACCCCCACACCTCATGATAGCAGTCTGTCGGTGTGACGTTTTAACTGTCTGAGGTCAGCATTCTGTCGCTGTGTGGTTTTAAAACTCTTTTGATGTGAGCAGTATGTCGGTTATGAACTTAACACTCTAAGGTGCAGTCTATCGGTGTATTGACTGTACATTCTTTGAGACCAGCAGTGTGTCGGCCCTAGTGGTTTAACATTCTCGAAGGTCAGTAGTTTGCCAGCATGAGTGTACTCTTAATACTCTGTAAGATCAGCAATCTTTCGGTTGGTGGTTTTAACATTCTACGTGATTGTGAATTTATTGGTAGGCCTATGTGGTTTTAACAGTCCTCGACATCAGCAGTCAATTCTCGTGTGGTTTTTAACAGTCTACGAGATCAGCAGTCAATTGGCGTGTGGTTTTTAACAGTCTACGAGATCAGTGTTCTATTGATGTGTGGTTTTAACACTCTACGAGATTAGCAGTCTGTTGTTTTGTGGTTTCTGCACTCTACGAGATCGGCAGTTTATTGGTGTGCGGTGTTAATACTCTACGAGATCGGCTGTCTAATGGTACGTGGTTTTAACACTCTACGAGAATAACAATCTGTTGATGTGTGGTTTTAACACTCTTTGAGATCAGAAATCTTTTGGTATGTGGTTTGAACACTTTACGACAATCTTTTGGTGTCTGGTTCAACACCCTCTGATCTCAGCAGTCTGTGGTGTGTTTTAATTCTCTATAATACCTGCAACTTATTGGTGTGGGGTTCTCTCAAACACTAACCGACGTTAACGGTTTGTTGAGTTGTGAGTGTAGTACTCTCCGAGATCAATAGTCTGTTATTGTGTGGATTTAACTCTCTGAGGTCAGTAGTCTTTCGGTGTGTGGTTTTTCTGAGGTTAGACATCGGATCATCTTATGTGTAAACAAGAACAAGCTTATCGGTAGCCCTTATCGTAATACAATAATCAATAAAATTATTGATTAAAAATAAGATTGTTCACTTAGAACAAAAGTCTATACTCTGACACGAGCACTGTGTATCCTATTGGTACGTGGGTTCAACGCCTTTTTATTCAGTTTCAATCGTAGTTCGCCTCCCCATCTCTCCCCCCCCCCCACTCAACCACTCTGTTAGTAGGCCTCAAGGGGGACGGTCCCATTACTAATTTACTAAATACTTGTATTTGCAAAAAACATGCCCAGTACAAGAATTACAACTCTGCGTCATCGTCAGTAAGTCATCGACTTTAATTGCATAGTGTTGGTATCCATGACTACCGAAAATAAACTTCGGGTCTGGCACGCACTTACTACTGCATGCGTTATCTTAATTAAGGAAGGGGACTTGGTGTACAGTAGAGCACTATTTGGCTTTGGCTGAAGAGTCTTGGGTTCGCTTCCTACTCAGGGTAAAAAATGTACTCGTATCTCTTGACACCTTTCTATGCTCATATTGATAATGGCTTGGACACTATTTCTATGTAAGAAATGTGGTGTACAGTAGAGACTATTTGGCTTTTGCTGAATGAGTCCTGAGTTAACTTCCTACTCAGGGTAAAACAATGTACATCGGATCTCTTCACCTTTCTATGCTAATATTGTTGATAATGGCATGGACACTATTTCTATGTAGTCGGTGAGGAAAGGGTTAACAGATCATGAGCAACAAACTCAAAAGAGTGGGTTGATTCGTTAATCTCTCGAATATGACCTTAAAGTATTTTTGTACTCTGAAGATATCTGAACATAAAATAAGAGGGTTTGGGGGGAGGAAATAAAAATGGGGAAAGTAAGCCATTTGGGATCTGCATGGGCATAATTCTATTTGCACTTTTAACACATTTTTGAATAGCACCACACACACGTGCGCGCGAGCTCACTCAAAAACTGACACAGCTCACACACACTCAACCTCTCTCTCTCTCTCACACACACACACACCTTACAACAAATCTTTTCCGACATCAGCGAAAGTTGGAAGCCGATCAAATAGTTTGAATCTAAGACAAATGTCCAAAACCTTCTCATTTTGGCACTGTACCGAGTATCTCAAGAATCCATGGCGATAGGTAAGTCCTCGTAAATGTGCTAAATATTGTGACATTTTTGCAAGTGTTGAGGATGCATATTCTGTTTTGGGAACGCGTTAAAATTTAATTTTATTTAACTCATTTCACTTTTCTTGGCTTGTAGGCATTATAATTTCCTTTTTCGCTGGTTTTGTAGGCATTATAATGTATTTTTCATTGTCTTGATAGACATTATAATGTACTTTTCATTGTCTTTGTAGGTGTTACAGTGTCTTTTTTTCAGTGGCTTTGTAGACATTATATTTTTTTCGTTGGTTTTGTAGGCATTATAATTTCCTTTTTTATTGGTTTTGTAAACAAAATAACTTCTTTTTCATTGGCTTAGTAGATATTATTTCTTTTTTACTGCCTTTGTGAACATTATAATTTCTTTTTCATCGGCTTTGTGGTCGTTATTACTGTGGCGGAGTAAATTTGCCTATCCCTATTTCTAAACTTAATTGTGATATAAATTGTTAAACATCAAAGTGTTCCGACTTTGGGCACTGCTTGTGCTGTTTTTAAATATCAACAATTGGAAGTAAACAACTCAAGTAAAGAATGTGCTAGACTTGCAGATGTAATCTAAATTGGTTTAAGGTGGATGAGTAGTTTTTTTTTTATTATCCAGTGATTAAAATTTACAAGAACGAGATCAGCCAATGGGCTGAGATAAAAATTTACCTGCTGTAAAGAATTCTATTGTCTAATCACTTTGAATTTTGGTGTGGCAAGAAGTTCGGTCATGAAAGGCGGCCATGGTGAGATAACTGACTGATTGAGAGAGAACGGGCTTAGAAATAGTTCCTGCATTTTGCTATTTATATGTTATACTTGTGTTTTACATAGAGATGTAATATGTGAGTAGACTATTATTTCTATAAATTGTGAACCAAGATGTTCATATGTAGTATGCTATACACTTGACATTGTTCCTAGTTAACCTGTTCAAAAACTCTTACGCTGTAAGTTGAGACTTGAACGTAAGAGAGAATGGAGTTAAAAATGAATAAACTGGAAACATAGCATTTGTTCCCTGATTATATTTTACAAGGAATAAGCAACATTTTCTTGTTTTACCTGAATCTCCCGGTTCACGGATTTATAAACCGCTGCGACCATGGCAGACTATTATCTACCCCAGTGTTTAAGTGTTAATGTTAATACTCTGTTGATGTATGGTGGCAAAGTATGTTAACTACGATTGTGGAATTTCTTATACAAGGAAGTTACTGGAAGTTGCTACAATTGCTGTTCTGCTTGAGGGAACTAATATGGTGGAGTGCTAGATTAGCCTGAGAGAATAGCAGCTCGTCGGTGTTCTACAACGTGCAGTGGAAACACGTGGTTCTGGAGAATTATTAAATAAATTAAGATTCTCATCACTTGTAATTAGTAATGGATGACTAATTAATAATAATAACCATAATCTTTAACTAGATGGCGTTAGCGTCCCAATTACTAGGAGCCTTTCTTTTCTAAAAAAAAAAAAAAAAAAAAAAAAAAAAAAAAAAAGGTTTCTTGAAGATATACCATAGATTCTGTGTGATAGTGAACACAGCGTTCATACTGGCTTTTTATATCACTCAATATATTTATAAAAGCCATCTTACAGTTACTTTAAAAATAATCATCACACTTTATATCACAGTGCAGTTACTTTTCTAAATCACTGTTTCATTCTGTAAGCCACAATGCAGTTACATTTCTAAATCACTGTTTCATTCTGTAAGCCACAATGCAGTTACATTTCTAAATCACTGTTTCATTCTGTAAGCCACAATGCAGTTACATTTCTAAATCGCTCAGTTTCATTCTGTAAGCCACAATGCAGTTACATTTCTTAAATCACTCAGTTTTATTCTGTAAGCCACAATGCAGTTACTTTTCTAAATCGCTCAGTTTTATTCTGTAAGCCACAATGCAGATAATTTTTTTAAGCACTCAAACGTATTGTTTATGCCCTCTTTTGAGTTTCTTTTGTCTTTATCAAACTCTCCACCAGAAATAAATTATAAATATCTACACTAACGCAACTGGATGTTTTTTTATAACAATTTTATTTCTTCAAAATTAAAAAATATATTTCATTTATAGTTTTAATACAAAGGAATGCTTTAAATCTTACCGTAACTTAAAAATATAAACTCTATGACCCTCCCCCCCCCCCAATATAAAAATATCAACTGTTATGGCCAAAATGAGCATTTCTGATGGATTTTCAAGTAACAGTAATGCATTTCAGTAAAACATCAGCTCTTTGTTCAAATACTAAATCAGCGTATAATTTTCCAGAGCTACTGTAGCACCAAACAATCACTGTTATAAAGATAACCACCGTTCTGGAAAGACTTTACATTCTTTAGTTTTTAAGTTATCAGAACGAACATTTTCCGACTTCAGAACAATGACGTACACTAATTGTGATTTCGTAACTTACTACTCTCTTGATGGAGAGACCGTTACATTATCGATATGTTTTCTTTCTTAAAGGCGCAATGACCACTAATACCGGCCAGTTGCTTTATAAACACTTAACATACCAACTTGAAGTGGAAATCCTATTTTATTAAACTGAATATCAAAAGTGGAACTTTAAAACCTGGCATTAATCACATAACCGAAAACTAAATCGCGTCAGCGGCATTAATGTTGAAGACGAAATTAGGTGGCGCTGTTTCTGAGATTGGTTCACTGTACATGGAGGCGTAGAGGACAAACTACTTTTGAACTTTCGATAACGACAGTTTGGTAAATGGATAATAAACAAATGAAAACTTTGATGACTTAATACATAGTCCAAAATTAAAATAAATGTTGTGTTTATTTTATAATCATCTATGTGACTAAAATATAACATGATTTTTGTTTAACATAAAAAATTAAAAAATTACAGCGAATAATTAAGAGGACTAATTTAAAACAGAAAAGTTTTATGCAGGCGTTCGGATTTTTAAAAGATGAGGCAATATTAGGGTCAAACAGCCATTAGTTCAAAATAGACTTAGTTTAATATGGAATCAGGGCTAGTTCATCACTGACTCGCCACCACCATATATATTTTAAAATAAAATAATTACTACCATTTGAGACACGCTATCTTAATATTGCTAAGGCACGCATTTTGTTGTTGAATAAAGGTAACATTATAAAAACAACAAAACTTTAAATAAATAAATTAAAAAATACAAACAACACACAGTTTGAATTATCATTCCAGATTGAAATAACGCTTAAATGAGGGAAATGTATTTGTGGAGGGTAGTGGGAAGGGGAGAGGACAGGGGTAAATATTCTCTCATAACAAAAGTGGAGGCGCTCCTTACGGTATACAAATGTAAAATGTTTGAAACAAAGGCAATGAGATATGTTTATACACAGCAATGGGCTGTCGTTCGTCAATTGATACACAGAGCCGTGCCTGTGGTGTGTTCCATGTCCCTGTGTTGTGCTCCGTGTCCCTGCTGTGTGCTCCATGTCCCTGCTGTGTGCTCCATGTCCCTGTGTTGTGCTCCATATTCCTGTGTGTATGTCCCTGCTGTGTGCTCCATGTCCCTTTGCTGTGCTCCATGTCCCTGTGTTGTGCTCCATGTTCCTGTGAGTATGTCCCTGCTGTGTGCTCCATGCAAATGTTTATCTACTAGAAAGACAAGTGCAATGAACGTCGAACGCTAAATTTTCTTGGGATTGCACACGTATTGTAAACACATTTCTGATTCTAAGTACAAGTAATTAAAGTTATAAAATAACCGTGAAATGTCTTTACACCTTAAAGTTATAAAGTAACCGTGAAGTATCTTTACGCCCAGCACGAATGAGCACACCACGAAATGCATACTTGGTGACTTAAGTTTGAAATAACACACTGAATAAACAGCAAATGCAAAGCTCAAATCATACTTAAATTTAAAAAAATGATACAATAAAGTATCATGCTGGAGAGGATGAAATGGACTAAATTCAAATAAAAGATTCAAACTGAGACACCGTCATACTAGAAATTATCGTGCCAGAAAAGATTAATTGGACTAAATTCAAATAAAAGATCCACACTCAGACACTGTAACATTAGAAATTATTCCGTCTCACATTGGCCAACATAATGCTGAATGTCATAGTAGTTCTAACTTTCTTTATCTTTGCAGTCTCGCTAGTTGTAAACAGAAGTTATAAAGTCCGAGCGATTTGACTGGTCTAACAATCAAAATATACTTCAATTGCTACAAGAGTAACATATCCAGTGTAACCTTTCTCTAACTCCACTTACTATTTACGGTCGTAACTTTGAGCACGAAGCGGTGGTCGAGGTCATCGCCACTTCAGGATTATGATGACTAAGTACTAACGCTATATCTTCCTTAAAGTATTACATCTTAAATTATAATATCCTTAGATCAAACTGGATCTGTGGAGGTTTCAAAAGATCGTTTAGTACAAAGAGGTCAACGCTATAGGGCAGCATTCACACCAAAGTCATGTTGATTGATTGAGCATCTGGAAATGAGTGCCATTAAGTTACCGGACTAAGTTTACATAGTAAACAACAATCAGGTTTGTCACTATGACATATGAGCATGAAGTGGTTAGGTTAACTGCTTCCGCTATGCATAACCAAGCAGTGATACTCTATTGGAACTTGCCCAGGAAGTACGTCCTTGGCATCTTGCTATTGCGAACGTTTGCGGGCACGCTGCCTATTGTGAACGTGTCTTAAGTTTTAATCAGTACAATCATATTCTTACACCAAGTACAGTGTTTCAAGAACTCCTGGACCAGTGAGCGGCGCGAAAAAAGATTTAAAAAATGTGATAAATTCATACGCGAAGAAAAACACTTTCTCTCTTTCTCTCTCTCACTGACACACACACACACACACACACACACACACACACACACACACACACACACACACACACACACACACACACACACACACACACACACACACACACACACACACACACACACACACACACATTTACACGCAGTTCACATTAAAGAAAAGGATTTATACTATAGACATATTGATTACATAATAACGTTTAAAGTATTTCAGATTGTATGCTGTAACAAGAAGAGCACTACCACCACTGCTACTAACACTACCACCAGCACCTCTACTACTAACTTGGTTGTGGGTCACAGAGTACATCCTTTTTGCTTGTATTAATTGTATATAGAGTTGTTTGTTGATTATTTACTGTTATTTATTTTAAATCAGCAAAGTCTTTCATAGAGCTTAAATTTGATTCGCCGAAATAATACACACAGTAATATCAATTTCATCTATACCCTATAGGATATCATAATGTATTTGTTTTAAAACACTGTTGCTTCTAAATGGAGGACTTCAACAGCGATCACCAAAGACATTACAAACATGTACTTTTGACAATTTTAACGCGCGTTTTTTTTTGACATTATTAACATGTCTTTTTGACAATTAATACGTACATTTTGATATGAACATGCACTTTTGACATTTTGTACTACACGTACTTTAGACATTTTGTACAAGTAGTTTTGATATTTTGTACAAATACCTTTGACATTTTGTACAATTATTTTCATATTTGTTTGTAAATATACTGCTGGCATTGTACTTTAGAGATTACATTTTAATTTTAAGATTTAGTGACACACAGCTTTATAATTTTAAGAATTATAACTTATGTTTGCCTTTTTCTAAGTGTTTTCCTTGGCCATTTGACAAGTGTTTTCCTTGGCCATTTGACAAGTGTATTCTTTTGTTACTTTTAAATTATATTGGCTTTGTCGTTTTAAAATTGTATGATTTTGTCATACAAGTGTATGGCTTCTGTTGCTTTTAAATTATATTAGCTTTGTCGTTTCAATTGTATGGTTTTGTCATACAAGTGTATGGCTTTTGTTACTTTTAAATTATATTGGCTTTGTCGTTTTACCACTCTAACATTGTTAAGCTGCAATTTCTGATATCGCAGTTAACAAAGACAGACACCTGTTAACAAAATTTAATTCTTAGATTTTATCGTTCATTAACTATTACGTAGATGCTATACAACAAAGTATTTCTTTGAGCCTCAGAAATGGTAGAAATGCTTATAATATTTAACTGAATTCACCAGAAATATAGAACAGTTCGAAACTTATCTAAAGCTTAAAGTAAACTTCTAAACACACTTTTCCAAATTAAATTTGCTTAAAAATTAGGTGTGTGTGTGTGTGTGTGTGTGTGTGTGTGTGTGTGTGTGTGTGTGTGTGTGTGTGTGTGTGTGTGTGTGTGTGTGGATGCTTTTCTAAATAGGGACTCTATTTGAACAAGACAATTAGCAAGACACCCGTACACTTGTTTGCTGGGTCACTGCAACTCCGGGCTTTATTGTCTCCTGCACGCCTTGCTTCAGGGGGACGTAGTCGTGACATAGCCTTTTCTTCACCATCATAAGTGCGGCGACCACCACCAGAGCTACAGTGAATGTAGCTCCAAGGGCGATGAGGATGATTTGCCACCAGAGCCATCCAGGTGTGCCGGCCGTACCATCGAGATCTTTCTTGTCTAAGTATACTGGTCACAAGACAAAATAATAAGACATATTTTAATATGGTGCGCGTCTTTCGCTTTGACTTAAATGGAAGAAGTTGACGGTGCTATTGTGAGATTTTGGTTTGACCAGTTGTTATTTATTTAGATTAAGATGGCATATACAATCATGTTGTTTAATGGACAGGTTGGTGAATTGTTGTTTAGTGAACTGGCTGATGAATTGTTGTTTAGCTTCGATTATCGGTCTTCTATAGTTGCACCTACTAGTCATTTTTATCTGTTTGGGCCAGAAGTTTAGAACAATATAGAATCAAAATACAATTTTATTTTATCCGTCTGTATATTTCTGGCGGTTATTTTTTCATCTTTCTCTCCTACAATCTATTTTCTTTTCCTACATCCAAGCTCTTTTACCTTTTACCTTATCTCTCCTGCCAATCTTTCTCCTTCCGTCTATCTCTCTCGACTTCTATGTATCTATCCTCTCTCATAGCTCCTGTCTTTCCAAACTCTTTATTTAACAGTCATCATCTCTCTCTCCTTTCCCACAACTCTCTCTCCGTCCGAGGGTATGTCCTCTTACATCTTTTTATTCTTCTATCTGCCTCTTTCTCCTTACAGCTATTTCTTGTTTTCACCTACAGCTATTTCTTGTTTTCTCCTTACAGCTATCTCTTGCTTTCTCCTTACAGATATTTCTTGTTTTCTCCTTAGAGATATTTCTTGTTTTCTCCTTACAGCTATTTCTTGTTTTCTCCTTACAGCTATTTCTTGTTTTCACCTTACAGCTATTTCTTGTTTTCTCCTTAGAGCTATTTCTTTGTTTTCTCCTTAGAGCTATTTCTTGTTTTCTCCTTACAGCTATTTCTTGTTTTCTCCTTACAGCTATTTCTTGTTTTCTCCTTACAGCTATTTCTTGTTTTCTACTTACAGATATTTCTTGTTTCCTCCTTACAGCTATTTCTTGTTTTCTCCTTACAGCTATTTCTTGTTTTCTCTACATGCCTCTTCCTCATCTACTCTCCTTTAACGTATCTTTTTGTCCACTAACATATACTTATTCCTCTCTTCTCCATATATCTATCTCTTCTTCTTCTCTACTTCATAATCTTCCACTTCTCTTTCTATCTTCTGTTATCTATTTTTTCTCAACTAATTCTATTTCTTTCTCTCACTTTCTCTCTTCTTTCTCTCATACACACTTAGTCTCCTACCTTACATTCTCTTACTTTTTCTTTCTCTCTCACCTTACCATACTTTTTTCTATGCTACAATTAGTTCTTCCCCTCAACCCCCCAAACCCCCCCCCCCCCCCGCTGCCACAGTCTATATTTCTTCAACGCCTGCTTTTCTTTTTTATTCCACACATGTCTTATTCCTACCATTTCTTTTATTTCATTCGCTTGTCCCATTTCTTTCATTCACTTGTCCCATTTCTTTCATTCACTTGTCCCATTTCTTTCATTTACTTGTCCTATTTCTCTCCCAAGTACCTCTTTCATCTCTCACCTACCTCAGTCCCTTTCTACACCCACCCCCTCTTCTTGTACCTCTATCTTCTCGATATCAAGTTTTCACCTTCTCATTTCCTTATGTTTCCATCTCATGTCATCCCCCCCCCCCCCGTTCTTATCCCATTCACTTACATCTGTTTATTTCCACCCGTTTTGGAGCAACTAAAGGTGAGAGTGCTCTAATTCTGCTCTGACTGTTTTGCTCTAAGACTGTTTTGCTCTAAGACTGTTTTGCTCAAAGACTGTTTTGCTCTAAGGCTGTTCTGTTCTAAGACTGTTTTGCTCTAAAGCTGTTCTGTTCTAAGACTGTTCTGTTCTGTTTTGCTCTAAGACTGTTTTGCTCAAAGACTGTTTTGCTCTAAGGCTGTTCTGTTCTAAGACTGTTTTGCTCTAAAGCTGTTCTGTTCTAAGACTGTTCTGTTCTGTTTTGCTCTAAGACTGTTTTGCTCAAAGACTGTTTTGCTCTAAGGCTGTTCTGTTCTAAGACTGTTTTGCTCTAAAGCTGTTCTGTTCTAAGACTGTTTTGCTCTAAGACTGTTTTGCTCTAAGACTGTTCTGTTCTAAGACTGTTTTGCTCTAAAGCTGTTCTGTTCTAAGACTGTTCTGCTCTAAGACTGTTCTGTTCTAAGACTGTTCTGCTCTAAGACTGTTCTGTTCTAAGACTGTTTTGCTCTAAGACTGTTCTGTTCTAAGACTGTTTTGCTCTAAAGCTGTTCTGTTCTAAGACTGTTCTGCTCTAAGACTGTTTTGCTCTAAGACTGTTCTGTTCTAAGACTGTTTTGCTCTAAAGCTGTTCTGTTCTAAGACTGTTCTGCTCTAAGACTGTTTTGCTCTAAGACTGTTCTGTTCTAAGACTGTTTTGCTCTAAAGCTGTTCTGTTCTAAGACTGTTCTGCTCTAAGACTGTTCTGCTCTAAGACTGTTCTGTTCTAAGACTGTTTTGCTCTAAGACTGTTCTGTTCTAAGACTGTTCTGCTCTAAGACTGTTCTGCTCTAAGACTGTTCTGTTCTAAGACTGTTTTGCTCTAAGACTGTTCTGCTCTTACTGCTGAAAGCGGAGACCTTTGAAAGCGCATAAACGAAAGCTGCTTTGACACTGCAGATGGGTCTAAGTGTAAAGGGAAAATTTGACCAGACAATTACGCATTAAAATGCAAAGAAAAATAATCTTGAATCTTTTAAAAGAATGAATGAAGTCTCTAAATGATGAGATTTATGAGAGAAAAGGAGATTGTTTGTAACTGTTGAAACTTATGTCGCCTGTAGAGGGCATGAAGTGCATACGTGTGCTTGTAGCGTGCTAGCATATATTATGCAATGCGTGGGTTCGTGTACGTGTGTGTATATATGTGTGAGTGTGTGATGAGATTGGCTGAATCCTAGCAGTGACTGTATAGGTGGTATAGAAGTAAACGATGCTCATTTATATACCTTTGCACTTGTAGTAACATTCGTCAGTATTCTCTGTTTTCTTATGTTGACGGCACAGTTCTGAGCAGGGGGCGCAACTCTGCACGATCGTGTCGTAGTATTCATTCTCTTTGCAGCCGGCCGTAATGTTATAATCTGTCAAATATAACTAACCACTTGTACATTCAGACAAAACAGAAATAAGTAAAATATAACCCACTAATTATGTACAGTATCCTGTGTATGTGTGCAAATAGTGAACATGTACAATATCCTGCATATGTGTGCAAATAGTGAACATGTACAATATCATGCATATGTGTGCAAATAGTGAACATGTACAATATCCTGTGCATGTGTGCGAATAGTGAACATGTACAAAATCCTGCACATGTGTGCAAATAGTGAACATGTACAATATCCTGCGCATGTGTGCAAATAGTGAACATGTACAATATCCTGCGCATGTGTGCAAATAGTGAACATGTACAATAAGACACAGAGACATGTTCGAGCACAGACACGCGAACACATGCACTCAGGTAGAATCTTAGAATATAATAACTATTTTTAGTCTTGACTTCTTATAATCTTTTACTCACACACAAATATTTGACAAATATGTTTACAAAAGGAGCAAACACAAGTACACACATACACACACACACACACACACTGTAACAGAGCCAGGGCAAATTATACATAACTTCACCCGACTCGCCAGTCGCTGGTGGCTGGCACTTTAACGGTCCGCGGTTTATGATCGTGTCAAAGCAGCGTGGCTGGCCTTTTCCCCAAACGGCCACTGCAAACAGCTGGACCACCCAAACACCCCGTGCACACATAACGGTTCTCTGTCCGAACCCACAAGTCTTTATAAACCAGGTATGAATGTTAATCGGCATTGCTGCGAGGAAACCGCATGAACGTTATTCAGCGGCGTCGATTATTCCGCAGGTCAATCAGCCAATCAGTCGATAAGCCGAACCCGTTGTGCCGCCACCAGCGTGTATTGAGCAAGGTAAACACATCGATTTCTTAAATTACTACTTACATTTTATTTAAGTTATCAGTGTGTGAGAGTGTGTATTTGTTAATGTAGAAATTATATTTTTACCGCAACTTTCTCTAGACACGTGGCTTGATAACAGTATGGTTAAGCTAGAAACATTACATTCTTTACATTAATCGTAGAATTGTGAGACAATGGTTTATAATGCTAGATTGACGGAATTGTAACTAAAGAACGTTTGTGCACGTTCATAGGATTCTTTTATGTAAAGATCCTTTCGATGTAAACAATGTGTATAACTGCGTTTATACTTGTAACGCGTAATTGCGTGATTTTATTTCATATTCACTTTCATTGTACAATCTAAATGTTTTCTTTGGAACGATTTAAATTCTCATGCGTGTGTATTGCTGCATTTTAATTGTAACACGCATGAGCGTGATGTGAACTGTATCTTCATTATTATATTTAAACTACTGAATGTGAAGATACAGAGCGGTCATTTGTAAAACAAGCTACGCTATTATCAAAGCCACTTGTGTAGATTGCGAATCAGTAGGAACTGTCGCTCATAAAAATTATTGTATTTTCAGAGCGGGTTCGAGGTTGTATCGTTGTGTTGAGATTTTCATAATCTCTGAGTCCTGAGATTTCTAGAGGAGTCCGGGACTGGTCCGTTTAAGTTCTGCTGAACTTGATGTGAGGATCGGGCACTGATGTTATGGATCGTCGCTGAAGCCACAACTCATGCTAGTTGGGTGCGAGTGTTGCCATAGCTGATGATAGAATGTCGTCATAGCAGTGGGAGGTTGCAAGTTGAGTAATGACAATAAACTGGAATCACTAATCCGTAATTGACATTGAAACTATTCGCAGAGCTGATAATACGTAGTCTTGTTAGACCGAGCATTTGATTCAATTTTTGTTATTTGTAAATCTTTTATTAAATCTTATATTTGTTGATCAATTACGTAGTCGATTAAATCATTTGCGAGAAAGACCAAATTAGGGCTGGGTGGGGGCGAGCATTAAGAGTGTGATGTATGCAAGTATGATTAGTCGTAATTGATTAATGTGTCCCAGTCCGTGCAATTGTCACACAGGTTTATCTGTCTCTAAATTTTGTGTCTTACTACGAGATTAAATTTAGTCAGACTGAAGGATAGATCTGGGCAGCCAGTCTGTTTCAGAATAAATGAGGAGATTTAATTAATCTAATCCTGGAATTTAATTAATCTAAATCTTAATTCTGGAGTAGGGTCTCTAAATAAATACTGGCATGTAACACACACACACATACACAACACACACACGCATACTAGCATGTGCGCGCACACACATACACATACTATTTCCATTTCTAAAACCAAACTTGTCTTGTCTGTTACAGTCTGATACACAGAGCCCCATTTGACTTTGCAAGAAAACAGAAAATAATGTTGGTGTTTTTTTAAACTGCCCGAAACTGGAAGAACGTGTATGTATTTGTTCTCTCTTGGTGTGATAACAATCATTGTTCAGTTTGATATATTAGTAACTCACTTTTGTACACTGTATACAACTAAGCTGACTAGTATTGTTAGAAAAATCTTTCTCACCCACCTTATCTCACCTACTCACCCTCTCCCAGCCCCGAAATATGTGGGCTTCTTTCACTGTGTTATTGACGTAATTATTGGTGTTGGAGTAAGGCCGTTAGTTAACCAATATTGGTCACATTGGTCTCGAACTATAAATTCCCGCCAATAATCACTTGTTTGATTCATAAGAACAAAACAACAAATGAATTCTGGTGTTTGGTATAATTTTAATTAGTGCTTGCTGCACAGTAAGAAAATTGTCATCCTTGCTTTCATGTTTATATTTCAATCTCGGCTGATCGGCTCAGAGTCGCGTAGTAAAAGCGGCCCAGTATTTTCCTTCCGGAAAATTGCGAGCTCATAGTCTTCTCTTGTCTAGTTCAAGGTCAACACTCCAGCTGGCAACGTGTAGCAACAGCAAAAGTATTGCGTGAGATTTCACAACACTTACTGATTGTTTATCACGTCAGCAGACCTATTTCGAGTCATGCTAGGATTGCAAAATGAGTGAAGCAGTGGCGAAGGTGAATTAGTCATATTTTTAAACTATACTTGTTGTCGTCCCTTGGGAATCTCGTATTTACCGAAAGCAGTACTAATCGCGCTATTTCGCCATGTTATCGTTTTCAACCCCCCCCCCCCTCCACACACACACAAACAAAGGGAAAATTCGAGGGACAAAACCTTCAATACTTTTTACTATCACAACAATTATTTAATAAAATTAAGTTGATAAATCTCTTTTCTGGAATAGCGTTAAATTTGTTATATAGTCACAGTTTGGAATCATCAAATGAGAGAGGAAGAGTGTAACGACTAATTTGAAAATGTACATTTTATTAAAAAAAATATTCATAATTTGTAAATAAGTCAAACTATAGACAGCACCGTCCCCAATTCAAAACACACACACACACACACACACACACACACACACACACACGCACGCACGCACGCACGCACGCACGCACGCACGCACGCACGATTTGAAAATGCACCAAACTTCACACACACAATAAATAAAACAAACTGTAAATAAAGAGAGAAGGGAAATCATTGTCATATGTAAACGTTTTCATGCGGCTTAAAGTAGTATAGTTGTGAGTGGTCCCATTGTTATGCTGAATTTTTCTAGATTTGTGCTGCTCTCGGCTGTAACATGATTGGTCCGTAAGGGACTAGAAACATTGTTTTCCTAATTACATCCTAATTTTAAAGTACTTTCTCAGCAGCAGGCCTATTGTCGAGGACATTCAAGTGGGCCCATTGTCAAAGATTTTCAAGTAGGCCTAATGTCAAGAGTGTTTGCATAGGCCTCATGTCAAGAGGTTTTCAAGTAGGCCTCATGTCAAGAGGTTTTCAAGTAGGCCCAATGTCAAAGATTTTCAAGTAGGCCTACTGTTGAGGTCTTTCAATTAGACCTCATATCAAGAGGTTTCAAGTAGGCCTAACGTCGAGGTCATTCAAGTAGACCTAATGTCAAAGGCGTTCAAATAGGCCTAGCGTCGAGGGAGTTCAAGTAGGCCAACACAGACATGCAAGGTGAACGACCGGACACATAACTACATTCCACGTTTAAACACAAATACTTTCGTGTTACATAATACTTTCTATTTCCATAACACTTTCTTGTTACATAATACTTTTGTGGTACACAATATACGTGTTAAATGATACTTTCCTGTTACATAATGCATTTGTATTACACAATACTTTCCTGTTACAAAATCTTTTGAGTTACGTGATACTTTACTATTAAATAATAATTTCCTGTTACATAATACATTCGCGTTATATAGTACTTTCCTATTACTTAATAATTTCCTGTTACATAATATTTTCGCATGACATAATACTTTCTTGTTACATAATACTTTCGTGTTACATTATATTTTCCTGCAAATGCACAGCCGTACATAGTACACGCATGCTTGTGTACATAGATACAATGACACGAAATATTGATATTTAACTACTGTCTGATGTTTAAAGAAGGAAAGATTAGAAGCTTACTGTCTTCGTTTGGTTATAATTCATAAAAGAAATATGATTAAGTATCAGTAAGTAATTACTGTCTTAATCAAACGTTTAACGTTTCGTAATTAAACATTTTCTGTGTCTATTTCTCGATGCCCGCAGTAATAATATTCTTTAAAAACACGAAAGATTCAAGGCACATATAAAATCTCAATTAATCAGTAAATAGACATAGAGGCAATCCTCTAGAACATAAACATATGCTGATGTTATGAAACAAAAACATAAACAGTCAGAAACAAAGCATAAACATAGAAACATATATCTAAAGCACGTGTTGATATTATTAGCCATAACCGGAATAAACATAGACATTCAAAGCATATTCATCACTTAATTATCCAACAGCGAGATATGAACAGAGATCCTAAGCATATCCATCACTCATTTTTTATTGGTCACACACAAGATCTACGCTCACACTCAGATCTTAAACATTTCCGTTATGTTGTTAGACTGCATTCAAAGTGGAAATATATAAATATATATATAATGAACAGAAATCTTAAGTATATCCAGGAACACTTTGTGACAGTATCGAGATTTAAACGATTTAGAAAACGAATATCTATCATCTCATTAAGCAGTAGCGACACACACACACACACACACACACACACACACACACACACACACACACACACACACACACACACACACACACACACACATACACACACACACCCTCACACAGATCGAAAACGTCTTTATAATTATTAGCCAGCAGAGATATTAAGATAGATGACTCCAAAGCACATTCTTCATCTCATTAGGTTGTACAAACTTGCGAACAGACACCCAAAATCATAGCCGAAGTGCTGTACCCCAAAACGAAATGTTAACAGATGAATATGTCGGTTTACCCCACCCACCCAATATCCCCAAATAGATAATTTTTTTTTAAAGTAACAAAGCGACAACAGCGAATACGTCCATTTAATCGTATCTTGAACATACTTGACTGTTTGAAAACTAGTAATGTTGCTAACATGGTGTTCCCTGATGATCGTAATGTCTTTATTTACAGAGACAGATTTCCTAAAATTAAGACTGAAGTTTAAGTAATTTATATAAAGCAAGAAAAACATTGCAATATCGCACCAGGCAAAGGTTAAGAAAACATTTTTAATGTTGTAAACGACGATAAAGTTGTATTTTTATACAAATGTTACAATTAATAGTAAAGGTTCTGTCTTAACGCTATCTGCGTACGTTGTCAACGACGATAAAGTTGTATTTTATAGAAATGTTACTATTAATAGTAAAGGATCTGTCTCAACGGTGTCTCGACGCAAACCTGTGCTACTCAAACAAAAAAACAAAAATTAAAAATACTTCAGATACATAGTGGTTACCTGGACAATCAGTGAGACACTGGTCCGTGGTTTCCTTGATCTCAGAGTAGTCACAAATTTCGCGGCAGTTTTCGCAGTGTCCCGACCCCTGATCGAAATAATAATTTGTGGGACAGTCCAGCGTCTCTGCACACGGCACAAAAATAAGTGGCCACGTAGTAATGACGAAAGTGCCGTACACCAGAAAACAATTATGTCGAATGCGCATGATTGGAGTGTGTGTGTGTGTGTGTGTGTGTGGATGTGGGGATGGTTAACCACGAGGCACGTGCGCAGTCAACGACAGGGTATAAAACCGAGAAGAACAGCCAACCTCTCCTGAGTGTCCTCGGACCTTGTTCGGCAATGTGAAGAGTTTCAGATCTAAAGTTCTGGAAATGTTTACTAACAAGGTCGCTGGATTGTGCAAGAGTTTGACAGCGTAGCCACCCGTATGTGGAACCGCCCCCGTTATAACCGAAGTGGAAATTATGCTACGGCTATTTCGAGGGGGGTGGGGCTTTGTACGTTCAGTACAGTCGAGTGGTGCGGTGGGGTGAGACAGACTTGCTGTGTCAAAATCGTGACTGAATACACAATAGTCATTTCGTCAGCCACTTGGTATATTTAACTCAGGTTTGTACTAAAGAAAGCCTTACAAGCACGTTCTGGTATTTCACTAGGCTACGGATCAATCTTCCCTTGACTCATATTCCAATAGGCTATAGATCAGTCTTGGCCTAAGTGATATTTTAGCAGGTTAAAAAGCATTCCTGGTCTCGCAGATATTTAAAGTAGATAAAATTTACTCGTGACATGACTAATATTTCAACAGAGTAATATTCATCAATTACCTAAGTGATATTACAATAGTTAGATGCAAATCGCTCAAGGTCTGACTGATATTTCATCAGGATGCTATTCATTCAAGACCAGGTCTGACTGATATTTCATCAGGATGCTATTCATTCAAGACCAGGTCTGACTGATATTTCATCAGGATGCTATTCATTCAAGACCAGGTCTGACTGATATTTCATCAGGATGCTATTCATTCAAGACCAGGTCTGACTGATATTTCATCAGGATGCTATTCATTCAAGACCAGGTCTGACTGATATTTCAGCAGGTTGCAAGTCATTCAAAGTCTGATATTTCAGCAGGATTAAAGCCACTCAAGATATGACTGATATTTCAGCAGGATTAAAGCCACTCAAGATATGACTGATATTTCAGCAGGATTAAAGTCACTCAAGATATGACTGATATTTCGACAGGATTAAAGCCACTCAAGATATGACTGATATTTCGGCAGGATTAAAGTCATTTATGACTAGATTATATTTCATCAAGATCCAAGTCATTCCTGACCTGATTGATATTTCAGCAATTTGCAAATGTTGGCAAACTGTATTATATTAATTATCTCACTGTAGGCATTCTTGCTTCGGCCAGAAAGTACTCTCTTGACGCAACCCTGACTCTAAAACACTCTTTTATAGCTCAGTTCATCTCACGTCTAATTAATTAGGTTGTCCATCCACTTACGATAATATTACAGTAAATAATATAATAATAATAAGTTTTTAATTTGTAAATGTATATAGCCTTCATCAATCCTTCATAAACGCCAAGAGCGAAAATATCATTTAACTAAGAGACATTTGTGTAGTGCTTGCTTAAGACTTTATAGTGGGCAAGCTCGTGACAAAATGATGGGCGGGAGTTTGAGAGTGTAGTCTACTGGGCACTACACTACAAGACACCAACAGTTCACACAGTCACGCATACACTTCAGGAATGAAATTCGGAGTCAGCAATAAGAGAATAATATTATTAACATAATCTAAGGAAGAAGAACGCCACCCAAACTGTAAATTAACTCGTTCACGTACTGGGGTAGACAAAAAAGACCTACAGATAGTCTTGCGTATATACTGTATTATATAACACTAAGCAAGCACATTCACACGGCAACGTAACAAAACAAAATTGCACATGTAAACGTCACGTCTTCGGAAAGGTAATCTTATTGGAGACTAGAAGGGAAAAGGAAAAGAAGCACTAATATATATCTGTATTCTAGGTGCCCAAAGTATAAATTAATAATGAAATAAACTAATATATATCTTTATTCTAGGTGCCCAAAGTATAAATTAATAATTAAATAAACTAATATATATCTTTATTCTAGGTGCCCAAAATATAAATTAATAATGAAATAAACTAATGTCCTGCATAAAGTAAAGGCTCTTAAAATGATTGACAGTCCTATAATGAATCGTAAGAACACTAATCTACGAAACAACAATGATTAAACTAAAAAACGTATTGATTACTAAGAAAACTATTGTATACTAAAAAAATGTATTGTATTGTATACAAGAGCAATGGTTAATCGTATTGCAACACACACTGTACTTCTATCGTAGTGTGTATGGCACTTCCGGGAGAACAGTTGTCAAAAGGAGTGTGTCCATATGAAGAGCAACAGTTTGAAGAAGGCCCACAATGCTTTGTGCAACGAAGAGCAAAAGTCTGCAGCAGAGTTGTAACTTTTTTAGAAATGGTCAGATGCTGAACATTGTAAAGTCACAAAAAATACATTAAGCTAATCAAGTTAAGAAACAATCTAACATTAAATTAATGAAGGTAAGAAACAATACATATATTAGTAAACAAGGTAAGAAACAATCTGACATAAAGTTAAACAAAGTAAGAAACAATCTGACATAAAGTTAATCAAGGTAAGAAACAATCTGACGTAAAGTTAATCAAGGTAAGATTCTCTCTCTGCTGGGCGAGTTCAACATTTGAACTTCACACACACACACACACACACACACACACACACACACACACACACACACACACACACCACCACCACCACCACCACACACACAGGCACGTGCGATGCACATAAATATATTATATATGGACTCAAGGCATACACATTGTAACAACACACTGACACCCGGTTATAGAAAGTACATTTCCTCCAGCCTCCATCTTCCCTCACCACCAGCTACCTGGAAAAAATATGTACAGTGCATTTTCCTTTCAATAAATTCAGAATTTTACCTACCCTTTGGGAAAGGGTACTTACGCCCCATTAACTGCGGAAAAATGACACCAGCCAGATGTTGTTTATGGCAAACTTGGTTAACCCGCTTGCTGTTCTGTTGGCACTGAGTTGTTTTCTCCCCCTTATTCAAAGTCGGATTATTCCCCTTTTGTAAGGTTTTCTTTTTTTTTGTAGGTGGTACGGTTGAATAACACACACACGCGCGCGCATGCACGTACACACACAGTAATGATTGATGGTGTATATATATGTGTGTTAGTGCGCCTAAGTATGTGTGATTGTGGGGTGTTGATAGGTTTTGCTTTTGCATGTTTGTTTATGTATTTGAGTGCATGTGTGCTTGTGTTTTAGTGTATAGTCACCAACCGATGGAGGGCAGTTGAGGATGTGTGCGCCAAACTGGTGCGACCTTTTTCACTCCCTTCTGCCAGCCCCGCCCGCCCTCCACCTCGGAACGAATGTGAGGCTGTGGGGTCCCACTGTCGCACTCCATATCAGATAACGTCTGATAACGAAATGATCAACGCAAGTTCCAGTATGACAGTGGAAGCAACAGAAACTTTGTAAGATTGTAGGGGATGAGGGTGGGCAACGGTTTGAGTGGTGGCTGAATGAGTGAATGAGCTAGCTCCCATGATGAACACGCGGGCCAGAGAACAGTGTAGCAATGAAATGGAGGATATCCTATGGCAGAATGTGGGATAAACAATAGAGACATGTTGTTTTGATGTCACTCCTAAGCTTTAGTCCTGATTAAACAATGAAAGAAAACCAACTTTGAAATAAATTAGCGTATTCAGGAGGTCATTGTATGATTACGCAATGAAAGAAAACCAACTTTGAAATAAATTAGCGTATTCAGGAGGTCATTGCATGATTACGCAATGAAAAAAAACCAACTTTGAAATAAATTAGTGTATTCAGGAGGTCATTGCATGATAGTTCTTTGAGGGAAATTACCTAATGTCAGTATCTGAGTGGAGCTAATTACTGATATTTACTTAATGTCAGTATCTGAATGGAACTAATTACTGATAGTTACTTAATGCCAGTACCTGAGTGGAACTAATTTAATTACTGATAGCTAAGTATTGCGTGCCTACAGCCAAATTTACAAAGTAAATTATCTGGATGTCTCCAGGTGAAACAATGCACTATGATAAATTTGATGGGTGTAGTTTGTAGTGTGATCTACACACACACACAAAATAAATTAAATGTGAATTTATGAACATTATTCCTGTGCATGTTTCAGTTTCATACTTTTATTTGTTCATGGAATGTAATGAAATATTTCATGTGTAATGTTATATTTAATTAAATTCTGTTTGAATGAAATGTGTTGTAAGCACGAGAAGGAAAAATGCTTCTAGCTTATTGCTGATTAGGAAACTAGTGGTAATTTGATGCTATTACATAAAAAAAAGCCTGAAGCAGTATTTTCTTTAAAATAGGCTTACATTATTTTTTCTAGTGTTGATGTAAACAAAAGAGGTTTGATGTAATGTGATGTATGGGTGGTGACGTCACTGTATTACAGTGAGTGGGCATGGAAATATTGATATTGAGTAGTGAGTCACATTTCCAATCATTATCATAGTGAGTGTACATAGTAATGTTGCACATTAAAGAGTGAGTTATATTTCAATTAATTTTTAGTGGTAATTTTGCATAGGTTTATTCCAGAGTAGCTTTTACCCACTGCTTCGCTCACATAAATGTCAGTTTTCAGAAAGTGTTGCTTAAAGTAAAATTATATTATAGTACATTTTTGTCACCAGAAATGAACCATAATACATTGCACCAAAATCATGATTTTCATATCTAAGTGTCATGGAAATCTAACGTGTTATTATGCCAATTTTATTTTAAAGCTGGATTGAAATTTGGTCTTGAATTTAAAGTGCCTATCTCTCTGACACTCCTCTGTTTGTAATTGGATTTCTGTGAGCCATGTAAGTTGCTTTCTCTTTACATTTACCAAGACTGAATTAAGGTTTGGTCCTTTTTCAGGAAGCATTGCAAAAAACAAGAGCTAATCGAGTAATGTGACCCACCAAAATTCAGTACTTACTACAGCCTAAAAATATAGTACCAAGAATGAGAAGCACAATCTGAGTGAATCCACAAAGCATCTGCAGTGCACAGAGGTCAGAATGAATCCACAATGCTAGCTTGCTAATGTAGGGGGTGGGTGGGTGCGCTTTCGGCTTCCGCCGCTTTCGCGCATAATCCACAATGCACAAAAGTCAGAGCAATTTATAGCCCACTGTGCCAAGCCATGTATAAGTGCCATGGCTCCATGCTCATACTTTTAGGGCCCTTGGTGAGCTCACTTATGGGATAGTGTTTTAGGGTTATTGGTGAACTCACTTGTGGGATAGTGTTTTAGGGTTATTGGTGAACTCACTTATGGGATAGTGTTTTAGGGTTATTGGTGAACTCACTTATGGGATAGTGTTTTAGGGCCCATGGTGAGCTCACTTGTGGGATAGTGTTTTAGGGCTATTGATGAGCTCACTTATGGAATAGTGTTTTAGGGCTATTGGTGAGCTTACTTATGGGATAGTGTGATGTTAAATAGCCTATTTTGTTTCTAGGGCAGTAAGTATACAACAGTAAAGTCTGATCAAAATCAGTCCAGTAATTGTTTAGTTAGACAGGCCACACAGACAGATAAAATGATTTTATTAAATGTTATTTAAATAACTAATTGAATTTTGGATTCCCGTTCTACTTTTACATGCATTCTGCTGTTATTAATGGATGACAGATCTATTCAGTTATGACTGGGTCATATCAGTTCATGGAATTAAGATAGGCATTTACAACTTTTAGTACAAGGGCTAATAAACTGGTTGCATATAAAATAACTAAATTAATGAGTCATAAGATTAATTACTTTAAAAGGAGGTTATTATTATAACTGTTATTTATGATTTTTGAGACATGATGGGGGTGTATTTTTTATATCATTTAACCGAATATAGCTTATCTCTGAAAGATTGGATAATGACTATAAGAAAGACAATTGTGATTAAACACAATTCTTTATTAATAAAACTTTATCTCCCGATTTCTGGTATACATACATACATACACACACACACACACACACACACACACACACACACACACTGTAATGCATTCTAGTGAGCACACGATATTTAATTTATGAGCATGTATATGAATAAAACTGCAAGATAGAAGCCTTATATAGAATTACCAACCAGAAATAACACTTTAAAAATGTAGCATAACTTCCGATTTTTTACATAATACTATCTATCTATCTATCTATCTATCTATCTATTTATCTATCTATCTATCTATCTATCTATCTATCTATCTATCTATCTATCTATCTATCTATCTATCTATCTATCTATCTACCTACCTACCTACTTACCTATCTATCTATCTTTCTATCTATCTAACTTTCTACCTACCTACCTACCTACCTACCTACCTACCTACCTACCTACCTACCTACCTACCTACCTACCTATCTATCTTTCTTTCTACCTACCTACCTATCTATCTTTCTACCTATCTATCTATCTATCTACCTATCTATCTATCTATCTACCTACCTATCTATCTATCTATCTATCTATCTATCTATCTATCTACCTATCTATCTATCTTTTTATCTATCTATCTATCTATCTATCTATCTATCTATCTATCTATCTATCTACCTACCTACCTACCTATCTATCTATCTATCTATCTATCTATCTATCTATCTATCTATCTACCTACCTACCTACCTATCTATCTATCTATCTATCTATCTATCTATCTTGGCGCGCAGTTTAGGGAATTTATTTCCAACTTTCTTTTATTTTAAAACTAAATACACAACATTCTCTCATTCAGTTAAATAACTTGTTTATGGCAAGGATAAAATAAATTTCATAAGTACACAAGAACAGCAGACGTTCCTCTCATACAATTCATTCGTACAACTAGAGCATAATTTGCACTGCACAGTTCCTTAGAATCATTTGTTGACTGCTTATTTCATTTCGAAGGTCATCCATTCCGTTCCATTGGATTACACAGTCCCCTGATTAACAGCTGGACGTCAGTGGATTTACTTCGTCATCCACAATGTGCATGGCTGAAATGAAATGACTTCCTAAAGGCATTCACTCACTGTATCACACACTCACATAAGCAAATGTATATTTATTTAAGCGACCACTTACAACATCCTTTGATGTAGTGGACTTTAATATTAAACATTTTCATAGGAAGAACCTTACTCTTTTTACTCTTGGAATATTTCCATTTTGACCTGTTTTTTTTTTACCCCTTCATTAATATCTAGAATGCCCCTTTCTACAGGTATTAAAGCTAAAAAGAACATTTTATTTACTTATTTCTTAAAATTATTGTATTTTTCTTTTACAGTCATTAACATTTTTGTTGGTTTACTGGTTTACTTTTGTGCATCGATTACCTAAAAACGTATAGCTTATGGGTTTACTTTGTGTAGTGTCCATTATCAATACTTGTTTTCTCTTTATTTAACTGACAACGCATCAAACAACCCCAGATGACTTAATATGCATTCCTACTAACGACATGGACATTATTGTTTTATACAATTTTAAAATGGTTAATGTACAATTCTTTACACAACCACAACTTGCTGCACGCACGCAAACACACATACAAAGCCGTTTTAACAGCATTATAGGCCCACGGGTAAAGCAGTTAAAACAGTGCACCTACACAACCACTCACAAGACTAAAGCATACATAGATTAGCATGGAGCCCTTTTGCTCGAGAAGCCCCCGGGCAACTGCCCAGCGTGCCCATGCGTTAAGATGGCACTGCACACACACACACACACACACACACACACACACACACACACACACATATTAAGAAATCAACAATACAGTTATATACATAACATCTTTTACTATCTGTTATCGGGGTGGGTGTGGGTGGGGGTTTGAATGGATTGGGACAGAAGACGATATAAAAGTTGTCAGTCGTATTATGCTTAATCTACCTTTTTGGTAGATGAACATAAATCTTGCTGGCAGGGCTTACCCAAAGAGTTTTGTTTTGCACTCCTCGTCTCTAACGTCAGTTCTCGCTGGTGTTTGAATTCATGGGAAGTCGAATCCGATGGGTATTCCAAGTGCTATAAAGGTGAAGGTCGTCAAACACAGTAGCGTCGGGGTTGTCCCTTAGTGTCAACGCTGGCTTTTCATTCGACCCAATCATTAAACACTAGCGTGTACAAATAAAAAATGTTGTGCAATCCAAACGGCCAATCAAAAAAATTGTTATTTTCTGTCTGTGTTGGGATTTCCCTTCCATGCGGATATACCTTCCCGGATATGTTCAGCCAATTACGGGTGTTCGCTACTCTTTATCGACTACTGGTCTATAGGTAATACAAAAAAATACCTGCTCAGCCAATTATGTGTAGTTGTTGCTCTTTGTCGACTACTAGCTAACCCTTAACGCAAAAAAAATAGTATATATGTGTCGAATATTTTTTTTCTAGTGAAGCCAGCTAAAATACTCAGGGTTCTTTCACTCGACAAAAATTTTTAATCGAACAAATTGTTTTCGCCTGAATAACTATCTTTGTCGAGAAATAACAGAAACAGGTAACAATACATATTAATTATCATATTTATTGTTTTCAGTACGAATTTTTGTTTTCAATTATGACATTAATTTTTTTTCTAAGTTCAAGTTAGAGTGGAAAAAAACAAGACGTGTGTTTGTGTGCGTGGGTGCGTGCGCGCGTGTGTTTAAGGAGAACATGGGAATGATACCAACTTTGTGTCTTAAGTCGGGCGTGCGACAAAGAAAGTTTACCAAGTACAAAGAAGTAATAAAGTAATCCACTCTAGTCGGGCAAAAGAGGCACGAATGTATTTCTTTCTTCAGAATTAATTTATTAAACTTTCTTTTCATAACATATCACCGTCATGACAGTGTCAAAACTCACTTACATATATTATTATAATAATAATTATATATCTAAAATCAGACTACTCACTATATTTACTTTCATCACTTGCACTTGACTGATAAACAGAATTTAATTAAGGGTCACATTCGTAACAGATATACTTACTATTGTTTCTGAAAACAGTTTTTTCTAGCTTTTATGATGCTTTACCACTAGTTAAATTGATACTTTGCATATTGTTAAAAGCTCCTGAGCAAACACAGAAACTTCAGTGTCAATATTATAGCAATAATATTATGTGAACTATTTCAAATTGTGCTGAAACCTACGGGATATGTCGTGAATAGTTGTAATTCTTAAAATGGCGGTAACTCACGCAAATTAATGGTTTACATAATACTAATTATTCTAGTAATCAAAGGCTTTTAACACTTTCTATACTGATACAAAATGTTGATCAATTACTTATTCAAAGCAAAGAGGGTTAAAATCAATGATGACAGTTTGTAACATTGACAACGACTGTTCTGATCTCTAGAGTTATTTGCAGGACCGTGCATCCCCCCCCCCCTTCTATACATCTCGACCCGCATGCATGGTCAGTGAACTTGACCTATTTTCTTTCTAGTTTAAATGGGTACTGCAGATTACCACAATTGGACACCCGAAGGTCACAGCAACCCGTACACAATGTTTATGATTTATTAAGAAGAATAAAAATAATAGAAAAACACGGAGTATAATTTACCCCAAGGTCAGATGATCACAAGTGTATACATGTCATATATTAGCACCGATTCGGTGGGAAACCAATAAACCTAAGATGGAGATATTTCCGTGTCATATCATAGAAGGAGATTTTTTCATGTCATGTCCTAGAAGACATTTTCTGTCATGTCAATGAAGGAGATTTTTTCTATGTCATGTCCTAGAAGAAGATTTTTTCTGTCATGTCAATGAAGGAGATTTTTTCTATGTCATGTCATAGAAGATGGAGATTATTTCCATGTCAATGAAGGAGATTTTTTTCTATGTCATGTCATAAAAGATGGAGATTATTTCCATGTCATGTCAGAAGATGGAGATTATTTCCGTGTCATGTCATAGAAGAAGGGGATTTTTTCTATGTCACGTAAACACAAGATAAATCGATAAGTAACTTTCATATATTGTGCCGTCGGGCTGTACACAAATCATTGGTCAGCGAAATACTGCAAGACTAATTAAATGCTCTGAAAATAAAATAATTATGGGGTACTTTGAAAAAGAAAGAATGTTTGATAGAATATTACAGCAAAAGTGAACAGTGAACAGTGTAGTAATGGTGACGGCTCTCGGCATGCATGTCTAACAAAGAACAAAATTCAAGTGTCTTCCACAGAATGGATTTTATTCAAAATGTACCTTGTAAAAAATGACATTCCTAAAAGTATACTAAGATTTACAGGTAAATAACTATTAAAGCCCCTTGTAAAAAATGACATTCCTAAAAGTATACTAAGATTTACAGGTAAATAACTATTAAAGCCCCTTGTAAAAAATGACATTCCTAAAAGTATACTAAGATTTACAGGTAAATAACTATTAAAGCCCCTTGTAAAAAATGACATTCCTAAAAGTATACTAAGATTTACAGGTAAATAACTATTAAAGCCCCTTGTAAAAAATGACATTCCTAAAAGTATACTAAGATTTACAGGTAAATAACTATTAAAGCGCCTGTCGTAAGAAAAGTGAATAGAACGATATTGATACGCCGTTAATACCCTCACTGAAAAATACATAAAACAAATCCTAACAATCAATATACAATAGTAATAAAGCACTGATAAGACCCAGTAGTAATAATACATTCATCATAAGACCCAATCCTAATAATGTATTCATTATAAGACCCAATCCTAAATATAATATATTAACACAGAATAAAAAGATCCAGATCCATGACAGAACATATATAATTACAATCATAATAATTCACAAGTAATACAACTATACATTTAACTTATGAACTAAAGCAATATCAGACTATAATTATTTGTATAATACTATAGGGTATTGACGCAGAATTTAAGAAAATGTCATAAAATAACACACCACACTTACAGTGCATGCTGAAATGTCTATCTATCTATCTGTCTGTCTATCTATGTATCTATATATCTATCTATGATGAGTGCGGAGAGAGACACACAGTGAGAGAAAGATTATACGTAGTTTTACTCACAAATATGTCAGTTGAGAGTAATTATACATATATTGATTAGCATAGGAGCGATAACAAAATTACATTGCAAACTAGAGTGTGATGTCGAGATGAAATTAAAGCCGGTTAAAATATTCTGGATAAGATTTACTGCCAGTACACGAGCCGACACCTAGAGATGATGCTTTGGGTAAGATGACCTATTCTATTACAAGCGTCTCCAACTAAAGATGATGCTTTGAATAAGATGACATATTACAAACATCTCCAACTAGAGATGATTCCTTGGATAAGATGACATATTACAAACATCTCCAACTAGAGATGATTCCTTGGATAAGATGACATATTATAAACATCTCCAACTAGAGATGATTTCTTGGATAAGATGACATATTACAAACATCTCCAACTAGAGATGATTCCTTGGATAAGATGACCTATTGTAATCGTCTCCAAGTAGAGAAGATCAGATGACGCGCAAGCAAATCTGGACTAGTACACATATGATGCACGTGACTTCAGTGAAGTTCAAAATAAGCTGGACTAGTACACGTCACTGCTAGTCTAATAAACAGGACTACGTTAGGTTTAGAATAAGCTGGACTAGTACACGTCACTGCTAGTCTAATAAACAGGACTACGTTAGGTTTAGAATAAGTTGGACTAGTATACGTCACTATGAACGTGACTATGTTACGTTTGATATAAGCCGAAAGGTGACCACGTCTAAAAATGCTCACTAAGAGTGGAATGGAAAATGCGACTAAGATAATGTTTGAAATGGGCGAGACTAGAATACTAGACTACAATGGATGATGATCACAAAGTCCTAATTGGCAGGCGTGACTACAGTCACTTTCTGAATACACGGTGAAATATTGTATATAGCTTCAAACTGCTAGCAAATCGCCGAACTTGTACTGACACGTGACCGATCACAAAGTTGTCACGTGGTACATGAAAGGTAAGGTGACAGATTGCCGGTTGAACTGGATGATTTTTGCGTTTCATCATTTTCCATCACTCGTTATTGCGAGGTCGATATTAACAGATGATTTTAACATATTGAATAAGATGATTTAATATATTATCAAGAAAGACAACTACACATAACTGCTAGATTTTACTCGCTCACGAGTCGCACTCGGCTAACTGCATTCGAGTAAACTGCTCCTTGTTGTTAGGTCACTGACAGACTATTGCATTTCGTTAAACAACTTGCTGCGAGTAGGCCCTTGAAACATGGCTGAAATAGGGAGTCTTTAAGAAAATAAGCTTGTACAAATACACACGTGATTCAAGTGAGAGGTTTTGAACAAAATAAGCCTAGTACATCATCAAAAAATGTAAGGCTTTTGCTAAAACAAAATCAAGTCCCAATAAGAACATTTACATGTGAACATGGCTTAAATGCTCTCGATCTCTCGAAGCATATCGCTTGAAAACTAAGGGCAGTGATGTACATCGGTTCTTCGTGGACACCTCGTGGGCAGTGGTCTTAAATATAGTAATATCCAGTGATCCAGAGTGAAAGTCGGACGAAATTTATCTCCATGTAGACAGTCGAGAGGAATTTAACTGTAGCAGAAGTGGATTTTGTTGCTTAGGCAGGTAACTGTTTATACTTCCGGTTGAAGGCAAGGACTAACATCGTTCTCAACTCGTCCAGTTCAATCCATTCATCCATCCATCCATCCATCCATCCATCTATCTATCTATCTATCTATCTATCTATCTATCTATCTATCTATCTATCTATCTATCTATTAGTTCTTTCATCTGCACTATAAAACTCAGTTTCAGTTTGGCCGTGATTAAAGTCTGGAACCAACAATTGCCGACACTTCAATATTTTGCCGGGAGTCTGCATGAGAGAAAAGTTAATTAATGAAACAAAATAAATCAAGCGACGATAATGATTTTTCTGCCTAAAATTTACATTTTAAAAAAATTGAGTTTGTCATTATAAATCCTTTTCCGGATAGAATAATTTGCTAAGATATTATTTTGGCACTGCATTCAAATCGGAATAAAACGTTATTTCAACGCTAATTCCTTCAGAATAAGATCAAACACTGTGAAAGACTTTGAGAAAAATTATGTAATGGACGAAATCGAAGGCAGTTAATAGTTAGCAAACATTATAGTGACAACATGTTAAAATACTTTTGCTAAGTTCCTGATTTTGATTTTATTTTTCTATCAGGATTCAGGATATATATTTAATTACTTATCTAAGAAAGGGTTTCATGTAACAAAATATATTTTTATTTATTTATCTAACAAAGAGTTTTACGTGAATGGGTTTCATCAAACACAATCTATTTGTATTTATTTACCTAAGAGTTTTATCTGAAAGGGTTTCGTCAAGCAAAATATATGTACATTTATTTATCTAGCAAAGAGTTTTTTCTAATAAAATATTTATTTGTTAATTATCTAGCAAGCTCCACGTGCTGTTTCAAAAGGGTTTTTCGACAGAGGAGAATTGTTGGGGTGGACTACCCATTCACAATAATGTATATAAAAGAAGCCTTTAGTCAAATACCCAGAAAACAATAATGAACGTAATGAAGACACCATTCATATGTTATCTTTACATTAATATATGTGTAATAGTTTTGAATTATTTTTTCTTTCTCTTTAACGACGCTTGTGCACACATTACACAGACAAACGGTACGTGTTGTCAAATCACTAAGCAACAAACATACTTGAGCAGTACAGGCACACGAGTACTCATACACTTGTGTACAAACCAAAAGTCATACGCCTGCATAGAGTGACCACATACACTACGGCCTACGCACTTGTTACGGCGATTGCATCTCCTCCATTCTGGCCTAGGAACGTTTCCTGTTGCGGTTCTAACAGCAACGCAACGAACTGATTAAGGTCGCAGCTGTCAAGACTTGAACATGATTCTCTTCGCTCTAGGTTTAACTCATGCACTGCCACGGATTCATTAACTGCCAGATTTTCGTTGCCTGTCACGAGAAGAGTTACTTCCGCTGTTGGTGACGTCATGTTCCCCAACATCTGGATGATGGTCTTGCGTTTTATGATGCCCACAACCAGGACGGCCAACAACACTATGGTGCATATGCAGATTCCAACAAACCCAGCTGAAGATATTTTGTCATGGTTAAATTTGGGCAGAAGATTATTTTCAGATTGCGTTTGGGTATTATCTTGATTTTCAGAGAAAGCTGAAACAATAAGCGTTTGAAAATAAAGGCTGTGTTTGACAACAATACATATATCTACAGAGGGTGTTTCACCAATAATATCTGTCTATCTATCTATCTATCTATCTATCTATCTATCTATCTATCTATCTATCTATCTATCTATCTATCTATCTATCTATCTATCTATCTATCTATCTATCTATCTATTTATCTATCTATCTCTCTCTCTCTAGAGAGAGAGGCTGTGTGTATAAAGAGAGATGATGGGGGAGGGAGAGGGTTGTGTTTGACCATATATATATATATATTAATCAATTAAACTGCACTGAATGTTGTCACTAAATTCCAAGAATGAGTGTGCATGTGAAAAAAGCTCTTTCCATATATTAAGTACGTCTATAGTACTGTGGTTTACTATATGTTTATATATTAATGTAATCACTTAGGAACTTCCTTATGAAACATTATGCTTTATAATAAGTTAATATCATCATCATCATCATCATCATCATCACTTTTATCATTGACTCTTCTCAGAACTTCTGTTATCTGTTGAATAGCATGTTGTAACCGTCAATTTCGGAATATGACGAGTTATGGCCGTCGGTTTTGCGATCCTACAAGGAATATAGGAGATCCAAGGCTTTACGGAGGGTGTTGAAAAACTTCCAAGCCGTGCTACTTTTAGCAATGGAGCAGTCCGGAAATTTCCTGTCAGTTCAAAGGAGTTAAGATGCTATGTTTTCCATTTCTCCAATTATTTCTGATTATTATTCTGATCTCACAGTCTTCGGATTCTCAATCCGAGATCCTGATATAATCGATGTTTCTCTGTCTCTCTCTCTCTCGCTCTATCTTCTTTTCTCTCATTCGATACATCTGGATAGTGTAATTTCTGGGGTTATTAATCTCATGTAAAGCCAGCATTTGGAATCCTTTGAGACCTTCGTTGTGCTTTGCTTGATCTTCAGCAGAAATTCGACGTGCTTCTTGTTCAGTCTCTAAACTGTCATCTCCTACCCGTTTGCTGGCTGACTCTTTCTGATTCTTCAACGGTTTGTCACGCATTTTGACCAGTGTGTGTGTGTGTGTGTGTGTGTGTGTGTGTGTGTGTGTGTGTGTGTGTGTGTGTGTGTGTGTGTGTTTGTGTGTGTGTGTGTGTGTGTGTGTGTGTGTGTGTGTGTCTGACTCCAGGTGTTTATTAATGTTTCTTTCGCTGTTTTCTTCTGTTTTCTTTTCTCGATGTGTGGTACTTAATGTTATTGACTGCATTCTACTGCTACTAATAGTACTATCAAGGGTTCATCTTTGTTGCTACTCCTGAAGTATTCAGCAAGACCTTTGGCCTTGACTTTCTTGGGTCCTTCCCCGCCTCCATTTTCCGAGATACATGGTCACATCCCCTACTTTTAAATGCAATGTGTTATTTATAAATTATTATTATTACCCTGATATAATTAATATAGACTAGTGAAAGAGAATACCGTCTATGTAAAGAAATCACTCACACTGCACACTGACATAAATCACGTGACCTTGTATGTGTTCATGTAGGTTTATGAGAAAACACGTTACACAGCCCGGTCACGTGACTTTGCTTTGATTTATTATGTATTTAGAAAACCTCGCCTATCGACAGACTGAGACAGACAGTAATGAGCCGACTATTCATTATTAAACTACATCTATACCTGAGATGTGACGAAATTTTAGGCAAACTCTCTTAAAGCGAAGCACCAATTGATTTTTCGGTAGCTGAAAGTTTCATTATGCATCCATTTCTGAACATCATTTTAAATTGTACAAGGAGAAGAAGAAAAACAGAGAAAAACACTGACACACAAAAGCAACAAATGATTGTGCTATTGTTATTTTTTACCTGGACATTTCTGTCGGCAGTCATCCTCTGATCTGGTGATCTTTGCAAACTGACATATTTCTCTGCAAGGTGCGCAGCAGTCCGTGACGTCATCGAAATACTCGTTTTCTTTACACAGTTTCAGTGACGAATTGCCTCCAGCCAAACTGAACTCAACGGACAAGATCATACCCAAGAAAATTCCAAGTCTGCGCGTTGAAGTCATAGCTGTAACAGCGAAGTCGTGCGCGACTCGGTCAGTGAATGAAAATCTGCTTTTAGAAAAAAAGAGAGCGTGTGAACGCACTTGGCTCTACTCCAGGTGAATTCGTAAAGCGAGCCGGCTGAACTATTGATATACATGTATATTTATAAAACGAATGCGCATGTTCCGCATTAGGTGGGGAAACCCCCAAACGTTGTTCGCGAATCGGAGGACCCGATGAATTAAGAAGAAAAAGACATATGTTACCTACACGAGAAACAAAGCGTTAGCTAAAACAACTATCAGAAATGTAATTTATATTAATGGGAAGTCACGTGATGTTTTAGGTGACGTATGTTGTGGGTGAGTTGTTATTTCTCTTATACCAAGAGTCGACAGGTCAATACAGAAAAACAAACAGATGAACACAAAAATAATAAATGAAACGGAAAACTAAGGGGGGAGGGGGGGAGGTGCGAGTGGAAGAGTTGTTATTACTCTTATACCAAGAAGTCGACAGGCCTGTACAGTGGAGGAACATAAATAAATTTTAAAAAATAATAAATGAAACGAAAAACTAGAGTGTGTGTGTGTGTGTGTGTGTGTGTGTGTGTGTGTGTGTGTGTGTGTGTGTGTGTGTGTGTGTGCGCGCGTGTGTGTAAGTGTGGTATGTGTGGCGGGGAAGCAAAACGAAGCACAGCAAAAGAATAAAAGAAATATTTTTAAATATAATATTTTCTTGTAGTCAGTGTGGCCACGCAAAATTTCAAGCCAGTTTGACCTTGTGTGAGTCATACGTCACGAGAAGCCGTGTACGTGACGGAGTGCGTGTCTGACATTGCAATTACTATCGCACGCAACATATTGGCTGTGTCAGTAATACATATAGACTAATCAGATTTGAGTGAGAAGATATCACATTTCAGGGCTTCCTTTACAAACATATAGACTAATCAGATTTAAGTGAGAAAATGTTACATTTCAGGGCTTCCTCTACAAACCTATAGACCAATCAGATTTAAGTGAGAAAATGTTACATTTCAGGGCTTCCTCTATAATAAACATCAGATTTAAGTGAGAAAATGTTACATTTCATTGCTTCCTCTATAAACATCTAATAAGATGTATGTGAGAAAATGTTACATTTCATTGCTTCCTCTATAAACATATAGACCAATCAGATTTAAGTGAGAAAATGTTACATTTCATTGCTTCCTCTATAAACATCTAATAAGATGTATGTGAGAAAATGTTACATTTCATTGCTTCCTCTATAAACATCTAATAAGATGTATGTGAGAAAATGTTACATTTCATTGCTTCCTCTATAAACATATAGACTAATAAGATGTATGTGAGAAAATGTTGCATTTCAGGGCTTCCTCTACAAACTCATAATAATTGTTTTAATGAACATGAAGAAAGTTAAGCTTTCATTAGCCTTTCTTTTTTCCCTTCATGGTCACTAGGACAGCTGTGATGAAAAGTGACAGAAGAAGTTAATGAATTTTTGTAAATAGATAATGCACCTTACAACTTAATAAAGCGAAAATCTTTATCCTGACACCAACTAAACACTTTGAAATTATTACACATAAAATGGAAAAGAACATTAAGAAACAGCAGTCCAAACATTAAATAAATAGATTTAGCCTTTAGAAATTGTTTCAAAGGAAAATGTCATGAATGTTAAAACAAAATTGTTAAATGAACTAAATAAAGGTAATTTGTTCATTGATTTGAGAAATAGAAACTATAAATGTTAAATGAACTAAATAAAGGTAATTTGTTCATTGATGTGAGAAATAGGAACTATAATCGACCGTTATTTAACGATCTACATCACTCCGCGCCCCACAACAAAACAAATAAAACAATTTTCATTTGGTTCAAAAAGTCATGGCAAACGGTAAGAAAAAGATAAGTGAACTTTATATTATATTAAGGTAGTCCGAAGTTCCCCAACATAAAATAGATGACTAGTGGTGGGAAGCTAACAGACTGAACTACCCCACCACAGTCTAGATCTTGCCAAATCCGGGGACTAGCCACCAAAAGAAGTGAATGGGAGGACCACCTAAATATCTAAACTTTAACCAGTTAAAAGCAGTGATTGGGAGGACCACCTAAATATCTAAACTTAACCAGTTAAAAGCAGTGATTGGGAGGACCACCTAAATATCTAAACTTAACCAGTTAAAAGCAGTGATTGGGAGGACCACCTAAATATCAAAACTTTAACCAATTAAAAGCAAAAAGTGCATAGAAAATAAATAAGAGAAAGAAACAAACAACACTTTAAACAACTTCCTGGGCAGAACAAATACCCTTCATAACCCGCCCCACCCCCACCCCCCGAAATATTCAGTGAAATCGGTATCGGCCGTAAGCGCTTCCCATAAATTAAGTAATTATTAAAGGCAATATTGATTGTTTTCTATTAGTTAGCGTAATATTTCCTTGTTTTTTGTAAATTAGTAAGTCTCCTTTCACTGGAATTGTCCTTAAGGGACTCATATCTTAAATCCTACTGGATTCATACTTATTGAACTAAGTATTTTGTTATTTAGGTCTTCTGTTTTATCCCTAATGGAAACAGTTCACTGAATTCATTTTCTTTTAATGTGCTTCATTCCATTAAAGTTAATGATAACAAGTTTGCGAGATATTTAATATGAATGTAATTAAATCCAACCCTCCAGTTTTAATTTCATAGGCACAGCTGTTATCGTGTGTATGAAACCCGGTAGCACGTGACTTTGACGTCAGCGGAATTAACATGTGCTTTCATTCATGCCTTTTCCAAGCATACGCTACAGCACATCGGATCCATGACGTCAGGTTTTCTATTTATAAAAGGTCAATGTGCAGCAGAGGCAGAGTAAACAAAGGGAAGATAATTTGAAAATTGTGGTAACTGATAATTAATTGTCTCATGCTTAAGGTGATAAATATACCAAACTCAGAACCACATACCCTGTTACTTGATTATGAAGGGAAATACTTTATAGCACGGCGCGCTTCCTGTAGTACCACTATTTAGTCACTAAATGAATATATGTGTAGTCATAGTAACAGTCACCGAAGTTAGGTTGTTGGGGTCACAGTACCACTATTTAGTCACTAAATGAATATAATGTGTAGTCATAGTATGGTATGCCTCTGTAACAGTGACCGAAGTTAGGTTGTTGGGGTCACAGTACCACTATTTAGTCACTAAATGAATACGTGTGTAGTCATAGTATGGTAAGCCTCTGTAACGGTGACCGAAGTTAGGTTGTTGGGGTCACAGTACCACTGTTTAGTCACTAAATGAATATATGTGTAGTCATAGTATGGTATGCTTCTGTAACAGTGACCGAAGTTAGGTTGTTGGGGTCACAGTACCACTATTTAGTCACTAAATGAATATATGTGTAGTCACGAAATGCAAAATGGTATGCTTCTAACAATGACCGAAGTTAGGTTGTTCGGGTCATTGTAAGCGAGTGAATTAACCTATAAACGGGTATTCTACTTAAAGACCAAGTGAAATGGAATCTAGATCAGCCACAGATAATAATAAATCCGATTGAAATGAGTAATTGCTTTTTTCTTTCCGAATACGTATTTTAGATAAATTGTAAGTACTACGTCTCTGAATGAAATAGATGCTGCTGTTGATATATAATTTGTCAATAATATCACCTTGCATGTGAAATTAAACAATTAATGTAAGCTGCCATAGCACTTCTAACTTCCCTGATAGTGTTAACAAAGTGTCCGAATTGCAACAGTTTTCACATGGTATCTTACTGTCCATATGGTAACAAAGTGTCCACATGGCAACAGTTTCCACATGGTATTAAAATGTCCGCATAATAACAAAGTGTCCGAAAGGCAACAGTTTCCATATGGTATTAAAGTGTTCGCATAATAACAAAGTGTCCGAAAGGCAAGTTTCCTAGTGGAAACAAAGTGTCTGAAAGGCAAGTTTCCTAGTGGAAACAAAGTGTCTGAAAGGCAAGTTTCCTAGTGGAAACAAAGTGTCTGAAAGGCAAGTTTCCTAGTGGAAACAAAGTAGTCCGAAAGGCAAGTTTCCTAGTGGAAACAAAGTGTCTGAAAGGCAAGTTTCCTAGTGGAAACAAAGTAGTCCGAAAGGCAAAAGTTTCCTCGTAGAAACAAATTGTCCGCATGGTAGCAGTATGGTGTTCAAGTTCCGTGATCTATTTGGCAGACAAAATGGCCTCTTCAAGTAAGCTGGTGTTTCTTGACAGTCTCTTCTTACTTCGAATACTTAACGTGAAATCAGCCTAAGCTGGAAGCATCTCCCATTTAAAATGCCTTCTTTCTTTAAAGGCTACTATTATCGTTTCACTTTTACAGACAAACTCTATCGACAGTAAATACTTTTCTTAATTATTTGTATTCCTAAATGTTTTTCTTAAATAAGCATTTTCGTCATTGATTGCCATAATTGTATCCTGCATTATGATTACGGTATACATTAGTGATGTGCTACGCCAGGAAATAGATTCTACAGGTATTGTGGCCAGGTGCACTTTGAACTTAATTAGGTTAAAACTATTTCCAGAACTCAGAGCCTTTGTATTATAGTTTAACGTGACTTATTTGATTTCTGCTTTATTTACTAATATTTAAACTGAATTAGGTCAGGTTGTCTATAAAGCTGTTAAATGTCAAAATAAAGAAACGATAAAGTTATTGCACTTTTATATATTATAGAAAACTGAGATGCTGATAATCTATACTGTACATTTATAATTTAAGTAGAAAACACTATGACGGGACGAGACCCGGCCGCCTAGCCTTCATTCATATTTTCGACTAGAGCAGTTTCGCGTAAGCAGGACAAACCTTAGATCTAGCGTCTTCGCATATATCTGCTATATCCCCGTCTTGCGCGGAGGCCCTGGCGATATTACCTAACTTGGCCAGTCTGAAGGGTGAAGTTGTAATAATATGCCAGATATTTAGCCTGGCTGACCACGCGGCTATCTCTGTTCGCGCCAAGAATACTCTCCGAGTTTCAGAGCCGAGAACAGCCGCTGAGCGAGCAGCAGTGCCTAGAACCCTCTCCCAGAACGACACTGGTAAAAACGGTCTTTTATGCCGAGAAAGGTCAGTCAGGTGGAACTTATAATTTAAACCAAGTACAAGTAGTTGTGATTATAATTATGTTAGTGTGTATTAAGTATACTCGTTTAAATATATATTATTTATGTTCGTTATTTTAATACATCCTTTTTTTCATTTTTAATCTTTATTCACTTGTCACTTACCTCCCCCTACTTTTCCAGGTATGAGTGGTGTGCATTGGTGTGCTAGACGTCATCCTATTGTCCACGTGATACTTAAGGAATGTCAACACATGCATTCTAGAATAGGCACTCTATCTACCACGCCTTTACTGACAGCATTCTGCTTTATCCACTTCTACTTCCCCAGTCTAGTGCCCCAAGAATGCTTAGTAGGTAGGCCCCGGTCTAGTGCCTCATTAACGCTTAGTAGGTAGGCCCCAGTCTAGTGCCTCATTAACGCTTAGTAGGTAGGCCCCAGTCTAGTGCCTCATTAATGCTTAGTAGGTAGGCCCCGGTCTTGTGCCTCATTAACGCTTAGTAGGTAGGCCCCGGTCTTGTGCCTCATTAACGCTTAGTAGGTAGGCCCTGGTCTTGTGCCTCATTAACGCTTAGTAGGTAGGCCCTGGTCTTGTGCCTCATTAACGCTTAGTAGGTAGGCCCTGGTCTTGTGCCTCATTAACGCTTAGTAGGTAGGCCCTGGTCTTGTGCCTCATTAACGCTTAGTAGGTAGGCCCTGGTCTTGTGCCTCATTAACGCTTAGTAGGTAGGCCCTGGTCTTGTGCCTCATTAACGCTTATAGGTAGGCCCTGGTCTTGTGCCTCATTAACGCTTAGTAGGTAGGCCCTGGTCTTGTGCCTTAAGAACGCTTAGTACAGGGGTGCACAAACATTTTAGGCCAGAGGGCCACATTTCCAATCGATAGTGCGCGGAGGGCTGCAAGTCAGATTGCACGTGGAGGGCTCAGTAGAAAAAAACAACACAAATAATGTGCTTTGGGGGCCGCGGTTTGTGTACCCCTGGCTTAGTAGGTAGGCCCCGGTCTAGTGCCTCAAGAACGCTTAGTGCCCTAGTAGGTAGGGCCCGGCCATTAGACGGCAAAGTCCACATACTGCATCACATGCCTGTCTGGCCCGGGACGCGAGAATTGCCTTACCGCCTATAGTGGTCGCAGCTGTGCAAGTCTAAATCAGTATGATTTAATTCCACTATCTTTACTTGTTCTTTTAAAGTTTTTATTTATCCATAAGCTTAAGAGTATTTGTTTTCTTTTAAATGTTACCTTTGTCATCTGAATTCTGTCAGGTCGGGTTTGGGGTCTAGTTGTTGCCGTTTGTAATTGTAATGTTTTAAATGTTACCTTTGTCATCTGAATTCTGTCAGGTCGGGTTTGGGGTCTAGTTGTTGCCATTTGTAATTGTAATGTTTTAAATGTTACCTTTGTCATCTGAATTCTGTCAGGTCGGGTTTGGGGTCTAGTTGTTGCCGTTTGTAATTGTAATGTTTTAAATGTTACCTTTGTCATCTTAATTCTGTCAGGTCGGGTTTGGGGTCTAGTTGTTGCCGTTTGTAATTGTAATGTTTTAAATGTTACCTTTGTCATCTGAATTCTGTCAGGTCGGGTTTGGGGTCTAGTTGTTGCCATTTGTAATTGTAATGTTTTAAATGTTACCTTTGTCATCTGAATTCTATCAGGTCGGGTTTGGGGTCTAGTTGTTGCCGTTTGTAATTGTAATGTTTTAAACGTTATCTAGAGTTCTAGACTGTCAAATACTCATGACCCCTGACACAGCGGAAGTGTGAGTGGACGTGAGGTTGACCACGTTAGGGTTTTAAGTCTTTCATAACACTTTTCAAAACCCCACCCACCACAGACACGAATAAAATTTCTTGCAAGATTTATAGTTCAGTTTACAAGCATACCAAATGGATATTTGCTTACTTAAAAGTTTGGCATTATTCCATACCATACCACACGCAAAAGACAAGCCATTTGCAAACATACCAAGCAGACGTGTAAATATTTAGATACAGACATCTGTATTGCACTCATACATATATAACACTCATTTACATGTTAAAAAAACGACACATTCAATTCAATAAGTAAATTTTAAAAATGGCTTTATTATATTATTTATAAAGGAAAACAAGCAACGAAAAAACACACACACAAAAAAAAAGTCCATATCAAACACTCGAGATTGATAGTGCGAGCGAGCAAGCAAGAAAGAGGAAAGAAAGAAAGAAAGAAAGAAAGAAAGAAAGAAAGAAAGAAAGAAAGAAAGAAAGAAAGAGGAAAGAAAGAAAGAAAGAAAGAGGAAAGAAAGAAAGAAAGAAAGAAAGAAAGAGGAAAGAAAGAAAAAAAGAAAGAAAGAAAGAAAGAAAGAAGGAAAGAAAGAAAGAAAGAAAGAAAGAAAGAAAGAAAGAAAGAAAGAAAGAAAGAAAGACGGAAAAAGGAAGGAAGGATTTTATAGTTTTTGGTATGTACTGTTTCTGTTGAGTCTCACTCCTACAACCCCACGCCAATCCACCGTACACACATACTTCCTATACTTCTACTCAACAACCTCCTTCCTTTTACAATAATAATAAATATGAAACGGGAACATGACCTATACATATTTAACTAGGAAGAAACTTGTAGGCTAGTGAATCAGAACCGCCTTCTATACTTTAAGGCAAAAGTACCTTTACATGTGTTCTCCTTACTGACGCCCAGTACTCAAAGCCTCTTCCTCTCTTCTGTGTCGAAAAGTGCTTTCGAAATGTGAGAAGAGGAAGATTTTCCTCAAGGAACGACTCTCCTAAGCTGGTACTACTATTCCCATTGATATGCACTATAGGTTTGTATAGTGCGCACTCCATAGTCTCAAAATTGTCCCCTTTTGTTTGTAAACACCAGATTTCGTAAACATTGCTGACTCAGTTTGACTTTGAAAGGTATGGTCAAAGCTCTCGTGTCTTCGGCGCCGCGAAACAAACTACCGAAATAACGGAAGAGACGATCGACCTTTTGTGACCATCAAACTGGGAACAATGAAAAACGGGTTCTACCGAAGGCTGCAGTAACCTTTCTATTTTTTCTTTGCCGCTATGAAATAAATTTTCGAAATGTGCAAAGAGAAGGCCGTTTATGAGACTCAATGGAACACTATAGTGCAGAATTTAAATCGGTTTTTCCTCGGACAGGATGGCGGTCCAAGGTACGAGCTCTCTCTCTCATGTTGCCACGAGACGAGCATTGAAACTGTCGGAGAGAGAGCTTTATATCCGACACATTGGACACTTGACGAGTCGTATGACTGATTTAGTGAGGTGAAAGTAACCCAACAGATATGAGGCTTCGGTTGTTGAGATATTAATTCAACAGTTCCCGTATTTTTGTTAATTTTTCTGCTGCCCAAAGTGGCAATTTCCAACGAGTAAGGAGAGTATTGTGAGTGCAACAGGAAGGAGATGGTATAGGGTGGAGGTATTCTTGGAATGGTGTGATGCGTCTGTGCGTGTGTGTGTGTATGTGTGTGTGTGGTAGTAAGTGAGAGACAGAGGATAGAGACCTTTGGCAGAAAATTGAAGTTAAATTTTAAAGGGAAAACAAAATTTGTTTATTTGACTCAAAATTGTAATTAACATCAGGTCAGATTGCGAATGAATAATGAAATGAAAGACACATCCTATGGTGTATAATTAAATTATGAAAACATTATAATCTGTGCATATGTAACAATGTCATAAAAATTATTAAAAATAAAAAATAACTGCTGATACAACAATCCTAAACCACTACCCAATGAAGAGGTCTTGTTGTCCAATCAGATACATTTCCTTAGTAACTAACATTCTAGAGGTCTTGTTGTCCAATCAGATACATTTCCATAGTAACTAACATTCTAGAGGTCTTGTTGTCCAATCAGATACATTTCCATAGTAACTAACATTCTAGAGGTCTTGTTGTCCAATCAGATACATTTCCATAGTAACTAACATTCTAGAGGTCTTGTTGTCCAATCAGATACATTTCCATAGTAACTAACATTCTAGAGGCCTAACCTAGTCGTTGAAACATTCACTGATACAAAATTATTACCACCCTTCCCCCCAAAAATATTACTCAATTCTGAATCACCAAAACAAACATGTTGAAGCTAATTAACATCCATCATGTATTTAGGACAGCATAGTTGCCAAATGTACCATTTATGCAAACAAAATGTTTTTTACAGATGTAGTTATATATATATATATATATAGAGAGAGAGAGTATATTAATATTCAGTACGTCGATAAAAGGAAATGCAGACTGCGACGGCTTTTCAAACAGTGTCTTTAAGTGCGCAGCTCCCTACATATTACCGGACTGTCAAATGTGAACAGTCGTTTTCTTTATATTTGACTGTCAAAAATGAGCAGTCGTTTTCTTTATATTATTATTTGACTGTCAAACGTGAACAGTCGTTTTCTTTGTATTATTTGACTGTCAAACATGAGCAGTCGTTTTCTTTATATTACTTGACTGTCAAACATGAGCAGTCGTTCTGTATACAGGCCCGTCGCATCGTGTGCTACTGCTGTATACGGCGATGGCCTTTTCTACGGCTCGTCGCCTAGAGATGCATTGATCAGCTTTTCAATAACAACGCACGAGCTCTGGTGTACTATTTTTTAACAGGTGAGTTTCTTCTGCCAGGGTACTGATACCAGAAACGCGCGTGTGCCAAATGGCTAATACTCTCGATCTCTCGAAGGTATAACGCGGATTTTTTTTCCATTTTTTTTCTCCGCCCGGTGTATTTTTGTTTTCCGCCTGCAAATATTATGTGTGCTATTTACAGCATTTCATCGTTGCGGATATTTTCCCGCCTTTTATGTTTCGGTTTATTTTGCAGTATATCTCGGATTTCTGTCTACGCCTTTATCGTGAAAAAATTTACTTTTTTCATTTTAGTTTCGTCTTTCTTTTCTCACAAGTAATTCGCGGACTCCATTTATTCCGCCTTGGGAATCACGTTTGCTTGCAGTATTATTTTGTGAACTACTGTTTCTCCAGTCTCTCTTTGTTTACTCTCAACAATATTTCATAGATTAATTCTCTTCGCTTGCTCTCGACAATATTTCATTGATTAATTCTCTTCGCTTGCTCTCGACAATATTTCACTGGTTAATTCTCTTCGCTTGCTCTCGACAATATTTCATTGATTAATTCTCTTCGCTTGCTCTCGACAATATTTCATTGATTAATTCTCTTCGCTTGCTCTCGACAATATTTCATTGATTAATTCTCTACTCTCCATGTTACGAGCTTATTTCATAAACATCCACTTACCTTTAGTGCTAGCTTGCTGATTTATCTCTGTGTTAACACATATTTCGTGCTAGCTACAAGATTTATTATCCCTGTGTTAACATATGTTTAGTGTGCTAGCTACAAGATTTATCTCTGTATTAAAATATATTTACTCCTAGCTAATTGATTTATCTCTGTGTTGAAGACAGTTTAGTATTAGCTTACTTTCCTCTGTCCTAAAATAAATTTCACAGTTCTCCAGTAAGTTAGCCAGGTTTTCGATCACCCCCACGTTAATCTGACATCAAAAGCACTAACGTCTTCTTTATTTCATTTTATATACAACTCTTCAGCTGTATTTTTCTTCCCTCACAGCAAGAAGTTTAAAGAAGGTGTGTTGTAGGTGGTCGAATTTCATGACGTTAATAAACTCTCTTACCTCTACCAAAAAAAAAAAATGAAGCTGCGAGCAAAGTATGCGTCATAAAGTACGTCATAAAGTACGTCATAAAGTACGTCATAAAGCAGGCAAATAAAATCTCGTGTAGAGCATCGCTACGACTTTCAGGAAGAGAGACTGGAAATGTTCACCCCTTCGTCCGAGATCGGAAACAAAAATGTCCTGCAGACTTCTGTCTGTGCAGGAAGAGCGCACATAACGAGTGCGCAAGAGTGTACTCATTTTTTTTATGTACACGTATTCATTTATTAAATACAAATTGTGCGCATTTTTTTAATTTTTAGCGCAGAATGAAGCTCGTTAGCTTCATCCGTTATGCTTAGGAGCTGGGCAAAAGTAAAACAGTGTTTGTTGGCCGCGATGATTATCATTCGACGAGTGGATAAGACCAGTTCGTCGGGGTAGGGTGGTACGAAAGGATGGTTGTAGCAGAGGGATTGTAAAAAAAAAAAAATGTGTAAAATAAGTCATCAAAATGTAAAAGCGAAAATAATACAGTATGTGACATACATCAGCAAAGAGGTTTACGAATTCTCATGTGTGTGCTAAAGAGCTTTACATTATACATATAATTAATTAATTAAAATACCTATTTGATATTAAAAAATACCTATTTGATATTAAAAAATACCTATTTGATATTAAAAAATACCTATTTGATATTAAAAAATACCTATTTGATATTAAAAAATACCTATTTGATATTAAAAAATACCTATTTGATATTAAAAAATACCTATTTGATATTAAAAAAAGTTATTTGTTACAGAAAAAAATTGGGAGCACATAATTACTACTAAAATATACAAGCTACAATTGTAGCAATTGTGGCCTTGGGTCCATGTTCGACGAATTATTTTTCTGTAGTAGCGGTCATGACGAGTCCAAGCGGTCTATGTACAGGGGCCATCAGAGTTTTCGGCTCCACTTCGTCTTCATCGGTGTTCAGACAAGGCCCTGTTCAAATAATACACACATGGAGTCAGTCAATACTCAGCTCAAGAACACGCACGGACTTTGACAATTTCACACAACGAAATAAGATATGAACATGTTCAAGTAACAACATGAAGTCCGTCGGGAACCTATTTCACACAAACGCACATAAACTCCTACAAACACGCAACTCTACACACCGGTCGCTATACAACTAAACACACACACACACACACACAAACGCATCTACAAATGTTGTTCCTACTTGTCAGGGCAATTGCTTGTCCTCCAGCACGACCGTCACGAGATTCTTCTCTTGGTCGGAGGAGATCTCGGACATCTATCCCTTGCGGAGGTCCGGTCAACCATGGAGTGGGATCAGTGACCTGAGCTGGTCTCTCGATCAGATTTCTGCTGGCTTCGGAATCTCTCTCAGGAACCCCTGCACGCGCATGCTGTGGGCCAACTTCTGTTCTGCCTCTTGCACCTTTCAAGCGTTTGATGATCGCCTTCCGGTTCAGAAGAACACCGAGGATACTCAGGACAATGACTAAAGCCAAACCAACAACTATCGCCGCAATGACTATCGGACTCATGTGGTCCTCGGTTGTGTCTTTACCCGGAGTTGTAGGCTGCGGAGTCGTTGTGGATTTTCCTATATCTGCGAATGTTGGAATATATATTATATATATATATTTAAATAATACATGTAATTATTTTATTGAAAAAAAATTTAAGTCACGGAATAACAAATAGTAACATATGCAAGCCACTAGCTTACTTTGTTTTATTTTTAACAGCGATACAAACAAAGCAACATCCAACAAAATGTTTTATTTTTAACAGCGATACAAAAAAAAAAAAAAGCAACATCTAATAGATAGCCAACAAACCTATTCAGTCATCAGTATGGGCAATACGTAATAAAATATTGGGTATATTGAAATTAAAATTAATTTTAAAAAAAATTTCCTTATGCAGGTAGAAAGTCTTATGGGGTGAGGGGCAAGGTGTTCCCAGTAGATTATGCTATTTGTAAATGGTAGACATGTGTGGTGGAGTAAATTCGCCTGTTCCTATTTCTAAATTTAATTATTATATAATTTGTTAAATGTCAACATGACATGACCTTCGGGTATTGCTCATGATGGTATTTTTGTAAGTACCAGAGTTAAGATAACAACTCAGGTATAGAATATACTAGAACTTGCTGATGATCCAGTTCCAAGCGGATAAGTAATTTTTTTTAAAGACTAATAGTCTCATACTTGTTCGTAACAATTTCATCCAATGGTGATAGACCCAGTTACTTTGTTAACGAATGTTCCATACTATAATTAATCACTATGATTTTGATGTAACTCAAGTCCGGTCACAAAAGACGATTATGCTAACTGATTGATAAAGAAAGAACTTAGAAATATATTTTGCACATGTTGCTATTGATCTATGATTTGAATTGGAGAATTCTTATGTAAGTGAACCATTGTTTCTATGTTCACTAATTTGATTACGTTGTACTTGTGAATTTTGATTGATGCTATATTTCTTATGCTGCATGTGTATCAGGCTTGTTGAGGGATTTGTAACAATGAGAATGTGTGTAAGAGAGAAAGGTGTTTTAGAGAATAATTTATATACCTGAAACTTAGTGCTGCCCTTAATTTGACTTTTGCAGAGGGGAACACACCTTTTGATATTTTGTAACCTTAAATCCACTTCACACTGCAGTGTCTACTGTACTCTACCAGATCAAGTTGGTGTAACAATGAATCCACTTCACACTGGAGTGTCTACTGTACTATGCCAGTTTAAGTTGGTGTGTGTATCCACCAATGTCATCAAACTTATCAGTAAATGTGTTGCTGTAAGTTAATTCCTGTGAATTCTGTTTGAGAGCCAATACAAAGGAAACTGAGGTTTGAGATTGTTCTAAAAAATAATGAATATTCATGATTTTTTAAAAACATTCCTTGTGGTGTGCTTGAATAGCAAATACGAAGTTCTAGATGATTTTCCACGGTGTGCTTTGCGAGCACATCAAAGATTCTGGAACACGTGTGTAATGTACCAAGAAGGGGTAAGTTGGTCTGTCATCTAATAAGAAGAAAGTGACTTGTTGCAAACTGCCAGTGATATCTGCAATCATTGAAAATGTTATATACATTGACTATAATTATTTCTCTTGTAAAACTCCACTCTCCTGTCTATGATGAAACCATATGTGTGACCTTGAATGTTACATATATGTTAATTTGAGTGCTGATGTCTACAGTAGGATAAACTGAACGAGTATCTAATGTTTAATCAAACATTGTTGCGAAGTGATGTAAATGTCAAAGCTCTTTTGATTATATTCATATTTTATATATTTGATTGCTGATTTAATAAATTTATTAACCTTCCTGCACATATATTACAACCTTAAGTTGGAGTAATAGTGGGTAGATGGGGGCTCGTTAAAATAAATAAAAGACGGATTTTTATTACTCCTTTAGTAAGAAGTTTCCACCTAGAGAAACATTATGTGACAGTAAAACGTCTATCTTTAGTTTACGACATCCTTATAATCCGCCATTTGTGAGACATGTTGGCCTTGTGGAGAATTATTAATAACTATAAATGAAGATTCTCGATCAGTTATGATTAGTTATATGTTATTAATTAATAAATAGTAATCGCAGCGAGTGAAGGGTGCCCAGATGTGTCACCGTGTTTAATTGAGAAGAAAATCTCTCTATAGGCCTATAAACAACTCCGCCATTAGTGATTTGATAAACAAATAAAATCGGATTTTCCCTATTTAGATAATACCTGGAAAGAATTCTATCTATAAAGATATTTTTTTTTAAATAAGAAAAAATTATAATCACATCTAATATTTTAAAGATAAATAAATTGTACAGTATAAAGTACTCATCAATGTGAATTGTTTAACAAATGTTGCATCCTTGATACCTCGCTAGTGACCCAACACCTTTCTATGGGAAGATTAAAATGTACCACTTACATACACACACAAATAAAAACAAAAAACAACAAACTCATAATCTGCCACCACGCCCACCCGTGAAATCATCTACGCGAAATCGTCCAGAATGAGCTTCTCACAAAGTCAGATAAAATGATAAAAGTAAGCTCTGCTCAAGGGGCATAACTTTAGTACTTCATCTCGAATCAAGAATGATGTGGGGTACGAAATCGGTAGGTCAAAGAGCAAATTGCCTCTCTAATCTACAAAATGAACAAGGAGTGCAACGCAAGCAACAGTATACCGTTGCTCTAATCCATACACGAACAGAGATTGTAATAATTATAAGCAATAATGTAATCCATACTCGAACAGAGATTGTAATAATTATAAGCAATATTGTAATCCATACTCGAACAGAGATTGTAATAATTATAAGCAATATTGTAATCCATACTCGAACAGAGAATGTAATAATTATAAGCAATATTGTAATTCGTACACTAAACAGAGACAAGCTGACTCACCTGGGCACTGCCTTTGGCACGATTCTACGGTGCCTTTGATGTCAGCATTGCAGCAAATGTCGCAGCAGTGCTCGCACTTCTTCGTGCCGTGATCCAGGTAGAAATCTTTCTTGCAGCTAGAATCTGACATATCAACGGCAGCGCCTTCAGCATTGAAAAGAGAGATCGACAGCAGGCAAACTGCCACCATCGCTTGGCATAAAATACGTAGTAAAGCCATCGTCACCACCACCACAAGTCCGTACACTGACAACGACGAAACGATCAAGCCTGAGTTAGGGTCCGGTCCGCACCCTAAGTGTCGAAAAAACAGAAATAAAGTTGCAAGAGGCAGGTAACAATGCGGGCTTCGAAATGGCAATGCAGTTAGATGGCGATATATTTTATTCCAACGATCTAACGGTCGATCATACCGGGAAAATCCGATGTGAATAAATACTGCGCGAAGGGAGTAAGCCCAAACTGAATTTTTGAACGTTATCGAAAGTTCTCGATCAGTTGCGTCAGAACACTGCCTGGAAATGACCATGTGCAGAAAGGTACCAATAAGTCAATGCCGGACTTGGCAGTAGCACGCCTGCGGTTAAAGTCGGCAGCATTTAAACCGGTCGCCAGTCTAATTAATGCGACCGGCTTGCTGATGTGTACTTCGTATCGTTGAAGATCTTTGAAGGATAAAAATGGCGCAGGCTAAATATAGAACACCCACCCACTTCACACTTTCTTTTCTATCTCTCATTACTTCTGTCTTTAAAATATTTATTGTGATTGCATCTCTTGTCTCTGTCTCCCTGTCTCCCCATTCATATAAATTCACACACACATACTGTTATAATACAGGGTGACACACAAAAAAACGGTATTTCGTGGATGTCCTTTCAATGTCACGCTATTTTAGATGGTGGGGGGGGGGGAAGGGGAACATTTTTATTGCTTCTTGTTAATCCGATTTCTACCCCTTTGTACATGTATATTAAAAGTTTTCAATTCCTTCAGGCATCCACCACTTGTTGGAGCAATACAAGTCAAGAGGTATGATATGTTGAAAAGGGTGTTAGTAAGAATGCGATAGATTTATACAAGACACAAGAAGTTGCCTCTATCAAGTAGTAATTATCACTTTTAATAATGTTCGAAGAAAATGGCGCCTCTTAGAATTGACAATATGTCCCTTTATATTAATTGCTAGAAGTGCACTTTATAATTAATTGCTTTAGAACAGGGTTAAAAGCTGTGCTCGAGACTGAAAACAGAACCAAAAATAATAACATTGACCTCAATTTAACTTTGTTCACATATTAACTTTATTGGGTCCTATGTGAAATTGCACTTGTTAAAACTTTTAATAATAGCAATAACATGCAAGACTCTTGTTTGATTCCTTTAAATGTAGATCGCATGCATGTACTGTGACTCAAATGTGGCTGGTGGTCAAGTTAGTGGTGGAATATTGAAAGAACTTGTACAGTATAATTATATATATTTTAAAATCTTTGTTATATATGATTACCGAAACAAAGCAGCGAAAAAAAAACATCGTTAAACTTTTTTTTTTTAAAGTTGTGATATCAGTCTTTGGACCTCCCCCCATGTCGTGTCAGTTAACCCACTTTTCTGCCCTCTTATCGTTATAGACTTATGGACCACTCCCATTCGACCCCACCCCACCTCGAACACTGCTACCACCACCATCAAAGTAAATAAAGGAGCGCTACGTCAGTAACGGAAGAGGAAGAACAAAAAAACTCATAAAAGCTATGAGCGACCGTTTTCACTTGTGTACTAGCGGGATGTTTACGAGTAGATAATGATGACGTCACAGGCAGAACTGTTTGACCTCCGTTACTTACATGATTTTTTTTCGTGAGAATCCCTATCACCACCTTCCACCTAGTAATTTGTCCACTCAGGCACACTCATGATATATGCATGATTTCATGTAAATGTTTACTGACACACAAACGTAGTGACAATAGACCGCACACCACAAACGTACTGAAAATAGACCACACAAACAAACGTATTGACAATTAGACCACACAAACAAACCTACTGACAATAGACCACACAAACAAACGTACTGACAATAGACCACACAAACAAACGTACTGACAATAGACCACACAAACAAACGTACTGACAAGAGACCACATAAACAAACAGCAAATATATTGACAAGATACCATACAAACAAACAACAAACGTACTGACAAGAGACCACACACACAAACGTACCGACAAGAGACCATACAGTCAAACGCACGTAAATGTAACCTACCATCACACAATGAGCCACTGGTCAGTTTGAGGACATACTGGGAGATTGATATCAGCAAAGTCTAGAGGGCAAGTATTTTTGTTGTGCTGCAAATTGAAAGATACTTGGACACTTAACCACTAAGGTGACTAAGCAATTATCAACATTCGACAGTGCCGTAGGTCTCGGGTCTTCATTTTGAGAAAACGTCAAGGGTCGGCTACAGTCAAACGCTAATTTACTTTAGCAACCACATTAGAAAACCAGGTCTGGCACAAACAGACAATATGACAAGTAAAAATAGATTTGAAAGTTTAACTCAGTATCTCAAACTGTAGAAAAAGAAATACGCATTAATCTGAAAGCGTTTCAAGTAGGTCTACTACAGACAGAAGACACTGCAAATGTTCACATTTATTATATAACACAAAAACGCTGACAGAAAAAAAATGAATTGATAATTAGCTTGATTTCCGTGGTATTTTTAATATCTGAAACAACAGATAACTCTAATCCCACCACCATCAACGTAATAGCTCGATGTAGGATATCACGTGACTAGTCTCGCCAATCACTGAATCAGCAACGAAAAACCAGCCCTAATGATGCATTATTTATATTCTTTGCTTTCTGTTGTTGTTATTGTTAGCTTTTGCTAGACAGTTATACTAAGGTCATCCAATGAAATGTGCACAGATCTAAACAATAGAGGGTCAACATTTTATTTTACGGGTTCATAATTATGGCTGGGTCAACTAAGAGCAAAGGGAAAACACAGTTCGGAAGTAGAACATTTTGACCCATTCATCCGTGGACAAATTGTTCTTCCTGTTGAAAAGTTGTTATTTTAATATTTAAGGTCGAACGCAGCCGAATTATCGTAAATTTTTACTGAATAGATGTTAAACTTTCCAAATCAAGTGAAATCTAAAAATATATCATCCTATCTACCAACTGCTATCGGGAATTGGGGTCAGATGCGAAGTGACTCATTTTATGGTGGTGTAGGTACAAATACAAACAAGAAGACACGCCACTAAACTGGCATACGTCTCGTTTATACATTCAAACAACAGCAACCCCCCCTCCCACCTATGCCCCCAACCTACCCCCATGGAGTAAAATCTATGCAATTAGAACAAATGCAATTCTACTGGTATACAATCATATGTGCAGTCATAAACTCATGCAAACATTGTTTAGAAAATCTTATTGAACGTGCATCATTACAAACCTATATACCCTGAGGCGAAAATACACATAATCACTGATATAAACATACACCACAAACGGAAAGGTGTACAACATACATCTAAATAATATAAATAAATTAAACTGACTTAAAATAAATGTGCATGTGTGCATTCAAGCAAAAGTTCATAAACTAGACCAATATGCATGCATATAAAAGGTAAAATCATGCAATCACACAAATATACATACATTCAATCCTAAATAATACACACAAACACACAAATACTTAAAAACAGGCATGTAATACACAAGCAGAAAAGTGTTGAGACAATAATATATGTAAACAGAAAAATATACAAAAACACAGACACGCTAAAGAAAAACATTCAGGCACATACATACATGCAAAGAGAAACATTCGGATACCTTAACTTGAAATTGTCTTGAAACACTTACTCTGCCAACCGTTTCTAAGAAGGACTAAAATATCTGTGCCATAAGCAAATCAGTGCAATGAACAAAGTTGCTGTATACATAATGCAAGAATTTCAGAAAAATATTTGTTTGTATGATATGTACTTCTATAATTTATATATTACACCGCCAGTGTGTTCATTACATTTTATCGTTCCGTAACGTCCTTTATTTGCATGTCCTTCAAAGGAAAATGTTTCATAAATATCAGTTTTTCAAAGTAATGCTAAGGAATAAATAAACGAGACTAAAGTGTCTTAAATCTTTAGTAGTATTTAATCTTTATTACTGTTTTATTTATTATAATGGGCTATTGTTTATATATTACAGAGTACTTGTGATTCCTGTGTTATATAGATATGAAAGTTCATCTCATATTTCCCGTAAAAGCTCAACAAGAAATGTTAGTTATTATAGACAAGGCATAATTTGTAGAAATTATTTTTAAAATCTTCAGTCTTTGTTAATCTCTATTCCATGAGTTGATAATGCTTTTCTACAGCAGTTTTCGTCAGGAAAAACAACAAATCTTTTCATATGTCCAGATTGCACAAGAAAAACAATGTACACATTGCGATCGGTTACCGAATTAATCCAATTGCATGCGTCGGATATGACTGGAAAGAAGTGGACAACACAAGGAAGTATTTCGGGCACATAACTGTCAGCCGCTCAAAGCACGCATTGTATGCTGCATTAAGTGCACGCTGCATTGCCCAACACTCACTTCAGTCGCGGCAGTAAACACTGCTCCCGGATCTCTGCAGTGATTGGACCAACAGCAGCGAGTTAACGAAAACAAAATTTTATTGACCGCTGTACGAATCATTTTCGAGACCACCTTTATTTTCACGAATACGTCAGAACCTGAAATAGTAGACACTTTCGTTTGTGGTAAATAATAACAAACAATTAAAATCTGCCGCTGCTGCTGATGCTGAAGATGGCAATGATGATGACGACAGTGATAAAAATGACGACGATTTAATAGTGGCAGTTGTTGTGGTAGAAAATAGCCATGATGACGACGAGGAGGATGGTGATGTGATGATAATAATGACTTTGGTGGTTGTGAAAATGATGACTGGTGGCTGGGATAATAATAACGATAATAATGATGACATTGGCAGGTGGGGTGGTGGTGGTGGTGATGATGATGATGACAGGGACAATTGTAATAAATTTTACCATATTTAAAATCTTAAGATCGTATTAGATTACAGCTATTATGTTTTGAGATTATATTGCATAATAACTGATAATTATCAGTTAGCAAGAAAAATGCTATGTAAAATGACATATCACATTAAGTTACACAAATCATACTTTATATTGGATTTGATGTTCTAAAACACCTATTCGCAGTTTGCACTAAAATATAGGCATTTTAGTATAGCAGACTCTGATGTTGAAATTCTTAATAGTGTAACTTCGCACTAAATAGAAACTATGTACAATAGTAAATACGATCCTTCATAGTGTAACTTAGATTTCAAATTAGGCTCATTGTTATAATAAAAGTTGTAACCCTTCATATTGTAACCTTGCACTAGACAAAGATTACTGGTTAAAGTAAATGTTGTAAACCTTTCATTCTGTAAATTGTGCATTCAACATGTCAGTCAAGATGAGTTTAGTTGATAGACTGCTTGCTTTCTTTTGCAGAAAGGGGGGAGGGGAGAGGAAGGGGAATGCAATCTGAGAAGATTGGATAAGTTTACAATTTTTATATAACAAGTTCCCTTCTACCATTATGACATGACCGTCCATCTTCTCTTAGTTGAAAGATAAAATTATCTTACTTCATAATAATATTTCAAATGTAATATTATTGATTTAAAATAGTAATAATAGTTTAGACTTTGTTACTTCAAATTTTTTTTTAAACAGTGTTTCTAACTCGAAGCCCTGACACTTTAATTAAACTTAGCATCGACTTTCCCAAATTGCTGGTTATTCAGTTCCTTGTCTAGCTTGGCGTTTGCTCCAGCCACTGCACGTTTACACAAAACCTTAGCGTTCGGGTGAGAGGACTGTCCCTTAGCTTGCTTCCACTCAGGCCAGAGATTGGACGTGTCAACTGAATAATCAAATCTGTCAACGGCTGATAGAACAGAAAAATAGGAAAATTACGGAAAGCCAACTTAGACTGCGTTTGACCCAGACGAGCATCTACTAGATAGAATCTATTTTTCTCCAGAAAATTCTTCAGACTAAATAATTATACGTCTTGGACTTTTTGGATTCTTGGATTTTGTAATTCAGGATTCATTACCAGCAGAGGTTAGTAGCTGTGGTTTATCTAGCCTATTACTGTTAAAACTAATATCCTTTTATTCCACAGCTTGTTTATGTACTTAGCGTTCTTATTAGTAATTATTAATTAAGGTCTGAACAAGAGAGAGTGTGAGAGTACTGTCCCTCTTTTCCTTGTCTCTCTAAACTGTCTGATTGAGTGAAAGTGACACAGTTCAGTTGCACAATTATAAACAATACATAAAAGGAGTAACATTATTGTTTTATCTCCAGCCTGGCAAACTTGGTATGAGTTGAGTGACCACAGCTAAGAAAACGCTGCTCACTCATCCATAACCCCATAACTTTGTTGCAGCCTGACCAGTTAAGAAACAAGACTGTTCACGCAACCGCTGCCTCTACGTGTTGTGACCGAACTGAAAGAAAGTTGTTCATCTCAAATGCTGTATCTGTTTCCATGGTATGCAACTACAAGACGTTAAACCATATTTGACCAGCAACTAAATGATGATGTTGTTTTCCAGTCACTGGGGCAAGTGTTCTTGGCCACTGTTACATTCCATCATTTGTTTAAAGACCCTGTCTCAGCATGAGGATTTAAAGGTTGTTAATTTTAACGTTACACCTATGCTGACGACAGACTGGTTGCCAGACTCACCCTTCAGTCTCTACAAATTAATTCTCTCAGTTTAGATATTAATTACAGGTGACAGATGAATCTTTGTAATATTGTGTGAATTGGGCATGTTATCCTAATAATGACTAATTATGCATCAGGTTTGAATAACAACTCCCCTCCCTACAACCATTCAAGAATAGTTTATAATCCACTTAAATCCATAGTGACCATCATTCCTTTTAAAATGCCCATGACCTTCTAACGTCAGTAATCCGTTTATGGCGTGATGCTACATTACATCGCCATTGTAAAGAAATGTATAACACAAAATGAAAATATCAAAGAAATTAATAAATGAATAAAGATAAGACTTTAGTATTTAAATCAGGCATAATTTGCCCATGACTCCCTGACAGTCATCTGAATGGAAAGTTAGGTCTAAAACACAAACTCTCAAAAGACCTTGTGATTCAATGCATTGCTTTACTGAATATTATTAACATTGCAATACCTGTGCACAAAACTCCTAATTGTGATGACTTTTAAAAGAGTCATTTTGTTTTTGATTCCTTAGACATTGCTCCACCATTTTTCTATGTTTCTTTTGTTAATTAAATTCTTTTAAATTTATAATCTTGACTCTCTCTCTTTCTCTCTCTCTCATCCCGTTATATCATGAGTGTATTAGTTATAGGGACTGCATTCACCATGAGGATCTGTGGGCTTAGATTATTGATATTAGATTATTGTTATTGATTATTACGTCATTACCTTAGGACTGGAAGGTTTGTGAAGTGTCATTTTCGTTGTGCGTCCTTGCGTCTGTTTATTATTTATGCGGCACGTGACTGAGAAACGGAGTTAGTTTCCAGAATTTGACAGGAGAAAAAAAATTAATCAACACTTTATTCGTCTCATCTTTCTCTCCTGCACTAACACGTAACAGTCCGTCACAACCACCATAATTATTACAACACCCAACGCCACCATTCTTACAACCACCACAATCTCATCACTACCACCACCACTACCTCCACCACGACCATACTGCCGATCGTGTAAGGTAATTTAATAAACATATACAGTTAAGGTCTCCATTTGGGCAGAATGAAGTCAGTAAGAATATACCTGTAACTCTTTTTGATCACAGATCAAAGAATTAACATTATTTTTCATGATGAAAAGTAAAGTGAATGCAAACACGTCTGAAATGCCTTAAAATGGAGTATTTTAAAAGAAACGAAAACGTTCGTAAATATATGTTCCGAAATCATGATGCGTATAGTGTTAGGTTGTTGAGAATGACGCCGCGTTGCTACGGCGACTGCCGCATTGTGCTCGCCAAGCAGGAAGTTGTGGGAAATGTCTGACGAATTTCTGTGCACACGTACTTACTGTCCTTTCCAGATTACAGACAACCAGTCCTATCTTTCCTACAGGAACAAGTTCCCCTATAAATAATGATATCATTAATACTTCTCTTATTACTTGTACTACACCAAGTGAAACTAATTTATTTTTAAGCACGTCGCATAGAACAGTTTCACAAGTGTCGTGTATGTACGTTCGCCACACATCACACTTAGGTATATTTTCTTCCTTTAACTAAAATCTTCACACTCGCATACTAACGTACGAACTTCCAGTGAGAGGAAAATAGAATTTATTTGATCAGTTTCTTTGATGTGATGAAAGACAACAACATCAACAATAAAAGTTAAAACTCAAATTTTAAAAACAGTGCACTTAACTGGAAATCACACACTCACGCATGCACGCACACATGCACGCGCACACACGCGCACGCACACACAAGCACACAGAGGAATATAAGCATAGCGTGAAAATTAATCCATCAACATGTATTGCATGTGCTTCCCAACAACCAAATCAGTACTAGTGCACAGGAAAACAAGCGGAAGAACAGAAGCCGTGTATTTAAACTATTTTTATAATACTGTTCGTTAGCTGACACGGGGACTGGCAATCTGTTCGTCGATCAATTTGTTGCTTACATCCAAACATCCAATCTATTCTCCAAGTTCAAATCGCCGCCATCTTCCCTGCTCCATAGCCCGTACCCAGCTTCTCGCGGTGATGACGTCAGTGACTTAGTACTCTATGTGCTGTAGGGTGGGCAGCCCTTGGAGGGTTAAACTGGAAAGAATGGACTGACGAACTTGAGCTTTACACAGATACGGCACAGACTCTACCAGCCAAAAGTAACGCAGTAACCTCCATGTAACATATTTGGAAACCTTAATAGCGAATAACAAAATAGTTTCGATTCTGGTTGCTTGTAACATGTCATATTGAGGAATGTGTTGCATCTTAATATAAAATATATATCATGAAATAATAAATACATTACAAATCCAACATGAATTCATATCATTTACATGTCCCAATTCTAGCTTAAACACATTACAGATCCTGCATTATAGTATTTCATTACAGATATTACAAAGGATGTGCATCGCGAAACAATCCACACACTAGTTAACCACATTACAAATCCTACATGAAAAACATATCGCAAAATTCGTACATGAACAGTAAACAAGGCATTACAGGTTCAGTGAAACCAGTCAGAATTGGTGTTACAAATTTCGATAAACCATGTTCTACCGATCAACTGAGCGTCCTAAAACATTACAAATTCTTAAATGTCACGAAGCACATGATGTAACAACTGAGCGTCCTAAAACATTACAAATTCTTAAATGTCACGAAGCACATGATGTAACAACTGAGCGTCCTAAAACATTACAAATTCTTAAATGACGCGAAGCACTTGATGTAATAAAGTTTGGAAAAAAAAGACTTGTGATACAATACATTACAAGTTCCAAACGATCAGCCGCCCCATACTACATCGTCAACACTAGATATCACAGATCCTTGAAAAACAGCAGCCCAAAACATTGTAACCCTCATATACCTAGCAATACAAGCATTAAGAATCCTACTTTATCACTTTAACAGGTATTCATTGCTCCATCATGATTAAAATAACAAAACAAACAACGTAATTGGTATTACAGATTCCGCAAGGTGGAAAGTCAGCATGAACATCACCGAACAGTTACAGGAATGTCGGGAATCACGAACCACAATTCAAGATGAATGCAAACAGCAGATAGCGCACGACGCTGTACTTTACTGATGAACACCTTCTTCCTTGTTTCACGTCGGGTTCCGTGTACAAGTGTAATAAAAAATACTAAGTTGATTTTCCGAAATCGTTCAGGAGTTAGGCCTACACCGTGCCCAAACAAAATTTAGCCAGTCCAGCACAACGGCTCGCACACGAGCAGCTTCCAGCGAGCTGGACAAATTCCCACCAATAGGAGTGATCGCACCATAATCAGCGGATTTTCAATGGCGGAAAATGACCTTATGATCACCTTGCAAAACGTCCAGTTGAACTCTCGTCATTCGACAGTTAGTTAGAGAACTGAAGACAGAAGAATCCCTGTCTGGATGGTCATTACACTATGCGGGCGAGTCAGACGTAGTAGAATCGACGTAACCTGAAGATTCACTGGATGGCCAGTACGTCCTGTTGTCCGGAGCCACTGTAAGAAGAATGGAAAGAACGGTTTTCAAGAAAGTTATTCGAATGTTTTTGAAGAGTGTCAAATCTATTTATCTATCTATCCACCCATCAATCAATCCAACCATCCATCGAATGTTTTTGAAGGGCGTCAAATCCATCCATCCATCCATCTATCTATGCATTTATCTATCTATTTATCTATCTATCTATCTATCTATCTATCTATCTATCTATCTATCTATCTATCTATCTATCTATCTATCTATCTATCTATCTATGCATTTATCTATTTCTCCTTCCTTCCGTGAGCCCATTTTCCAATAAATATTAACATATCTTTCTGTTTAACAAAATTGACGAGTTGATAGCCGCTTTTACTATAATTAAACTGTTATGAAATTTTTTTTTTCTTATATGGCATGTTTTAGGTAAAATTTAAGAAATCTGAAAAGCATGTATATGAAAACTTAATAATATTATTATTAATAAAGTGTATATACATTTAATGTCAATGAAAGCTATGTACCTGCCATCGGCATATAGCGCGTTTGCCCTTCTAGCGTTTCTTCGTAGGGTTGAAGGGGACTTCCTCTCGGATTCATATAGGTCTGAATTTGCAATTCTTCTGGAGGTTTGGCGGTCCCAAGACGTCTAGCTCTTTCCAGTTCTGGAAAAATATCTAAGGAGTCGTTTTCAGTTCTCCACGACAGTAGGTACTGTGTCTGTGCTATTTCAGGATGCTGAGATACAGGTTGTTCTTGGACAGGTGTACTGGAGCTTTCATTTGTGTTGATGCCTGGGAACAGTCGTCTTCTGAAGATCAACATGAGAACCACAAATATCCCGACCGTCAGAATGGAAACGACTGCTACCGTGGCTACAATACCACCCGATATTCCTGAGTTACTGCTTGGATCGGGTAGGTAGTCTGTTGAAAGAAAGATGCCTAGAATTATATGTTTGTAAATATTTTGTAAATAAATTTTTGTAGCTGTCTGTTGTTTTCTGCCTGTCGTTCCTCCGAAATTTGTGCTTTGGTTTGATAATAAATTCCTATTCTTTTTTCTTTCTTTCTTTCTTTCTTTCTTTCTTTCTTTCTTTCTTTCTTTCTTTCTTTCTTTCTTTCGTTCTTTCTTTCTTTGACAGTTTGATAAAGGAAATTTACATGCATCTTATTATGATTACTAGAATTTGTAAAATTAATAATCTGTGGACCAGTCAACAGCCAAAATTTAAATAAAAGACAGCCCCAGTATATTTCTTCCGTTGGTTAGAAATTAAATATACGTATCTTATAAGCACATCGACTGCATTAACGTTTCTAATTAGGGAAATTGTGTGGATTTGCGACATCTATATTGTTTTTAATGACGTGTAAGAAAACTCATCTCAAAAAGCTTCGAACACGGTGTTGTGTATGTGTGATTGTGTGTGTGATTGTGTGTGTGTATATATATTTAAGAGCGACAGAAAGAGTAAAATAGGGAGGGGGAGATAAGAATCTTTTCCACCCCAAAAAGCGATGAACTCTTCTAACTGAATTTTCATACCTGGACACAGCCGTTTGCAGGATTCCGTCGTTTTCTTGTACTCGGCCAAGTAACAAATGTCATAGCATGGTGCACATCTACCAGTGACGTCATCAAAGAATTGTTTTTTCGGACAATTGGCCGTGTACTGTGCGGCTCGCGACCGACGTAACAACATAACAGGGAACAGTAGAGAAAGAGCAGACTCCATGACAGGACTCAGTTTGAGATGCGAATGTGCTGATAGGTCTTACCGGCACTCACTGTCACACGACAGGAAAAAAACAACAGTTTAAATATTGAGCGAAACGTGAATACAAACGGGAAAACCCACATTCGCCGAATGTCACTGAACCTGCGAATACAGCTGGTTGAGGGATGGGTCGCTGCCTGAGCTTATGATAGTTAACACTTTAATAAAGCAGGGGTTTTTAATCTATCGGACCGCCAAGGGGTCCATGGATAGGCTTCAGGGGCTCCGTGAAAATCAAATATTCACTATTGTTTTTATTTTGCTTATGTGCATTTTTCTAGGGAGGGGATCCATAGTTTTCACCAGATTTTCAAAGGGTCCTGTGATTCAAAAATAGTTTTTAAAGGGGTCCGTGACTCAAACAAGGTTAAGAACCACTGCTTTAAAGGGATGCAAATGATGATGGCATTTCAAGTAGATCTGAGTTCGCGGAGATAAATAGCTGCGTCATTGCTATTAGGTTTTCAGTCTCAAAGGAAGAGATTTTCTTTCTTACGAATAAAATTACATGCTTCCCTAAACCTCATGTAATGACGTACTAATAAATAAACATGCCTAAACTTCATACAGTGACAAACTGACAAACGCGCCTAAACCTCATACAATGATAAACTGACAAACACGCCTAAACCTCATATAATGACAAACTGACAAACACGCTTATAACTCATACAATGACAAACTGACAAACACGCCCAAACCTCATACAATGACAAACTGACAAACACGCCCAAACCTCATACAAAGACAAACTGACAAAACACAACAAAACCTCATACAATGACAAACTGACAAACACGCCCAAACCTCATACAAAGACAAACTGACAAAACACAACAAAACCTCATACAAAGACAAACTGACAAAACACAACAAAACCTCATACAAAGACAAACTGACAAAACACACCAAAACCTCATACAAAAGCAAACTAACGTATAAACATGCTCAAAGCCTCATCAATGACAAACTGACAAATAAACACCCAAAAGCTTCATACAATGGCAAACAAACATGCCAAAACTGACTTTACATGACAAGTGCTGTAATGTTTGATGATATATCTATCTATACTATCTGTCTGTCTACCTACCTATCTATATATCTGTCTGTCTATCTATCTATATATCTATCTGTCTGTCTACCTATCTATTAAATGAGAGTCATTCCATTCATTAATTTTAATATGTACGGAAACAACTGTTGACTGTATATCATGTGTAGGAAGCCGAATGCCGTTCAAGTACTCTATTAAGTCTATTTGATTAACGTTCAATACTCTCTTAAGTCTATTTGATTAACGTTCAGTACTCTCTTAAGTCTATTTGATTAATGTTCAATACTCTATTAAGTCTATTTGATTAACGTTCAATACTCTCTTAAGTCTATTTGATTAACGTTCAATACTCTCTTAAGTCTATTTGATTAATGTTCAATATATTAAGTCTATTTGATTAATGTTCAATATATTAAGTCTATTTGATTAATGTTCAATACTCTCTTAAGTCTATTTGATTAACGATAAGTATTCCCTTCATTAGAGTTCACTGTACAATAGTATTTACTATCTCTATTACGTAATTCCTTTTTCTGAAAGAAAAAGAAAAACATTCAAATAAATATCATGAAAATAAACACGCCTCAATACCCATCTTGAATAGAACTGGTCTCTACACGATGAAGCGGTTACCGACGAAAGAAAGAATAGGATCTTAGGTAGTTATTTCTTTAGCAACACACACGTCAATATCTGTATTCTGAACACGATTCATACAGTCCTTGATAGCTACGATTTGCACTCCTGGCTGTCACTACCGTCATGATCTCTCCAATTTACACCACTCCTCGATAATCTAGGTCATGAGTCTTGACCTGATTTTCACCACTCCTTCAAGGCGTGTGTAAACACTGAGACACAGTTGACAGTGAAACTGAATAAAAGGATATAAATTTATTAACTGCAGCCAAAAATAAATCTTTTCAAGTATACCAATTTGTAAGAGTGTTTTCAAGCGAATTATTAAATTTACAATGTTAACATTTTCTTCATATAAAAGTAATTTTTACTTATTATTATTTTAGTAATTAAGATAATTTTATCTCAAATGTGTATGCTTATAGCGTTTAAAAAAAATAATACACCAAAGTGCAGCATTTGTTTGAATTATTTAAAAATATGTTAAACACAATAAAGCAATATATTGTCATTTAGGCACAAATCAACATTAAACTGATTCGACACAACGTATCATTGCATTTGTCTGACACAACATAACACTGTGTTTGTATTTGTCTGACACAACATAACACTGTATTTGTATTTGTCTGACACAACACTGCATTTCTCTGACACAGCATAGCACTGTATTTGTCTGAAACAACTTACCACTTGGAATGACATTTCCTGGATTTATTACTAAGTATGAATATAATAATTTTTTTCTAATACTCCTTTTTTATCCGTAGGACATAAGAAACATGACGATACTTGAATATCTTTGTTTAAAGACATTCTTTCTTCTCTCTTCTTTTGTTCTTTAGTTCTAGATAATAATTGCAATATATTCTATCGAGTCAGTATCTATCACAACACCCTAAGTGATTCATAATTTTATGTGAGATACAAAAATATATATATAGACCTTCATTTACTAATCTGTTATCAACTTGTACCCCTCCGCCCCCCCCCCTCTCTCTCTCTCATACACACACATACACAAACACACACACAGACAAACAATCGCTTATTTTAGCAAAACTTCCAAATTAACAAAACTGAGAGATGATTAAGGTTGAAAGAACACTGTCGTTCCCATCTATTCCTTTTATTAGAAATGCTGTGTGGTGGTGACTTGTTAACCCATCCATTCCTATTAGAGGTTTTATTAGAAATGCTGTGTGGTGGTGGCTTGTTAACCCATCCATTCCTATTAGAGGTTTTATTAGAAATGCTGTGTGGTGGTGACTTGTTAACCCATCCATTCCTATTAGAGGTTTTATTAGAAATGCTGTGTGGTGGTGGCTTGTTAACCCATCCATTCCTATTAGAGGTTTTATTAGAAATGATGTGTGGTGGTGACTTGTTAACCCATGCATGACTATGCATAGATGATGGATAGTGTAATAGTGTATAAGGATCTAATTCTCCTTACATAAAGCGTTAACCCAAACTGACCGCATGGATCTAGTCCTACTTAGGCAATATGTTCACCCAGTTTGACTGTGTAATGCGCATAATCATTTCAGCCTCGCGCTGATTATTAATATATTGGATGCGTTTGTCTTATCCCTACTTATCTAATGTGATAAGCTCCCCCTCTCTTTCAACACTAACAGTTTATAAAGATTTTAACCGAACATTTTTTCTTCTTTATTACATCAGACACTCTCATAAAATAGTTGCGTATCTACAGCGCCTAAACTCACTTACACGTCACGCTGAACTTGGACATCACGATTACTAGGCCTATGTGACATTTGTGTCACGATAAAGACCTTTCATTGTAACGCCGTCGTATGCGGCTCACGGCTTTCTCAGCTTTAAACAGTAACATAGAGAGAATAAGCAATCAAAAATTAAAGATGGCCTAAATTATAGTACTGTAAACAGTTATAAGTACACAGCGCGCTCCAGGGAGTTTTCCACTTGAGATTTTCCATGCACTGTAGATCCCCATGGTCAACACCCCATCCAATCCCAGTGCAAATCGCAAGCCATTATCAATGACGCCTACGCAAGAAGCGGGGTGGGTGGGTATGGTGGACGTGGAACGTGCAATGGTTAGAGCTTGATGAAGTGACAAATATTGATTTCAAGTGTAAACGTCGAAGTAATTTAACTTGTGAATGCAGATATTGACAGATATCCTAGTCTTTATTTCTGCCTTTTGTTGAATAGGAAGTATTTGCTGTGCCAGGCAGACTGTTAACCAAAGCAGGCTTTTCCCTTTTCTTCGTTGTACGGTATGTCTAATTATTATGACAGGAGTTTCCTCTTTCCTCTAATAAAGATATAATTTCCATCATCATTTAAATCATGCTTTCTATGTTCTCTAAACTCTAAGGTAAATTTATTTGTCATTTAAACAAAATCAAATTCGCCATAAAATTATTTCTTCAGTTATTTGTGGCACGATGTTTATCGACTGGACAGGGTGTCCGTACTCTGCAGGTCATTCTTTCAGTCTTCAAAAATCAACACATCCTTGTTGCATAGCTCTTAGATTCTTTGCTGTCCAGGGCAACATTTTCTTGTAACTTTTCTTTGTTGTCCAGGGCAACATTTTCTTGTAACTTTTCTTTGTTGTCCAGGGCAACATTTTCTTGTAACTTTTCTTTGTTGTCCAGGGCAACATTTTCTTGTAACTTTTCTTTGTTGTCCAGAGCAACATTTTCTTGTAACTTTTCTTTGTTGTCCAGGGCAACATTTTCTTGTAACTTTTCTTTGTTGTCCAGGGCAACATTTTCTTGTAACTTTTCTTTGCTGTCCAGGGCAACATTTTCTTGTAACTTTTCTTTGTTGTCCAGGGCAACATTTTCTTGTAACTTCTTTGCTGTCCAGGGCAACATTTTCTTGTAACCTTTTTGTTTTTGTGCGCATATGTGTATGTGCATTGTTCTTATATGTTTGTTGTATGTTTATGTGTATTTTTTTTCATGTATAACTGTGTGTGGATACATGTGTATGTGCGTACAAGTTGTGGTATACATGAGTGAGCATTTGTTGTGTGTATGAGCGCGCGTTTGCTTTCTTTGTTCGTGTGTGTGTTTGTACAAAAGTAGGTGACAAGAGTATTCTCTATTTTTAATTCTTATTCCCCCCCCCCCCCTCTGTCTGCGGTTTGAAATAAAATGAACTGAAAACGAAAATTGCCCACGCATAAGACACACTCTATAACCACAATACTATCCCATCCGTGTAACTACTGTTACGCATTGTAGCTACATACAGACACTTCATGTTCTTACTTGTCGACTGTTGCTAATTCAGTACTCCTTCCCACGCCCACACACACAAGTACCCGACATTTCTGAGGTTAAGAAAAAAAGCTTTTCGCTTATCACGATATGACCATGGTCTTTGTTGAGCGAAGTTGTACGTTTCTGTTAACGCCGTAATTCTGAGAATGTGTGGTTTCAAAGCACGTAGTTACGTAGGGGGGAAAACCACAAACAGACATATCGATCCAGTGCTAGGAAAGGGAGATAATTAATATGTAAAACTAATCGACGTAGCTAGCATGGCGATTCTATTCTTCGTGATAAATATTGTTTTTGAATTTTATGTTTCACTTCTGTCACTTCTGTCTCCCGATTTCGTCTGTGTTTTCTTTCACTCTCTTTATTTTCCTCTCAGTTTATAATTTCTCATTCACTCACTCACTCTCACTTTCTTTCTTCGATCCCTTTATTTTCCCCTCCGTTTATCATTTCTTGCTCTGTCTCATTCTTCACTCTTTTCTCTCGCTCCCACCCCTTTCTCTCTACTCTCTCTCTCTCTCTCTGTTTTACAATTTTTCTCCCTACTCTCTCTCTCTCTGTCTTACTATTTTTCTCCCTACTCTCTCTCTCTCTCTCTTTCTCTGTCTTACTAATTTTCTCGGTCTCTATCTCTGTTGAAAGTGATAACTATTACAATGGAGTTCACAACACTCGTTTCCCCCCCAAAAAAATTTATAAAATGTTCCAACGAACCACAAGCCATTTTTACTTAGTGGAATTCTCTCGCTCGACCATGGACCATAGATCGTGAAATAGACTTGCTTTCTTATTGCAAGACACCAGTTTCTCGATAACTTGAACTAGACTTGCTTTCTTATTGCAAGACACCAGTTTCTCGATAACTTGAACTAGACTTGCTTTCTTATTGCAAGACACCAGTTTCTCGATAACTTGAACTAGACTTGCTTTCTTATTGCAAGACACCAGTTTCTCGATAACTTGAACTAGACTTGCTTTCTTATTGCAAGACACCAGTTTCTCGATAACTTGAACTAGACTTGCTTTCTTATTGCAAGACACCAGTTTCTCGATAACTTGAAATAGATTTGCTTTCTTATTGCAAGACACCACTTTCTCGATAACTTGAACTAGACTTGCTTTCTTATTGAAAGACACCAGTTTCTCGATAACTTGAACTAGACTTGCTTTCTTATTGAAAGACGCCAGTTTCTCGATAACTTGAAAACAAAGAGTGAAGACCAATGTTTTCTGATAACTGCTGGTTTACAAGAAAAACACAATTATCACTCTGAAATGTAAATAAGACTGATACACTATACATTATTTGTAAACAGTTTATATAGAGAAAACACTGTTCTATTATTGTGTTTGATCTTTTAAAAGAAAAATTCTCTTAAATATTCTCAGTCAACATTATTATTATTATCTTCACCATTGTCATTATCCTTAAAAGTATTATCATAATTGCTATTATCATCATTCTTTATCAATATCCTCATTATTATCATCATCACAATTCTTCTTCTTATTATTATTATTTGTTAATTAATTGTAGATTATCAATGATAAGTTTGTAAATAGGCCTAGCAGTGATTTAATACATCACGATTTGATAATGAAAGTGTATATTTCTTTGTCTCTCTCTCCGGTTCTCTCCCTTTTTCATTCTTTCTTCCTCTTCCACTAAAAATGGTGCACACAAGTATGTATTTACCGACAAAAGCACAAACAATTGTATGTATACTTCAAAGAAACGTTAGTAACTGCGCCAATGGCAATGTGTTTACATTTACAAACAATTGTATGTATGTATACTGCAAAGAGATATTAATAACTGCCATTGGCGATGTGTTTACATTTACAAACAATTGTATGTATGTATGTATACTACAAAGAGACATTAATAACTGCGCCAATGGCGATGTGTTTTCATTTACAAGCACTATTGCTTGAGTCATGAGTCATGAATCACCCCGTCCCGCCCCCTTGCTTCATTCACCCCACCACCTCTTACGTAGCTGGAAGTGTGAGGACAATGACCTCTCAGTACTGTGCTGTACACAGTCCTTGAGTCTAGCTTAAATACGTCATTGTTTCTATTAACTTCCTCCTCCAGTCCACTGTGGAGCTAGGAAAGAACTTTCGTCTCCTGTCCCTAGCGCCACAACTCAGACATCCTTGAATTAGCAGTCTGATATTATAAAAGATATTCCCACAAACACATAATCTTCTATAATCCAGCTATAGCTATGAGTTAAATTTACTGTTGCAAAATGTAAGGGGACATAACTTTGTTCCTTGCGTAAAGCTTTTTTTTCTATTTTCCTATTTAAATGTTTCTAAAGCATTTTGTTAAACTATTTTCCAAGACGTGAGAAAACATTTCTTCCCTATTTAATTTTCTGTAATTTATTTTGTTTAACCTTTCCTGTATTTCTCACACATTTTCTGTAAAGTGAAATGTTTTACTGAAAGACACGATTTCTAGTCTATTACATTTCATTGCCAGATCTGCCTTTGATTAATTATATACTATTATTTTAATTCATTTAAATTCTAACACTTTCTTTATATCTATATATCTACATTTAGTAGAGAAATTCTATACGCTATGTGCACAATATAACTAAACTGCTTTGTGTATAAGGATTGATATGCACTGTGTCTCTTTTATTGATTACTAAAGCTGGTCTTTCCCTCTAAGTCTGTATATGTAAAGTACTGTGTACTGTTGTCTTAGCCAAAGTCAAAGTGCACAATGTATAATTTATTCCCCCCCCCCCCCCGCAAGCTGTCTAGTGTGTACGTACACAATGTATTATTTATTTTTTTTTAATGTTGGAGACCGGATCCCACCATTCACTTTACGGAAAGACCAGTTCGCGGGGTTTTTTTTACCCCCTTCCTCTGTCAGTTGGAAATTGAAAGAAAGGTCAGGGAGATAAGCCCCAAGTAACAAAAGTGGGATTGGTCGGTTTCCACTGTAGGAAGAGCATTGACGGGTGTTGTTGAGTGAGGAAGTTTCTGAATAGTTGTCAGTTAAACATACTGTCAGTCACCTTTCTTTTCTTCTTCTTTATGCGTGTGTGTGTGTATGCAGGGGTACTTTTTCAATGTCAAATTAGGGTCAATTGTAGGGTCACTGTTACTGGCTCTCAAGAGATGTTGTCATGGAGTTTATTGACAAAAGAAAAAGAAGCGATAACAGAAATATGTTTTAATTTAAAACATAGTGCGAAGCCAACGGCACTATATTAATGGATATAATTATTATTAATTGATCAATCCTTCAAAACTAATTACAAGTGATGAGAATCTTAATTTTATTTATTAATGATCCTCCAGCAGACACCGCTCGTCTCTCTCGGCGGATATACAGGGGCTGTAAACATTTCCTCTCTTTCCTCTCCACAACATTAAAGATAAATATTTACTGTCACATATTTTAGTAGGTGGAAAACTTACCAAAGAGAAGACAAATCCGTCTTTAATCTATTTTTAACGAGCCCCCATCCATCCACTTTCTTTTCCAACATAGGTTTACCAATATTCATAAGGTCAATAAATTTAACAATACATTTGTTAAATCAACAATCAAATATACATATGACAAATGACTGGAACAGATTCATTGACATCAATTATTTCCATGAATCCACATTCAAATAATTTCTATATTACACAATCCTTCATCAAAAAAAGGTACAATTCAATAATTCAATACAAATCACCAGTTAATTCTTATCAGAGAACAGAAATGGAATTATTAGAGATAAGCAATAATAGTTTTTTTAAAATTAAAATAACCTTGTATAACTTCTCTCTTAATAGTCCTTCCCACATTTTTTGCAACAAGGACACAAGTTACTGTCAGCCATTGTTAGGTCAGTTCCACGTACCTCACTGCATGTTGAAAACACTGTTTCCACTACAAAGAGTTAACATGGTGATTCTTTAGTCATGTCAACTCCTTCAAACAAAACAATCAATGTAGTGATGTCCAACAACTTCTCTACACCAGAAATTGCTCAGGTAGCCACCAAATCTTGCTGTCACACATCAGTAGAGTGTAATGTGTTCTTACACTTAAACACCATTTCCCACCTTTACCATGGTCGGTCATAGCAGTCTACAAAAAATAAACCAGGAGGTTCAAATCAAACATTGAAATGAAAGCAGAAAAGGTTACATGTCTCTGCAAAATACAATCAGAGAACAAACAATAAGCTTCCAGTTTATCACTTTATAACTCTATTCTTCCTTGCATTACAGTCTCACAGTTTCCTGCAAAGGTATCTATTAGCCCGATACACGCACACAGCATAATAAATACAGCACATAAAAACAATGTCAAGTATTTAGTACACAATATACGAGCAGATTAGTTCAAGCTTTTGTAGAAATAATAGTCTACTCACATAATACATTTATTAAAACAAAAGTATAACATATCAATAACAAAAGTATATAAAATATTTCAAATTCTATTCTCTCTCAATCATTCAGTTAACTCACCACCAAGTTAATAGCTGCCTTTCAAGACTGGACTTTTTCTTTGCTACTTCAAATTCAAAGTGAATAAACACTAGATTTCTCTACAGCAGGTAAACATTTTAGTCTCAGCCCATTGGCTGGTCTCGTTCTTGTAAATCATGACCATTGGATGATAAAAGCTACTCACCCAGTTGGGATGGTTTGCATTAGATCAGCAATTTCTAAATCATTCTCGACTTGAGTTGTTTACTTCCAACTCTGAACTTTAAAAAATACCGTCATAGGGACTGCCCAAGGTTGAGTTACTCTGACAATTTTACATTGTATACAACAATTAAATTTTAAATAGGGATAGGCAAATTTACTCCGCCACACATAGATCGTTATGAAATAAAACACAGTGACATGGTAAATATGGTTTGCGATTAATCAATATGTAGATACTGAGAAAAGACTAATAACACCAAAGGAAAAGTTTTCTTTGGATAGTGTGCTCAGGCAGCGAGTTGAGAAAGAAAGAAAGAAACAAAGAAAGAAAGTAAGAAAGAAAGAAAGGAAAGCGGAAAGCAAGAAAAGGAAGAAAGAAAGAAGGAAGGAAGGAAGCGGAATACATCATAAGCACTGAGCAACTTTCCTTTAAAAAAAAATAGTAAAGTAGAACAGTGAATGGTGTTGTAAAGCTAGAAAAGTGAATGGTGTTGTAAAGCTAGAAAAGTGAATGGTGTTGTAAAGCTAGAAAAATGAATGGTGTTGTAAAGCTAGAAAAGTGAATGGTGTTGTAAAGCTAGAAAAGTGAATGGTGTTGTAAAGCTAGAAAAGTGAATGGTGTTGTAAAGCTAGACGCAACATTTGCTTAGACTGTTTTTGCGTATTCGATCCTGCTTGATACCAAGAAACGATTGCACCACGGCAAGTACATGTTATCAGATTCTGATATATATATATTCATTCGACCATTGTCTGACATCAAGGAAGTGATTGCACCGTGGAGATAACATATTATCAGACACTGAGAGACGCGTCAAAATATTTATAAAAATTGCCTTGTATGAGATGAAACATGCAAAATATCGTAGGTTCAAACAAACCCGGGTTCATGTTGAAAGAATGACGGGCTTGAAACAAACAAACCCGGGTTCGCGTTGAAAGAATGACGGGCTTGAAACAAACAAACCCGGGTTCGCGTTGAAAGAATGACGGGCTTGAAACAAACAAACCCGGGTTCGCGTTGAAAGAATGACGGGCTTGAAACAAACAAACCCGGGTTCGCGTTGAAAGAATGACGGGCTTGAAACAAACAAACCCGGGTTCGCGTTGAAAGAATGACGGGCTTGAAACAAACAAACCCGGGTACGGGTTGAAAGAATGACGGGCTTGAAACAAACAAACCCGGGTTCGCGTTGAAAGAATGACGGGCTTGAAACAAACAAACCCGGGTTCGCGTTGAAAGAATGACGGGCTTGAAACAAACATAAGGTATTTTTTCGAAACTGCGATAAATCAGCGAGATTATTAAGCCATCCTCGAGTTTCTTTTCTTTCCTGCTGCTTTTTTGGCAACACCATGGACTCAAATAATGTAAAAATGTTGTTTTTTGGCAACACCATGGACTCAAATAATGTAAAAATGTTTTTTGGCAACACCATGGACTCAAATAATGTAAAAATGTTGTTTTTTGGCAACACCATGGACTCAAATAATGTAAAAATGTTGTTTTTTGGCAACACCATGGACTCAAATAATGTAAAAATGTTGTTTTTTGGCAACACCATGGACTCAAATAATGTAAAAATGTTGTTTTTTGGCAACACCATGGACTCAAATAATGTAAAAATGTTGTTTTTTGGCAACACCATGGACTCAAATAATGTAAAAATGTTGCCCATCTCTATATTTTGAATCACAGATGTCGATGCATTTACTTTAAATTAATTAATCATTTTACTGAGGGTAATGTTTGCTGATTTCACAGTTGGGCGTGGACGGCTAACGAGCAATACATGCTCTCACAAAGAGACCTAATAGTGTAGAGCAGACAGTGTTGGCGTGGTTGATGGTTTTTTTTTTTTAGTTTTTGCTTTTCTTTTTTATTGCATAATTAATTTTAAGATTAAGATACCGAAGCAAGGTTTTACTATTCGAGTTTTAATAGTCAATCTGATAAGCAGACAATATTAATATTAAGAATTTCGATTGTTTAAGAAGCGTTTTATTTTAAAAAATAATATATAGCCTGTATTAGATAGAATTGAAGGGTGACCCGCATTTAAGGATGACTCGTACTGAAGGATAGTCTGCACTGAAGGATGACTCGTATTGAAAAGATGACCCGTACATTTTTCACCTGAAGAGGAGATTGAGTCCCGTCCACTTGAGCGCGAAACCAGGGTTCTTCCGCCTGCGCTATCGGGTTGGCCGTTTGTCGTTGGCTGCACGTGGGGGAACTAGATAGCACGCAATAAACACTAGGGCGACTGTCTAGTGACAATAAACTAGGTCGCAGGTGGGTGTCCCGGATATTTACTTTCATGCATGTCAGACTAATTTTAAATTTTCAGTAAACTGAAATAATCTTATTAGTGTACTTAAACCGAATCCTGCCGGAAAAGATTGCCAGCATATTATAGCATCGCGACAGGACGTGCGCGTGCTTCTCTCAAGATCACGTGCGTTCCGCGGGGGTTGAATTAGGAAAGACGCGAAACTGCGTTTGTGAAAAATGAGCAAAATTTAGTTCTCCCAAAATCAAAAAGTAGACCCTCCTTCGCAAGTCACATAAATGATTCCAGTTTATTTGCTCCATTTATTTATGTAGTTCGCCTTGTACATACATATTTATAACAAGCAAAGAACGTTAAAGAGATCCGGCCTCTATAGCTTGCTTTTCTAAAGCTGACAACTGAGGAGCAAAACTGAAAAGAGCAGATAACTCCAGCATTCCAAACGTAGCCGTACATTGGTTTCTTGTATGACCTTGAGACTTAGTTGGGGAAGGGGGAAAGCCGAACTTAGAAATACAATGGAATGGGGAATACATGTTAATATGTACGGCAGCCGATGTATAAGCCTACGCATGCGTAATGACCGCAGCACGAATTGATGTTAAAAATCAGACCACAACCAGCACAACAGGTTATTCAGTAATCGTTGCTGACGATCCGATCCGATCCGATGCTCCATATTTCATTATTAAATCAGTCACATCGAGCAAAGTAGTGTGATTCCCCCAAACACACCTACTTCAGTTTTCTCTATGACAGGGGTGCACGTTAATTGGACTAATCAAAACGATGAAGGAACTAAATGATGAACCTTTGATAGACTGTAATTATGAAAAAAAAAATTCGCTGAATGAAATGCAACATTTTGCTTTAACAGGCACCTTACCCTGGTTTCTAGTTGAGAGAGAGAAAGAAAGAGAAAGAGATGGACGGGGAGACTGAGACACACAAAGGAGGTTTGAGAGAGAGAGGGAGGGACTTAGGGAGACTGAGGCAGAGAAATTGAAAGAGGTTGAGAGAGAGGGAGGGAGTGAAATTGAGAAACTGAGCGAGAGAGAGCAAATGAGAGAGAATCAGAAATTGAGACGGAGAGACTGACCAAGAGGGACAAATAGGGAGACACACAGAGAGAGAGAGGCTTAGAGGGAGAAATTATTGAGAAAGAAACTGAGAGACTGAGATAGCGAGGAGAGAGAGTGAGAGAGACTGAGAGAAACAGATTATAGGTGAGAGAGAATTCCCATTACACGTCCTAACTTGCGCTTGCGCAAATATTTGGCTATTTGCCAGACCTTTGAGAAACTGACCAATCAATAGTCGACACGCGTGAACAAAACTTTTTTTTTTTTAATTATTAAAGTTAACCGGTGGAATTACGGAAATAATAAACGAAAGCGTCCGTGTAGTATGCGACAGATTTAAAAAAGAAACGAAGTGAAAGAAAACGACTAGCATTTAAGATATGCGTAATAATAAAGATAGGGGAGAAAAAAAAAAGGGGCGGGGGGGGGGGGGAGAGCGATACGGAGTCAGAATGGGAATAAGAAAATAGTCGAAAGCCAGTCGGCAGTCACACTCTCTGACCTAGTATTCCAAGACGTCATAAAGGTCAAATAGTCAAGCAAACATATGACAATGAGTCACAAGTCAAAAATAGCTGCTGTGTACTTGTGCGTGCGTGCGTGTGCGTGAGAGAGAGAGAGAGAGAGAGTAGGTCTATCGTGTGCAGTTGTTTCCAAGAACAACCTCTCACTATTGGTATACGTCATGTGTTTAATAGGACAAACTGATGTAATCATATTTTGAACCAATGCACCCATAGTTAAAACACCTTGAAATAGATATAAACATGCAACTTTCCGATGTCACAGACCACGTGACATATCGTCGGCTGTTGTTATCTTAGGCAATCATAGTGAAAGTTTTATTATTTAGAAATAGTTCAACAATATATTTTAAATATGGTAGGAATCCGCTGCGCACCTAATTGTGCAAAATATTTTAGTAAAGGTTCAAAAATTCGATTATTTCTATTACCGAGGAAAGCAATAAGAGATTAGAGATATACGAATATGTGTTTGAAAAATTAATAACTTGTACCAGTTAATTGACCTGCATATCGAAGGCAGGCATTTTAAACTGTAAACTCAAAGCAATCAAAGAGCTGTAATATGCTCAACCAGTAATGAAACCTTTTTATTATTTCTTATTAGTAATTATTTTTGTAAATAGTTACTTGTAAATATATTAATAAATTGGATCAGCAACATGAAAACGAATGGTAAATTTGAAGAACAAAGAGATTTTTGATTATAATTATAATTTCATTCCTCCGAGAAATAACTCAACAAAATAAGCAGTTTTACATCATTGATAATTAGTCTATTGTTTGTATTAGACCAATACATTTAAAATGTATTTTAGTCACTGGATCTAAATGTTACTTTTTAATAGTGTTCCATATAGTAGCACTGCTGTAGGCTGAATTATAATAATATAGAAGTTATAATTACCTTTATTTATACTTATGTTGTTTATGAGATAATTAAAGCCGTGTCAAAATTAATTGCCACAAAAAATAGTGTTTTATAAAAAAAAAAAAAGTCATTAACAGCGTCCCTATCCCATTCTAAAGTTGACATTCCGTATGGGTCAGTTAGAGTTATTTTATTTTATTATCATCGAGTTCTACTATACGTATTTTCTCATAGCGTAATTTTGATCTGACATCAAGATGTTCAGTGTAAATTACGCTGGAAGCCAGCAGAGTGTCACTACACATTGATCTGACATCAAGATGTTCAGTGTAAATTATGCTGGAAGCCAGCTGAGTTTCACTACACATTGATCTGACATCAAGATGTTCAGTGTAAATTATGCTGGAAGCCAGCTGAATGTCACTACACATTGATCTGGCATCAAGATGTTCAGTGTAAATTACGCTGGAAGCCAGCTGAGTGTCACTACACATTGATCTGGCATCAAGATGTTCAGTGTAAATTACGCTGGAAGCCAGCTGAGTGTCACTACACATTCTGTTATCAACAAGTTCAAGGAAGACGCCTCTTAAAAATTTGCCTATCACTCAACTGTTTTGAAAGACCCGGATGATTATAGAAACAAATCACGTCCCTATACGTTGCAGATGTTTCTTTGATATATATTTGTGTCTCACGTCCTCACCCCCCCCCCCTCCGTCTTTTGCTGATTTCACAGATGGATGCAAGCACCAAGGGAGAGATTTATCTCCTGAAAGAGACAGCACACACTTATAACGTTTGCTGATTTCGCAAACACACCCAAGCGCCAAAGAAGAGGTTTATATTCTGAAGAGAGATATAGCACACCCATTTTCATCTTTTGCTGAGTTATCAGACAGACGCCAAAGAAAGGCTTATTCCGGAAGCGAGAGATAACAGAGTGTCATGGGTAGATGAGTGAGAGATATTTTACGTGCAAAAATCTTTGCCCATGCATTGGCCAATGGCCTACTCTTTGCTAATTTTAACTACCAATGGATCTAATTCAGCGTGCATGGCTTATCGTACAGTTATCATTCATACAGTTACATAGAACAGTTATCATTCTAGATACTCAGCCTACCATCTTGAGCAAGGGAACCAATCGTAAGTCTTTTCCACCCGGAACTGACAGGAATCTAGTTCACTTCAGCGAGGGGTTAGTGTCCTAACTTTTACGCTGAACATTTGTCTGAAGGTTTTAACAATTAAAAGTTTTATTACCCAGAGTTGAAAACATATTTGGCTTGTCTTTACCTCTTTGTGGAAGCGGTTTTAACGTTTGCAAACTTGTTACTGAATTTTTATGGGAAGTCTCTGAGGTCTGGAAGGAAGTGTAGTCACTAGACAAGCAGTAAGAGTGCTGGGAGTGTACTCGTGTACACCAAAAGAGATGCCAACGAGACAGTGCCTTTCTTGCTGGTGAAAAGGATTTTAAAATATATGTATTTGTATGGTCTAGTCTTTATTCCAAAAATAATATTTATATCGAAATATGATAAGGTGATTTGTTTCCATTCGGATATTGGTAATAAACGTTAGTCTTCCGTGTTCATTATGTATAAACGCACGTTCCCTTATCCTATGTGAATGGCTTTGCCTTTACGGGTATAGTTATAAGAATAAATGGGCCTTTACGGGTGTAACTATAAGGGTAAGTATAGCTATAAGAATGTATATTCCTTTATGGGTGAATGTGTAAGAAAGAATTTCTCTTTATGTGTATAACTATAAGAATGACTGTGCCTTTACTATTGCACCTATAAGAAAGAATGTGTCTTTTTTGGTGTAATACAAGAAAGAATGTGTCTTTATGGGTGTAATACAAGAATGAATGTGTCTTTATGGGTGTAATACAAGACTGAATGTGTCTTTATGGGTGTAATACAAGACTGAATGTGTCTTTATGGGTGTAATACAAGAAAGAATGTGTCATTATGGATGTAATACAAGAAAGAATGTGTCTTTATATGTGTAATACAAGAAAGAATGTGTCGTTATGGATGAGGCTATAAAATAGATATAATATTACACGAGTATTATCAATTGTGCATGAATTCCTATACCTGTGAACAGAAGCATCAATATAAACGGTTGTAAATTTAAGAACGGGTATGTACGGGACCTTCACTGTACAGTGCCCTGAGCGAAATCACGGGTACGTATTCGAATGTATTCATTCTTAGGTAAGAAAGCGTTTTAATAATAACACATACAACTGAAAGCAACCGTTTTGTTTGGTGTCAGGAAGTTTGTAGCAGTATAGAGTATTATTTAAATTATTATATTTAAATAAAATTCCACTCAGTTTCCCGAAAACATTTATTTTCTAAGCCTGCCATTGACGTACTGGTCTTCTGACTCATCAACCTATACTTTGCTGAGTGAACTTTCATTGCGCTCTGACCTTGTGGTATTATTTACGTGTATATCTATTTTACATATCTATTTATGTCAACTTAAAATGTGCTTTGTCTTTGTATTAACATCCGTAAGTAGCCAGTGGTCCCAGTCTGCTCTGTTATTACATATTACATGTCATCATTTCGTTCATCAGACGCTTCTGTTTATTCTATCACGTGTCGAGGCGTGACTGAGTGTGATTGGAAGGTGAGATTGCATCTGTCTACAGATCTGTCAGGTGTGCGACCAATCATGTCAATTTATGATTGCATCCGTGACTAATTTATGGCACATGATACCAGCAACTATAGCTGCATTCAACCACGCCAATCTACATTGTTCTTTGGGTCATTTGTGCATTGATATTGGGTCATCACACACTCCTGCATTGTTTTTAAGTCGTTTATCGCTTAGGCAGTGTTTATGAGTCACTAGTCATTTATATAGGTCACTAACCATGTGTACATTGCTCTTAGGTCATTAATCATCTATACATTATTTTTGGGTCATTAGTTATTTATGCATTGTTGTTGGGTCAACATTCATTATTTTTGCATTGTTACAGGGTCATTATGAATTATTTATGAGCCATTAATCGTTCAAGCAATATTGCTTATAAGTCATTAATAAATGGGTCAATAATCATGCACATATATTCTTAGGTCATTAATCATTTAATTTTTAATTGGTCGTAATTATTCATTCATTGTTATTGAGTCTTTCATAATTCATGCACTTCTTAAGTCATTGCTTATTTTCACCAAGTCAATAGTCATGTACATTTTTTCCTTGGGTCATGAATCATTGATATATTATTCTTGAATTTTTTTTAGACATTTATACATTGTTCTTCTGCATTAATGAGTTATACATTGTTTTTGGGGTAATTAACTTTAATGCTTTGTAATTGGGTCATTAGTCATGTATGCACCGTTATTGATATTACTAATTTTAATATTTATTTAGTGATCATTAATATGCATGATCATTAATGATTTAGTTAATGGAATATTAATCACTTATACTTTATTTTTGCGCCTTTACTTATATTGGATCTTCTGTCAGAATTGATTTTTCCATTGTTCTTGGGCATTAATCATTTATCTATTGTTAATTGGTCATGACTGTATTATTCATTGTCATTAACATATAATCATGAAACACCAGGATCACTAGATCATTAACCAAATTTTGTTCATATATATATATGACTCTACAGCACTGGTTGTAATAGCTCTACAGGTAAATAATCACATTAATATAATGACAAGAAAACTAGTTAATGTTGCCCCTAGAATCAGGAAGTTATTATCTCCTCCTCAATTCATTATTCCTCATTTGAGTGGCTCGCTCAGCTGATACAATTACCGGTCATCCAAGGAATCGATTAAGCAGCTATGGTGAAAATAATATATAGTTTAATAAATTAGAAAATGACTACTAAACATATTGCAAGTTACATTAATAAAAAATAAAAAAAAGCGAAACACACTACAATTTCTGCATCCAAGTCTTTTCCTATGAATATATGGCTAGAGTTAGACTGGACAAATTTAATGTTTGTGTTGGAGAGCTTAACTCTCAAATGGGTGGTGATCACAGACTCGGTGAAATGCGTGACCACAAGGTGTCACACACGCCTCACTTGATTCCTTGGAATGGCGGTGATCAGAAAATGCCCTCAGTCTGTCATCGAAACCTCACAACCTCTCCCAATTTCGCAAATCAAACAGCCCCAGTCACTATGTACATACTTTATAACTGAAGTCCACTCTCACACAGTCACTATGTACATACTTTATAACTGAAGTCCACTCTCACACAGTCACTATGTACATACTTTCTGGAGTCCACCCTCACACAGTCACTATGTACATACTTTATAACTGAAGTCCACTCTTACACTGTCACTATGTACATACTTTATAACTGAAGTCCACTCTCACACAGTCACTATGTACATACTTTCTGGAGTCCACTCTCACACTGTCACTATGTACATACTTTATAACTGAAGTCCACTCTCACACAGTCACTATGTACATACTTTATAACTGAAGTCCACTCTCACACAGTCACTATGTACATACTTTATAACTGAAGTCCACTCTCACACAGTCACTATGTACATACTTTATAACTGAAGTCCACTCTCACACAGTCACTATGTACATACTTTATAACTGAAGTCCACTCTCACACACTCACTATGCACATACTTTAACTGAAGTCCACTCTCACACAGTCACTATGTACATACTTTATAACTGAAGTCCACTCTCACACAGTCACTATGTACATACTTTATAACTGAAGTCCACTTTCACACAGTCACTATGTACATACTTTCTGAAGTCCACCCTCACACAGTCACTATGTACATACTTTCTGAAGTCCACTCTCACACAGCCACTATGTACATACTTTCTGAAGTCCACCCTCACACAGTCACTATGTACATACTTTCTGAAGTCCACCCTCACACAGCCACTATGTACATACTTTCTGAAGTCCACTCTCACACACTCACTATGTACATATTATATAGATGGAATCCAACAGTTCGATCTCACCATTCACTGATTTCCTCGAACTCTCTCGTTGGTATCCGGGGAGTGAATACGAATCCCTAGCAGTAAAATCACCACGTGACTTTAGTCTCCCATTCTACCTATGTCACAAATTATCTATATATGGTAATCTAACGTCCAGTCTATATCTCCCCCCTTCCCTCAGCATGGCTGTATCCCTTCCCTCTTAGTAATTCCTTGTTGGAGTTTTACGAACACGCTAATAGCTTAATATTATTGCTTTGTCACTTATAATAATAAACACAGTTGACTGCATGGCTAGTTAAAGATTCGTGTACCTCGTATTAACGATCGCAAATTATTATACACACTACTATAACTGAAAAACAACAACGGTAATCTAAGACACCCCCCCCCCATACTACTTTCGTGACCTACTTATTTTTATGAACTGCTCCTCAGGTAACCTAACCTAGAAACACAAACATGTGTGGGTGGATAGGTTATATGAGGCGCTGTTCTTTACAAATAAGTACGTCACGAAAGTTTTAGGAGGGTCTGTGAAATTTAGGAGGGTATGTGAAAAGCGTGACGTGTAAAGGAAGCGGTTCTAGGAAATGCGATGTGACACTGTTGTTTTGTTGTTGCTTGCTGACTTGTCTGCTATCTGTTTTGTTATTTTGCCCGTTTTAAAAACCAAACTAGTAAAGCAATAATAATAATGATAATAACAGTTATCACCTCCACCTCCACCTCCTGAACTACGATACTTATTATGTTCGCATGTCATCCACGAAATACATTCCAGACAATTTTACAAATTATCATTGCTAGGCAGAGATTTTGTTATATAAGTGAAACCATCATTTTAATATAAAACACTTTTATAAAGACACGAATGTATAAGCAGATTACCACTTAATGTTTCAGGTAGAGATAAGCTAAATCTCTCAGTGTCATTAAGAGAACAACGTCGTCAGACATAACATTTTTTCATTTTGAGTCGTTAACACACATCCTTATCACATCAAATGCTATGCTCTTAGCGTATTACTGCAGATCGCAATCAGAACTTATTTTTAAAAAATATGTTGCAAATGAATTAAATACAAAAGTTATTTTAATTTATATCCTTGTTTCCATGTAAAAATGTGCTTCTCTGTGTACGTACGTGCGTGAGAAACAAATATCAACAACATTGAAAAGAAACATTTTACTGAATCATCAAAAAAACTTAAAAAAACTTGTTTATATTGTCATCTGAGCCGAAAGCCTACACGTCATCTGACAACGCCGCTGCTATCGTAAACAAAAGGACCACGTGATCTTTGACGTCAACCACAGCAACATGCCTCGCTGCGGCTGAAGTATACTGCCTTTTCAGTCAACACTACCAACCTCATTCCAATACTTTTCGCGTTCCAGCATTTTTGTATTATCAGTTAGTCATCTTATTTACAAGTTAAAAATTACAGTTATTATTTTACATATGTGACGTCAATCGACTGAACTAATTGTTTGACAGTGACTAGAGTCACTAGACCAGAACAGTACAATGGAACGATGACGTCAAAGGATTTTTTTTTTTTACAAAATTGATATTTTAAAATAAAAATCATAATTAAAAAAATACATACAAAAGTCACTAGATATGGTGTGTGTGTGTGTGTGTGTGTGTGTGTGTGTGTGTGTGTGTGTGTGTGTGTGTGTAGTGTTCGTTTGTTTTACAGCTTTAACTTAGAGTCAAAATTTTAATACAATTATTTACTAACTGTGTAAATATTTAAATCTTGACTATTGCCTGTGCATGGTCATGCTTGAAATCTTACTTCTTGAAGAGCTTTCTAATTTTCTCTTGTATGTGTGAATGTTTGAATCTTGAAAACTGCTTATGTGCGAACTGTAGACTATAGAGGGTGAACAGGATTATAGATGTAAGCTTTGCTGATGTCCTATGATAAGTTGATCTATATTTAGTCGATTAGCTCGGATGTACCTAGGCTTACAATACTGACCCACTTATAGATGCCGGTTACGGTAGTCGACTTTGTTTATTTCACACTTGTGACATCAATCGACTAAAGTAATTGTTTGACATTGACTAGACTAGAACAGTACATTGAACGTTGACGTCAAAGGATTTTAAAAAATTCATAATGAAAAAAAAATAATTACAAAATATTTCTTACATGAAGAAAGTGATGTGTGTGAAGGCCGGGGTAATGTTTGTTTGCACCCAGACTTATAACACAAACAAACTTATAAGATGCCGGTTTAGGTGGTCGACTTTGGTTATAATTTCAGCCATGTGACGTCAATGGACATTAGTAATTGTTTGACAGTGACTAGATCAGAGCAGTACAAAGCACGATGACGTGAAAAGGAATTTTAAAAAATTGTATTTAAAAATATATTTCTTACATGAAGAAAGTGACTGTCAGCGAAGGCCGGTGTATTGTTTGTTTGCTTTCTGTACCTAGACTTACAACACTAACCCACCTATAGATGCCGATTAAAGTGGTCGATTCTGATTGCTATCATGGCGACGATTTGGTATTAGTCGTGCTTTTAATTCGTTACGCACATTGGCAATAGTTACTGAGATATAAATAAACAATATGGACTATTACGTTAACGTTGACACTAAATGTTACATTATGGCACTACATTACGATTACTTTTAACAATGCACTAACAATATTGTAAGATAAGAGTTTACAATTAAAATTTAATATCAAAGAACAAACAAAATAAGCATCAGATTGTTACACTGGTTTCTCGTCACAGATCGTGTGATCTAACAACCGATTTCTCCCTAATAACTTCTGATCGCTAATTCTTCTCAATTTGTGCACAATTCACAACTCTAGAATTTCTGACATAATTCCATTTCCATTAGAATCTCTGCAAAAGACTTCAGTGTCAAGGTCATAATGTTCCGTCATGCTCAGTGTACAATAGTCTCACGCAGAATCACTTCCGGTACTCCACGCACATCACCGGAAGCACTTGCAATTGACGTAAGCTAGTTGGATTTTAACGTGAGCCACAGTACCCTGTTAATTAATATTATTACCTGCACGGAGTGTTACCGGATTTAAACCAGTTATGTCAATTTATGACCTAATGGTTACAATATTTCCCAAACTGTTTCAGCTTTCACACGTCTCGCCATGGTGGGTCACTTCTCAGCGTGTACGCGCCTCTGACTTTACAAACAATAATCGTTCACAAGAGCATGACTATATCTTTGCATGATGCACTGCAATAATTATGTATGTATCAACCAATCGACACATAGTTTTCCTTTTAAATTTATAAGGATAAGTGTTAATAATACAACGGTTTGTTTAAATAAAATGAAACAAAAGATTTGTTTGTAATTGAACATATAAAATTGAATTTTAATTGTATGCAATTCATGCATATTATGACGACTAAAACTAAAACACATTAATAAGTATTTAGTACAGACTAATTCAGTCACTTGTTGTATTCCGCCACACTCGACAAATAACAAAGAATTATTTTCACAATTGTGGATAACAATTCCTAAAATTGGTTCCTAATATTTCAATATTCTTTCTGTTTTCACTTAGAGAATATGACATAGTCTAACACCGTATCATTCAGAGTAACCGTTTATGACAGGATAGATAAACTGAAAGGAATTTACTAAATTTTCTTTCGTGTACTGTTTGTTCCCTTCATCCCTTTATTGACTCTCTCACAAACACACACACACGTCACATACAGTGATTGACTTATTTCAGTGGTTGACTTAATTAAGTGGTTGACTTATTTCATGTGTCAGTTATATTTCGAGAAACTGTAAGATACGGTTCGAGAGTTAAAATATACAATATTACATTTCTGTGTATATAAATGTTTCCACATTGATGCCTGTCTTTGAACGCATGCATTCTATTTTAAATAAGTTTTCTATAGATATGTAAGGTTACATTACCAAATTCAGTAAGTAGATGCAATAAAAGTCAAACAAACACAAGGACATACAAAATAATAACAAAATGTTGTACAAAATGCAAAACATATTTTGTTAAATGGCTTTATTGAGACAGTCACATTTTTACAGAGTAATAAACATAAGTATGTGTTGCCAAAAAATTACAACCCAAATAGTTTGTGTATAATTAAAATTAAATACTCTAATCTAAAGAGTTTGTTTATCTATAAAGCATTCTAACCAAAACAGTTTGTGTATCTACAAAGTATTTTAACCAAAACAGTTTGTGTATCTACAAAGTATTTTAACCAAAACAGTTTGTGTATCTACAAAGCATTCTAGCCAAAACAAGTTTATGTAAATACAAAGCATTCTAACCAAAATAGTTTATGTATATATAAAGCATTCTAACCAAAACAGTTTATGTATATACAAGGCATTCTAATCAAAACAGTTTATGTATATACAAGGCATTCTAGCCAAAACAAGTTTATGTAAATACAAAGCATTCTAACCAAAACAGTTAATGTATATACAAAACATTCTAACCAAAACAGTTAATGTATATACAAAACATTCTAACCAAAACAGTAGTGAATTTGTCACAAGCATGAACATTATACGCTATAAATAGCAGGAAAAAATCTATACTTATCACTTCCCAGTCATATGCTATAATATACTCAATATATTTGAATTCAGTATAACATCTGTTACTAAAGTATGTGACCAAACAGTTGATTTACATTGATTTTCATTCTGAATAAGAGCATGAAGATATCTTTGCATGACGCACTGCAATAATTATTAGTACATGCTGCATGTATCAGCAGTTAATTGGCCCAGACAGGTGCAGTTCATATAATGATCATAAGCAGTTTTCGAATTTTAATTACCGCACTACTTCTACAGGTCTCTAATAGTGACAAGCAGTGTGTAGATTTTGCTTCGAAAGTCATCTACAGGTCTCTAATAGTGACAAGCAGCGAGTAGATTTTGCTTCGGATGTCATATCTATAGACCTGTAATAAAACTGATTATAGTGTCACATCAACACATCTTTAAGCATCTCACAAAGTGAACAATGACTTTGGCCATCCAGACTAGGGTATGCAGCAATAACTCTGACCATCCCGACCTAAGGAATAGATAGCAAAGGTAGCAGTGAATTTAATCTTACCAATCTAGGAAGAGGTAGCAAAGGTAACAGTGAATTTAACCTTACCAACCTAGGGAAAAGGTAGTAACGATTTCGACCAAGCCGACCAAGGGAATATAGCAATGACTTCGGCCAGCCGATCTAGGGAATATAGCAATGACTTCGGCCAGCCGATCTAGGGAATATAGCAATGACTTCGGCCAGCCGATCTAGGGAATATAGCAATGACTTCGGCCAGCCGATCTAGGGAATATAGCAATGACTTCGGCCAGCCGATCTAGAGAATAGGTGTGTCGAATGAAAAAAAAATCTACGAAATAAATAATACTGACAGAAGCAGTAAGTTCCCCTTGTTTCTGGAAGTCTGTAAAGTGAAGAAAAGTAGACTTAGACCATAGACTTACCGTCATTGAAGAAAAGTCGGCTGTTCAAGAATTCCGATGGAAGGTAATTCCTCCATTAAAGAGATCTATTATGCAAAATATACACATTACACTACACTACACAATTACTTTACGTTAGCTAGTTTCGTATTTTTTTAATAAGGCACAAATATTTTTCATCAGTCAGCCAAACCACAGACCAACACCACCAGCAATAACGCGTAATGCAATACTGTCGATCTCTCGAAGTATCACGCGTGACTCTCTGTCTGAACGCGACACTCCAAGGACAGCGTGGCTTCCTATTGGTTACCTGAGTTTCCGAAGATAAGTAAAAGATCTTATTGGCTAGATATGTTTCACGAGACTGAGCTAAATAGCTTCCTATTGGTTAGACGAATATCACGAGACAGAACTACAGTAGCTTGATTTCTAAAGGAAATTTCAGTAAAAAAATGCACATATTGTTTTCATATTAATTTTGTGGCCATGCTGTCTGGCGCAGTGAATATAAAAGGACAGGCAGACAGACGCGTTTATACTTCAGTTCATCGGAGTTTTAACACTTAAATGTTGAAATGTTTACTTTAAAAAAATATATCCCTGTTCTTTATATAAGGAGGAACATTCATAAGGTTCTGAGGTTTTTTGTTTCATTTAAAACAGTGGAATTAAGTGGGTATTTTAAAGCGTCACTAGCTGTAATACTAAACTCAGACTATATCAGCGTCATGCGGGTCAGAGATGAGTTTCCAAATGAAGTAAAACATCCAAAGAGGAATGAGCAGATTGCCCCCGATGAGTATCACTATTGCTCACTCCTGCAAGGAAATCACCCGCACGATCACGAGCAGGTTTGAGACAGAATTGTGTCACGCGCGAACGTGACGAGAAAAAAGAGTGTGACAGTTAAGAGTTCACCCACCGGCAAGCTTTTGTTTCTTAGACTGGGGCAAAGTCGCCTGAACGTCTAGATTCTAGAAGAACAGCCAGGTCTTTCAGTGAAATGATATCTATAGCATTTCGCAGTTAACAGCCCCTGTCCTTTGCTCTCTATATTCAAGTTGTGAGTGTCCGATTTTTAAAAGAAAAATGATACAGCATAGCAATAGACAAAGGCATAACAGCCTTTTCATCAAGCAACGATACAAGAATTAAGAACTAATTATCTGCACTGTAATGAAAATTAAAAGTAAAGAAAATAACCCCAAAGCGATACAACGGCAATATATAAATTAAAATTGATAGAATTACTATTTTATGTAATATAGGGCAGAAGCCATCTTCATTCCACTGATACTGTGCATTGGCATAGCTGTTTAAAAGATAATATCTTTGGTCGTGTGAAGCTCGGGTTTCGCGAACTACACGAAAGTACAAGTCATCTTCACTACATTGGGACGATCGAGTGGTACGGCTGTTTAAAAGATGGCTGTTTAAAAAGACAAGCTTTGGTCGTAGGAATCTGGTCTGATGGCGAACTACACGTAAGAAGAATTCATCTTAATTCCACTGGGGCGATAGATTGGAGTCCAGGTATGGGCCAGAGTCTTTGGTTCCACCTCATCATCATCCAAGCCCAATTTGGAATCTGTTAACAAAACAAAATTGAAAGTAAATGATAATTTTACCAAGTATAGATTAAATTAAAAAAATTTAATTCACACTCTAAGAAATACATTTTACCACTCCATCAGCTCCTTTGCACACATTGATAAATATACACGTATCCATACATTGACAAATATACACATATCCATACATTGACAAATATACACATATCCATACACTGACAAATATACACATATCCATACACTGACAAATATACACATATCCATACACGCTCTCGAATATACAAATAAGCCATGCACGTACACACAAACCCGTATTACAAGTAATTTTATTATTAACATTTATCACTCAGAACATCTTGTTACGTCACACTCTAGTTTGATCAAGCTGTCACACAAAGAACACTGATAATATACGAATGTTTAGCACCCATTTAAACATTTGTTTTCATTTTGTGCCCGAGAGAAGAGCGAAAAAGAGCCGAGGAAAGTAAATTGTACACACACACACACACACACACACACACACACACACACACACACACACACACACACACACACACACACACTATCTTTTGATGTATGGACGTTTTCTGACTGATACACACGCGCGCACACACACACACACACACACACACACACACACACACACACACACACTATCTTTTCATGGACAGATGTTTTCTGACCGACACACACACGCAAACACACAAACATCTCTTAGACATGATATATGGTTAAATAAATCAATAATTAGGAATAATTTTCTTACATCATTAATTAAAGTGTAAGCCTACGTATAAAGAAGATCTATCTATCTATCTATCTCGCCACGATGTACGTTCTACAACTGATTGTGTACGACTACTCTGTTGGGTAATATCAGTGACAGGAAGCAGACCAGAAAGAGTTACGTGCCAGAGAGAATTGACCGTGAGTATTATTTTTTAAATGGCTACAGTTTATAAAATATTAAACAATCTTAAACTTCAGGCAACAACAAAGACTAATTTTCTTCCTTCTTCACCTTGACCTTACCTATTAAAGCCATGACATGTCTACCTTGGCGTCCGGCCTCGGTCTCTTGCAGGGGCTGCCCAAAGAATAAAGAATAAATACGCCTGGACATTGGATTTAGTGTCGTGGTAGTCGTTGTCTTCTGAAGTGGCACCTCTGTCTCCTCCACCTCAGTCCTGCGGCAGGTGGAAACGCGAGTCGGTTTCGGCCGGGCCTGGAGTCTCTTCTGGTGTGCTCTGCGTGTGAAGAAAACTGCCAGCAGCAGGACAAGGATGAGTGCTAACACCGAGACGGCAATGCCTGCTTGGACGCCTGTTGAAATACCGCTCTTGTCATTTTCAGGTACTGGTGTCACATCAAAATCCTGATTCACGATTTTTTCTCCGTCATTGGACTGTCTGAATACGTAGACTGGAAGAAAGGGATAAGACATTATTTTAACATCGCGCTATGTTCGTTGTTTTTGTATGCAAGGTTCCTTACGGATAAGAAAAACATCTGTACACAAGCCGCCCCCATTTCCCCGAATGGTACAAATAGCGCTTAACTGACCTTGACTTTAATGAATTACATATTTGAAAGCCTAAGCTCTAACAGTGTATTTCGCCTCGAGCTTGATACATATGTAGTATTCCAAAAAATTAAACAAATACAACACCGACCCACAAATCTATCTATCTATCTATTTATCTATACCTGGGCACTGGCGCTGACATTCTTCAACGGTACCGCGATGTTCTGCATCGTTACAAATAATCCAACAGTGTTCACACTTGTCAGTACCGTGGTCAAAGAAGTAATCCTGTCCACAGGTGGGACGCGTGACAGGGGTTGCAGAAGTCGGATTCAAACTCAAACAACAAAACACGACCAGTCCCAAACTCAGTAACACTTCACGAGCACCGAAACACATTTCCATGGCACTCCTAGATTTTCCGTCTTCACTGCCGAGGACGGGGGAATGAAACGTACACGTCTGTCACTTGAGACTGACCAAGCTCCTCGCCGCCCGCGAAATCAGCGAACTGTTGGAGGCGAACGTTAAGTAGGAATACGTCAGCTAGTCACGTTCAAGTATCTACCCACCAATATTGCCTAACACTGTCCACTTCCAGTCAGCTGAAGATGGTTTAGCGAGTAGTGACTAGTCGTATGAATGACAATGAGCTCTTCCAGTCGGCTGAAGATGGTTTAGCGAGTAGTGACTAGTCGTATGAATGACAATGAGCTCTTTGTTAACGAGAGTTTGCGTGTTTTTGAACTCCAAGCGCGCTACTCGCCCTTTGATGCGTCTTTCTCGTTCACGGATGACGCAAAACGCAGCGTGAGCGTTCTTTTATAGAAGAGATATTGTATAAATAAAATTGGGAAATCCCATTGTGATAACGGAAAGGCAGTTCAACTTCCACTCTCGGTAGAAATTTCCCGGCTGTTGAAATGGCTTCCAATCAGCACAAGTCAGTGTTTAGTTGGTATTAAGTTGGAGAGAGACAGTATATTTGTTTCTTTGATTGTTAAATCACTATTATTATTCGCTTTTTCTTTTTCCTTCAAAATTAAACAAAATTCCGAAAGCCCTGTTTACGTTGTCCAATGCTCCGGCTTTTTGCGCATCTGTAGCATGGCCACAACGTTTGCACAGATCACGTACAATCAGTGCTCGGGAGTGGGTTGCAGCGACATTTTAAAGATAAGTGGTTCGATTCTCGGAGCGCTCTAGGTGAAAATCTTATAACTGTTATAACTACGTCCTGGTTCAAATTTTTGGGTTAGTATTATATCCACGGATGTCGCGTTTAAGTGGGTCACGGAGGACACGTAAAAGTAGATCTCGTTATGCGCCCCTAAAATTCTCTCGGTTCTGTTTAGTTAAGTGCGATCTCCAAAATCAGCAAAACGGCGCAACGCGGACATTAAAAATTGCAATAAAAATAAACAGTCACATAAGTCGTAATAAAAGCACTGAATGGCTTGAGTATCGTTTCTCGCAAAGCCAGTGTTGATCCATTCATGCAGTCTCAAAACATTTCAGTTTTCTCTACTTTCTACGAGGAAATAATAGAATTAAAAAAAAATTGTCGAATGAACGTCCAAGATTGAGTAGTAAATATTTTAATTAATTAGAAAAAGTGGACCAGATCAGCGGGAAACCTGTCTCTGAATTTGCAAATTTTCTCTTCTCAACAACAGCTCCCATTGGTGAATATGATTTCAACATCCGAGTGTGTGTGTGTGTGTGTGTGTGTGTGTGTGTGTGTGTGTGTGTGTTATATAAATGGTACAGTATACAATATATTTATTTGTTTGTTCGTGTGTGTGTGTGTTATAAATGGTACATTATACAATATACTTATTTGTTTGTTTGTGTGTGTGTGTGTGTGTGTGTGTGTTAAATACATAGTACATTATACAATATATTTATTTGTTTGTGTGTATTTTATATAAATGGTACATTATATGTATGTTTGTGTGTATTTTATATAAATGGTACATTATATGTATGTTTGTGTGTGTGTGTGTTATAAATGGTACATTATACAATATATTTATATGTATGTTTGTGTGTATGTGTCGTACAACAGGTACATTATACAATCAGGGCCGTCTTAACAGACTGCCTCTACCTAATTGTTATTGAATCTATCTGCTGAAATGTTAATAATCCCGATGTTTACGAATCAGTATATGACCCGACTTCATAAGTTTTATAGATATTTATACCGGAGGCTATTTATCTATCTAAACAGACTCGTAACTCGGTCGTTAACAGGAAGGAAGGAAGGGTGGGCGTGAATGCATAGATGAATGAATTTTGTCGTACTGGGATTTGTAATGTGCGATCTGATTGGATAAATTATTTGTACCCGTCAAAATGACGTTTACTGACCTTGTCCTTTCACATTGTAATTCATCACACCGAACTTTGCACTTTGCTCTCTGGCCCACAAGTATAATTTTTATTTTCAATTTTTGTCGTTGTTCTTTTCGATTTCTTTGAGAGTGGTTGGATTACAATGATGGGTACATCGGGCTGAGCATCCGCAGAGTTTCAGTGACACCACTTTTGGTGTTGTTGTTATTGTTTCTTTCTTTCAAAAGATATGTAGTCATTTAACCTTTTATTTACGCATGCCTGAAAGGTAACAGCCGGTACATGTAGGACTATTTTAATTTCGCCCAGCTGACATGTCGTGTCATAGTTTGGGAGTGCCCTGGCCAAGTTCCGGTTAAATTTAAATAATAATAAATGAATTGTGCCTGTGATTAGAAGTTATAGTCGACGTTTAATATACATTATAAGAGAACAGTACTGTTGCTATAGATGTAGGACTATCTGTATGTTGAGTGTGTGTTTAACATACATTATAAGAGGATAGTATTGTTGCTATAGATGTAGGCCTATCTGTATGTTGAGTGTATGTTTAACATATATTATAAGAGAATAGTACTGTTGCTATAGTTGTAGGCCTATCTGTGTGTTGAGTGTGTGTTTGCCCATGCAGTTTGTGCTTATGTGTGTATGTGTGAACAAAGGGAAATCTGAAAATCTCTGAGCTGTTCACGATTGCGAGTGGTTCTCGGAGGAATGGAAGGAAAGAAATACTTAAGTACTGCAATATCCGTTTGTCTGTCTATTTACCTATCTATCTATCTATCAGTCTGTCCGACCATCCAACTACATAACTCTTTAACTATCTCTGACATATTGTTGTAATTTTGATTATTTCATCTTTATTTGATTAAATCCTTCGTGGATTACGAAAAAAAAAGTTAAAGTGGAATGAAAACGCAAAACAAGCAAACAGACGCATAATTGGGTCGTGGACATGAAAGGGCGTGTAAGCATGGATGAATTTTTTATTTTTTTTGTGCGCGTGCGAGTGTGTAATGAGTGTCTAGTGTGCAAGTTGATTACACAAATACTGTCATTCTAATGGCAATGCTTGTCCTTAACATTGTACATTTGCTCTATATACCACCAGCCTTAACACTACGCTCTCTGACAAAAGCGACATTAAAAAAAAACAAAAAAAAAAAACCTCCTTTTTGAGTGGGTGGGTTACATTGGTGGATATGTGGGACTGAGTATCCACTGAGTCTCATTGGCACCCCTCGTGGCTTTGTCACTGTTCATTTTTATTAAAATCAGCGACGTGACGTCATGACTTGGGAGTGCCCTGGTAAAAGTTCAACTATAGGCATGTTGTGTGTGTGTGTGTAGCGGGGTTAAATGATAATAATAAACGACCGGGTGAGCGTGATACCGTCTAGCTCGAAAAAAATATTCAGTGTCAAACTTTAAATTATAAAAGAATACCAGTATTGCGCGCTGTCTTTCTCTATATAACGCCTGTTATTAAAGACTGCAAGTAATCTTTTTGGTGATTGTTTTCTATGTTAAAGTGTCCTGGTCATTGTCTATGTATACTTTGTTAAAGTGTCCTGGTCATTGTCTATGTATACTTTATGTTAAAGTGTCCTGGTCATTGTCTATGTATACTTTATGTTAAAGTGTCCTGGTCATTATCTATGTATGCTTCTATGTTAAAGTTTAATTTTTAAATAAACGAAGTTTTATGTACGAAGTGTATTTTGTGACAATTTTCCATGTATATTTATGTGTTATGGTTTCTCTCATAACTTTTGTGACAATTTTCCATGTATATTTATATGTGTTATGGTTTCTCTCATAACTTTTGTGACAATTTTCCATGTATATTTATGTGTTATGGTTTCTCTCATAACTGTTGTGAATATGTATGTAGACGTTAAAATCTTCCCTCTCAGCGATTAATTATCCAAGTAAGATGATGAGTAGTAGGTTCAATCACGATTATCGTTCGTTTAATATTTATTTTTTTAAAAAAAATTCTACCGTGACCAATATCTGTGTACGTGTCATGTTAAAGTTTCTTTTAGATGATTGTTTGCAAATGCATGCTGTACAGCTTTGTGATGATTGTTCTCATCTAGATCTTATATATATGATAATGTTTCCAGCTTGACCAAACTTTGTTTACTTGGGGTTATCTCACTACGTTTTGACGTGTAATTGTTTCCAGGTTGTCTAACTTTGTTGTTGAGGTCATGTCAGTGAGAGCTTCTGTGTGAACGTTTCCGGTTTGCCAAATTTGTTTGTTTAGGAATATCTCGTGCAGATAATTAATTGATTGTAACTTTTTTTTTTGTTATTTTATCTCAGTACACTTCCATTTGCCAGTTTTTATTTTACAGACAAACTGCCGACAAGAACAGACAACACAGGTGGCAGAACGATTTAACCAATTTAGATATTCAGGTAGGTTAATGGACAGGAAAGGAAATAGGACGTAAGATAAGATTGGTTGACTGAACTGATGAGAGCAGTGATAGGTTTTACTGATAAACGTGTAGCAAACAAGTATGTATGTAACAAGTCAGAAGCCAGTTTTGCACCAAACGCACAAAAAGCAGTTCAATAAGACTTGAAATAATGCAACATGGAATTCATGAGAGCGAAACTCTGTCACGCACTACTAAGCACAAAGGAAATTAATTTTCTCTCTTTTTATTGGTCAAATATTTACATTTTCAAAAGCAAACAAACAAAATAACTTACATTTTACATTTCTAATGTTCAGAATTTGGCATTTAGTGCAGTGTCAAAACAACTTGCTTGTGAGATATATGATGTAAGACAAGGAATTCCAACATAATGAGAAATCAGTTCTTTGTATGATTTTTATCACCAACAAGTAATTGGTCTCGACTGAATGAAACTGAAAATTATAGATAAGAGCAGTTATCGATATATCTAATATCAATAATGATAAAGAACGATATTTTAACCGTGTCATTCAGTAGTGACTGGTTTCTTTTTCGTGTAAGTTCTCACCACCACCCCAAATATACAAATAAGAATGATAATACAATATGAATTTTTATAACGGGGAAATAAATTCACTGAGTAATGGAGTAGTTTACTTAGACTGTCGTGCCTTTAATAGTTACCGTCAAACAGCCGAAACTGATCGGCATTTACTTAGACTGTTGTGCCTTTAACAGTTACCGTCAAACAGCCGAAAATGATCGGCATTTAGATGTCTCGATGGGAGAGTCGTTGTCCCAGAGGAGCAACATCAAAGCATTTAAAGCGCGCAGTCTCAAAACAAGAAAAGTTACGGTACGCATGCTTGTTCTGGTCTTTTTTTTAATTTAGGCGCAAACATTTTGCCGAACCCATAGACCAATCAAAACTAGCAATAACGCGTAAACCAATACTATCGATCTCTCGAAGTATCACGCGCGACTGGATCAAAACGCGGCACTCCAAGGGCAATGAGGCTTTCCACTGGCTGGTTCATGATTCCCACATCGAGAAAGAGCAATGCTAGACTAAGAAATTTGTCGCAGCCATGTCAAACGTATAGCAGTCATAACACTTTCAGCATTTCTTTGAAAATATGTATTACCTATACATTCCAATAAAGAAAATCGCAGATAGGTGCTCTCTGAAACTGCATAATTGGACGAAGAGGTGGACATAAAAACTTGCTAGTCATTCTCTTGCCGACAGACCCAGCCAATGTCGTTGAAGGGCGGACCAGAGATCAGGATTCATTCTCTTGGTGCCCGCTCCCCATCAACTAAGCCTTGTTTTGAGTGTTTCTCTCAAAGATGCAGTGGAATGTGTGCAATGAGGAATTTATTTCTTTGCCCATGCCTGCAAGTCATCTGCAGTGTCACAGTCATGACGAGCAGGCACGTGACAGCAAAATATGCGCATGTTTAAACGCTGACGGAACACGTGCAACCTAGCCTTTCGGCGAAACTACCCGCGGTACTTGCATGAGGCGCAACCTACCCTTTCGGCGAAACTATCCGAGGTACTCACACGAAGCGCAACCAAGTCTTTAGACAAAACAATTCGCATTTCTCATAGGTAGTGTAATATAATAATTGAAGATACTCACAAACTCTTGAGTCAAAATAAGCTTTCGAATTTTTCTCCTAAGTTTACATTCATAGTTTTCGGTTTGGCAGCCTTTTGATCAGCAATAATAAATCAATAATAGTATTTTAAGAAAAATAAATAATCAAACATAGACCCATTAACTGTGAATCAACGCAGCGCCGATGTATGGAGAGGGGTGGGGACAGGAAATGGGAGATAAACGAGAACAATGAGCTCATCCAGCAAAGACCAATTCCCTGTCGGCGCAGTATTTGTTAAAACACCTGAACACAGCTCACAATGCTGTGTGTGGAATGTTAAACACTCAGCTTTCAAAACAAAATTAAATCCTTAAGGAAAAATAGCATCAAATGCCAAGAAATACCCAAATTATGCGAAATGGTAACATCAAGACTCCTAATTTAAAAATAAAAGTCTTTAAGAATCAAACAAAAACCAGATCGTCCATCTAAGTATAAAGTAAGAAAACTTCTTCTGCAATGAGAGTAAATGAAAGCTATTCCTCTAAACAATTTACAATAATCTCAAGTTAACAAGTAAGTTTTAAATTTATCGGCCTACCAGGAATAATTGTACGGGATTCCAAAGAGAAAAACAAATAGATTTTAGTGTTTAAAACAAATTAAATAATTATAAAGTTGACCAGCGTGTGCCTTTGCAAGACATCAGAGAAGACGTGGACAACTGTGCACAAGATCAAGGCCGGTCACAGGACGCTTATGGGCATCCTGTAGCTCGTTCTGGGACAACCTTTGGCACCACCTGATCACGATCAACGGGGTCCTGGCCAGGTTCTGTGTCAAATAATCAACGTCTAGTTAGTGAAAACATTCTGACTCTCGCCACACACACACACAGAGCATCACAAGTATACTATTATGATAAATAGTTGTATTATAATCAATATATCAAGAAAACCCGTGGATCAACACGTTAAAATGATTATATGTCATACTAATTGCAGTATGGATTCTCAGAACATTCAACATAATACATTACCTGCATGATTATATTTAACTGTACAAACATTTTACACCCCACAAGATTTACCAAAATCTTCCTAAACCATGACTAGAAAAAAAATAAACACTTCACAGGGGGAAAAATCTACTTTCACCATGACTAGAAAAAATATAATCACTTCACGGGGGAAAAATCTACCTTTACTTAAAAAAAAATATAAACACTTCACATGAAAAATCTACCTTTACCATAACTAGAAAAAATATAAACACTTCAAAGGGGAAAAAATATATCTTTACCATGACTAGAAAAAAAAATATAAACACTTCAAAGGAAAAAATCTAACACCGACAAGAGAAAGTACGCAACAGAAGAGTCGGTGAGAAAAACGACAAGATGTTACAGCAGCGACACAGACTTCAACAAAACAGTGACATGTAAGTATAAAACTTTCCCCTTTCACAAAGAGAATCTTACCAATCAAAGCCATGGCCTGGGTACCGCAACGACCATCCTCCGTTTCCTGTCCATGAATCTTTCTAGGAACTGAACATGCACTGCTGGACAAGGTGGTTGGTGTTATTGGTGCATCAGTGTCGTCCTGGCTGGTCACTTGATAGATGGCGCTCCGAGAAGGGCTCGAGTTGGACCTTAGTCTTCTGGCGATTTTTTCACGGTATTTGAAGGCAACGACGCATAAGATCAAAAGTCCAAGAGCTATAGACGTTCCGGTCCCTATTTTGACGGCCTGAGACAGGCTGCCTCCGGTTTCAGGACTGCTTTGAGCTGGTTGTGGTGTCGGTACCCTCGACTCTGGGTGTTTGACTTCGTTATTAAGTAGTTTCTTGGCGTAAGCTGGAAAATAATCAAGAAGACCAATATTGCATGAACTACTGACCCCCAAAACAGTTTCCTCTAACAAAGAAAATCAGTGACGACGGCAACATGGTTGTATTTGAGGGATAATTAAAAAACAACAAAACCTGACGTCACAAATTCGAGTTTTACATCTTTCCCCACAAGAACAGTTCTAAACTCGAAAACGTATTAGTTGCTGGACAGTACAATGAACACTTCTATGTTCAGACACTTTATAGTTTAAACCGTGACAGCATAGCTACTACTACGGGAAAAAATTAAATATTACGGTATTATTTATAAATATTAGTAGTTTAATATTAACATTTTTATTAAGGAAGCATAAGAACAGATACTGTGGAACAAACATTTTTCTACCTTTTACTGGGGTTGTTTAATTCTAAACCACTATCAAAAAAGACATACCAAAAAGTAGTGGCCTAATTATTTTACAGGCTACATATCGATCATTAAACAAAGTATTATGAGTGCAAGTTGTCAAACACAATTAAACAAGAGGAAAAAATTATACATTTTAAATGTTAACTCTAATCAGTGGCCTAACTAATAGGGCCTATGGATGGCAAAACATATTCTGCCCCTCTTCCCCAATCTCGTTAGGTTTTACAAGTCCTGTTTCACTCATCAACTATAATACGCTGTTTGAAAACAAGTAAATTACTCCCGCTAAAGATTTATTTCTATGAGTTATAAAATAACTCTACAGATATATAGGCTAGAGTAATTTTAAATCTACAGGTACATATCTTATAGTCATTTTAAATCTACAGGTACACAGCTTAGAGTAATTTTAAATACACAGCAAATCAGTGCATGTCGCTCAACACATTCAGAATTCACGCACCTGGACAAAGAGTTCACGTACGTCGTACGAGGACAAGAGAAAGTCAAGATTCGACAGAATAACTCAGAAAGGCGGCTTCGCTCCCCCCCCCCCCCTTCCGCGGGCGGAGGGCGGTTGAGAGTGTGCACCAAATAGGTGCGACCTGTTTCACCCCCCTTCCGCCAGTCCTCCTGCCCTCCACCTCAGACGCACCGCGAGGCTGAGGGGATTCCCCCATAAGCAGACCAAGACCGAGAACATCGTGAAGAGGAAAGATCTATGGCGGCTTCTGGGGTGAGTGTGAACGGAACAACGACAGAATAACTAGGCCTACAGAATACAACAACGGTCCTTTACATAGGACTACCTAAACAAAAGCAAAACAACAAAACTCAAAGCAAAAGGATGAAAGAAAAACGTGTAACAGCTTTGGCCCATGGGAAAAGAAGTGCACTGGGGCCCCTACCTACACAACTACCCTCATGAATAAAAATTGACAGCAAGACACAAAATATTAGGTTAGCATGGGACCCACGGGCAACTGTTCAGCGTGCCCATGCGTTAAGACGGCATTGACAATAAGACTGGCCTACCAGTCAGCACAAGTACATCGGGAGACGACAACAAAAAAACCCTGAAACATACCTGGACACAACTGTTGACAGTCGTTCTCCGTGCCGCGGTGTGTCGCGCCAACGCAGATCTCATAGCAATGTTCACACATGCCTGTGCCGTGGTCAAGGTAAAAGTCTGGGAGGCAAGGCGAGTTGGTCACTGGGGCAGCTATGACCGCATTGAAAAGCGAAGCACTAACACTAACGATAAAAGCCAGTACGCCCACGTTAAGGGTGAGTGTCTCACACGTACCGACCATTTTTCTTAGTGAGAAAGCCGATCGATTAATAATGGCTTGGATGGAAGGAGAGAGCGCTCGATAAAAGTTTTGATGCTGTCTCGGAATCACTCGTGTGGAGTTTATGTCTTTTCTTGGCGACAACAAGTCATCGTGTGAGATTATATAGTCTGACTGACGACTGTTTAACGAGTCCTGCTCCTGCCTCACCGATAGCAAGACTGCTTCTATTGGTTTGTAGCACCTGTGGATAACATAGTGTGACTGGTGAAGGCAACCAATCAACAAACACAATCGCTCTTCACGACATCGGAAATTCCAATAGGCCTATTAATATCTCTTGCACAAACTGCGCATTTAATGCAGCATTGAACGCCGTCATTAATGTGTACCCACCACAACAAAATAAAATGTGTAAAATGATTTAAACCTATCACCTTCTTAGTTTATGTAAGGATTAAGTACTTGTGCGTGTGTATTTCGCTTACACTCAGAATTCCGAGCTGAGTCTTTATACACTTTCATGGTTTCATTTCGACAAGTTTCTAGAAGGTTCGAGAAAAGGGAAGTGAGGTAATTTTTAATTTTTTTTTTTTTTTTTTTTTTGGGGGGGATACTGACTGCGCATGTCAGTTGACACCGTAACCCGCTCGACACTGAAATTGCACAATGTTGTGAAAACTGACATTGATGTCTTTCAGGGAATGTTTTGTGAGGATTGAATCAAGTGCGAATCAGTAGCAAGCAGGAATGTATTTATCGATCCTAACTTTAATTAATACCTATCATATTCTCTGAAAGCCTATAATTAATACCGGTATTTAAAGTAATGTCTATTTAAACGAAAATATGGACAAGATGAGCATTGAGAGAAAGTGAGGTCTCTTGCTACAAACAAAATGTAATCACAGATTTATAGGAAAGATTATTGAATTAATACATTTATCTTCGTGTCTGATCCATTGTGCTCAAGTAGTTGATTTGAGAATGGTGTCTGGAGTCTTTATTGGCAGATTGTACGTTCCAGTCGTTGGGTGTTTTGTACTCAAATGCCAGTTGAAAGCTGTACATAGTATTTTAAACGCTAGTAGTTATGGCTAATAGATAAAATTAGAAATAAATGGAATTTAAAAAAAATAACTGCGTTTCCCAGAAACTGATTACCAGAATAAGAATATATTATCAGGTGCTGTTATATTTGTACTTTTCACTTTGTTCTTTTATACAATGACTTTTATTTCTCCCCACTTCTCCCTCTCTCTCTCCATCCATTCACCTATCAATCCATATTTATCCACTCCATACATTTCACCCATCTATCCATCCAGTTTTGTCTTACCTTATTGCATCTGTCTATTCGCCCTTCTGACCCGTTTATATATTTATCTAGCTTATGTTTACCTACATATCACCATATGTCTGTGACGCTTATGCCACCTAGTTAATGGTTATTATTATTATTATTAATTAATCATCCATAACTAATTACAAGTAATGAGAACCTTAATCTATGTTATAATAATTCTGCAAACCCAGTTGACGGAAAAGTCCGAGATAACGTTCGTAAAATACTAAACAGACAGTGACCAAAAAAAACAAATATTAATGTCGTCTGCTCGTTCATTTTCCGCAATGAGCGACTTTGATAAATTACAAGTAATTAAAACTAAAGATAAATTGGAATGCTGTTTCATCAGGTAAGACCCCCCCACACACACACTCTTAGCGCCACACATAAAGAATTCTAATACGCTCAAGATGAACACAAGCGATGTGTATTTCTCATCGTTTAGTGACGTCAATGAAAAGCGAATGCAGGGTGAAGGTTAGGCTGTATAACGCTTTTCATTCAGCTTATCTTTAGTGCGTGTGTGCGTGGAGGTGAAGGAAGATGTGTAGAGCAGCAGACGACAAATATCGTCATATTCAGTTGTTCGGATTTCGTCTGTTTTCTTTTTTTCTCTTCTACTCTCTTCTTTGTATTCTCTATTTCAGAATTAAAAATAAAGAATGAATTTGACATTGTGTGTGAAAGCCGTTAGTTATGACAACAGCCGCACTAAAGCAGAACTGAAATACATGAAAGAATTTTTTTTTTAAAGAAAGAGAAAAGGATCTTGAACCATTAAATAATGATTTATTTAAAAAAAAAAAAAAAAGAAAACTAACAGAAAGTATAGATGCAGTCAGTATTTCAAGCATACAAATTCTAGATTCGTCTAATATAATTTGGATAGTGCAGGGGACACAAAAAGCAGAAACAACTAATTTGTTCAGTGTACGATGAGTACTGTCCCTTTAATCTGTTTATCCATCCATTACAGCACAATACATGCACGCAAACTTTGTTTTTTTCATCAGGTCTGATTAGTTATCAAGAAAGAGTAAATGTACAGCTTGACTATTTATAATTATTAATTAAATTTTTCATATGACTTTGGTATTCTGTCGTTAATTCTGACTTTAATTACTATTTTTAAAACAAAGGACATATGAACAATAAGTATTTAAATAAGCTGTGGAATAAAGAGGTATTAGTTTTAATAATAACAGCAAGCTAGAGAAATCATAACTACTAACCTTCTGCTGACAATAGATCCAGAATTAATATCCATGGAAAATTATCCCACAAGTACACAGAATCACAAATATTTTGCCTAGAAAATTACATTAGAGGTAGCTTCACTCTCAATAGGAGACACTCATGTGGGTCAAAGGTAATCTAAAATTTTGGCTTTCCATAATTCACATATTTTTGCGTTCTATCACCTGTTGACAGTGATTTGTCTATTCTCTTGACATGTCTAGTCCCTGTTCTGAGTAGACACTGGCTGAGGGACAATCTTCTCGCCTTGATGCTAAGGTTTTGTGTAAACTTACATCAGTGGGAGCGTGTAACAAGGTAGACTAGGAATTATGTTACTGACGAGTCATACAGCTTGAAGCCACGTTCAATTAAAGTGTCAAAGGTTCGAATTGGAAACACTCTTTACAAGAGTTTGAAGTACCAAACCCACATCATATTATTACTATTTAAATTATTATTATTAGGTTTGAAATATTATAATGAAATAAGATAATTTCATCTGTTAATTAATTTAATAAAAGCATGAGAGGATAGGGACATGTCACAATTACACTAAGAGTCATAATTCAATATAATGTTTGTCACGGAAATGAGGAAAATATTAATAAATTTTTTTCTCTTCCTCTAAGTAACTTCTAACTCTAAACTATGAACAAAACCGCTAAATTAATTAAAAGAGGGGCAGGGTGAAAATGACCATTTTATCAACAACGCGAAAACTAAGTCAGAAACACTAGCTTAAGTTCATGCCATAGGAAATGTATAACTAATTTGCTGGCTTGACCCTCGTGGCCAAAACCCACGCCCATAAATCTGTGGCAGTGTAGAGTACATGGCAGCCAGTGTATGGGAAAGCGTGAGAAAGCGCTAGGACGCCAATTTTGTCCGTGAAGAAGGCAAGCTCTGAGTTTTGAAATATAAACATCTTTTTAAGAATCACCACTATTAAATGTTTGGTAGTAGGTTGATATTGTTATTGTGAAATTGCTATTGTTTTATGAAAGTACTATTGAACTAGAATTTTGAGATTATTGGAAAGTTAATAATTGTATTACTAAGTTAAAAAGGTTGGTTTGAGTGTACAACCATTTCTTGCTGTGAGTTAATTTATGGCTTGCCAGGTGGCCATGAGTTGACAGTAGCTGTAGTTTTAAAATAAAATACAAGTAGGTTTGCTCTGAGATTTTAGTGTGCTCTGAGAGTTAGCTAGAGGACAAATGGATACGTAAATCACAGTGTCAACTGGGAACTTGATATTTTTGGCACTAATAGAAGTGGACCTTCAGGATGGTCAGAATTATTCATCAGCACATACATGCAATGCTGGTTGTAAATGGGCAGTGCTGAATGGGGATAGCGTGTGTGCGAGAAGGGGGTGTGTTCCAGTCAGCTCAGAGAAAGGGATGTGCATGAACTTTGTGTATAAAAGAGGATATGGAGCCAGGGGTGGATGAGAAACGTGGAAAATGTAGCGTGTTGTAGAGAGAGCGGGACTTTCTCAGTTTCTCCCTGCTTGTTTGTATCAGGATTCTCTACAATTCTGTGAAGGCAAAACAGAAAGAGAGTTCCTGAACACTGTAACAGAGTGCCAGATGTCTACCCGGCTGTATATGGAAAATGCGCCGTGATGGCCGTCCAGTTTTAGGTGAACCAATCAACAGGATAGTCACCTTGGGTTTTCAAAGACTCTGTGCAAAGGCCGCGGGTGATCAATTATTTTCCATGCAGAGGTAAATTCCTGGTGGAAGTCTAATGTCACGGCGCTGGGATATGTTACAGAACGTGATGTTACATCATGGTAGTAACTATCGTTGGAAGCAGTATGCTTGAGGCATACCGCCGAGAATGGCAAAGGTTGGCCGTTATGAAGAAGAGAAGAGAAGAGATGAGAAACGAAGAAGAGAAGAGATGAGAAATGAAGAAGAGAAGAGATGAGAAACGAAGTTAAGAGAAGAGACGAGATGAAATGAGCAGAAATTGAAGAGAAGAAGAGAAAACGCAATGAGAGCTATGAAATTAGGCCTAACGAGAGAAGTGCACGGGAGCGTGAAGTTGTAGCAGCCGTCGTAACAGTGAGGACGGCCAGGTCGAGACGTCGACGATGTTTTTGTTGTATCATCAAAACCCCCCACCACAAGAAGAAAGTGACAGTAACTGTGTGAGCCCAGCACAAGAAGAAAGTAACGAATTTATATGAGCAGAGAACAAGAGAAAGTAACGAATTATGTGAGCAGAGAACAAGAGAAAGTAACGAACTTTACGAGCAGAGAACAAGGAGAAAATGATGATACATATATTATGTGAGTAAAAGAAAATTCTAACTAATTAGGGTAGAGCACATAAATATACATTAGAACCTAAAACTAAAGCATAGGAATCATAAGCATTAAACCTAAAATTAGAAATAAACTTTAATATAAGATAATATTGATGGAACCGTTGAAGAAGACTTGCAAGTCAGATGACATTTGTTTATTATTATTGAACTTTGATATAAGAGCAGTGGCTCCAGAACTTATAAATAATGATTGCTATTTTATAGTAAATAATGCTTAAATGTATCTAGAAGTAGTACTGCATGGATAAATTGAATTTTGTATTTCTTTTGTTTTAATTCACCATTCATCATTCTTTCTTTCTTTCTCCCCCGTTTCCCATGGGTGCGAGTGTGGATGGCTGACTGACTAACCAACGTGTGAGAGGAAACCCATAGACCAATAAATTTGAATTTGTACTCTGACATTGAGGCTTTCTCCTGTCTATGGTTTCGAAAGAGTGGTTGCTGTCGTTGTTATACGTTGTGTCGTCTGTGCCGTCTACAATTCACCCCTACCCGTATGCAAGCACACATGCAAACATGTCGGCAATACGTAACCTACACGCAGAATTAAATTCCAGCCAAACCACCATCTTGGCATTCTGTGTGCGGATTTGTAATTCTCTTTATGTAAGTCCTGCGTGGCGTCGACAAGCCACCACCCTCCCCTCATCAGAAAGAAGGTGGGCGGCGACAATGTTATCTCTTGCTTTTAGAAGAAAATTATATCAATTGGTACTCATAGTTGTTAATTAAGTAATCAGTCAATGAGCATTTAGTACAGTCACAGGCCTTTAAGAACAGTCACTAAACCTTTAGGGTAGGCAGTGAGCTGTTAGAACAACATTGATCTTTAAGAACAGATAGTGAGATTTTAGAAAAGACAGTGAACTTTTAGGACAAAGATCATTTAGAAAAGATATTGAGATTTTAGAACAGACAGTGATCTTTTAGGACAAGGATCATTTAGAAAAGAGAGTGAGCTTTTAAAACAGACAATGAACTTTTAGGACAAAGATCATTAGATCATTTAGAAAAGAGAGTGAGATTTTAAAACAGAAAGTGACATTTAGAACAAACATTGAGTTTGTAGTTCAGAAAGCGACCTTTTAGAATAGTCAGTTTTAGAACAGACATTGAGTTTTTAGGGTAGATAATGAAGCTTTAGAACAAACACTGAGCTTTCAGAACAGACGCATGTTTAGAACAGTCAGATAGCTTATTAGTGAGTGGTTTGTTAGAACAGTAGTGAGTCTTTAGGCAGAAGAGCTTTATTTACTATTCTAGTTAAATTATAACTCATCAAACAAAACACTGCTTAAAAGATTTTAATTAAAGTAGACTCAAATTATCCATGCATAGAAGAAACCCATAAATTAATTATTCTTAATGAACATTTCTTTCCTCTATAATAACGGCAACAAATGAATTAATTTTATATACACTATACGTCAAAGGTTTTGTGGAACTTTGATGAGAATGAGTTAATTAATGCGGTTCATGACAGCTAAATTTAATTAGCAAAATAATCTATTTCTAAATCGCCGCAAAGTCAAATGCATGTGACCCGTAGAAGGTGAGATGTCTTGGAGTTTCTAGGGTGATTGATGTCTCATGATTTTCTCCTTAACATAATCAATATGGTTAGGTATTTACGTATCGCTGACATTTGTAGCATTACCATTATCAAAATGGTTAATATTTAAGTACTGCTAAAAGTTTGTTACATTATCAAAAGGGTTAAATATTTAAGTACTGCTAAAAGTTTGTTACATTATCAAAAGGGTTAAATATGTAAGTACTGCTAAAAGTTTGTTACTTTATCAAAAGGGTTAAATATGTAAGTACTGCTAAAAGTTTGTTACATTATCAAAAGGGTTAAATATTTAAGTACTGCTAAAAGTTTGTTACATTATCAAAAAGGTTAAATATTTAAGTACTGCTAAAAGTTTGTTACATTATCTAAAGAAATATGAATTACTGATAAAGACTTTTACATTAAATATTTCACTACTGCTAAAGTTTGTTACATTATAATAATCAAAAGAGATATTTCATTACTGCTAAAGTTTGTTATATTTCCTAAATCAAAAAGGTTAGATAAGAAATATTGTTAACTTTGGCTGCATTTCCAGTAATTTTATTAACCTCTGCAATCGCTCTTTCTGCATATTAAAAAGAAAAATGTGTGTTTATAGTTTACAGATAATCTCTTCTCAGTTTGAAAATCAGGAACGGACAGGTAGCTTTGTATGTACAAACGTTTTATTTAAAAATGTAAAATTATTAATTTTTGCTGTAGTGCTCAAAGTTATAGTTATTTCCGAGACAAGTATTCATTTCTTACATTTGCAGTTATTTTTCGATCGGAGTTATAACAAAAGAGAAATACAATAGTAAGTATAGTGATGAGAGGAATAATAGAAAGAGTGGAAATAATAGGAATGACTTTACGAGTGTGCCAATCTGTTACACCTGGAAGACGATGTACGAGACTATCCTTTTTTATAGACTCGTAACTCGTATGGTTTTGTACGGAAATTTTCTTCTTGTGGAATTCATTAAATTCTTCTCTATGATGTAAAAGGTAATGCTATTATAAGTGTTATTGAAGTGTTATTCCGATTTGTGTAATAAATATAATCTGTCTTACAGACGTTTTAGAATCACTTTATATTTGATCGTTTCTGTCAGATTGTAGATGAAATAATGATTTAGACAATTAATAATAAGTAAGTGCGACAGATCAAAGTTCAACACCTGTACATTATGGCGTAAAAGTCGGTTTTAAGCGATTATTATTTTTTATTTTATAAGTACAGAAGCAGTACTAGAAAGGTTTATTGGTTTATTTATGTCAAGAATAAGGGACCGAGTTTCTCTAAGTCACGCGCTTATAATAACTACTTCAATGTGTCAGTGCCGAGAGGTCAAGGATCAACAAGATAAACTGAGTTCTCTCCCTTTCATCAGTTCAGGACCAATTGAATTATTAAATTGAATTTGTAACAGTTTTGCAGATGCAGTTTAGCAGAAAAACCTGGCATATTAAGGGACTTGATTTGTTGAAGTATTTCTACTTTCGTTTTACTGTTCTTGTCAGAAACTTACGCTTTACATTTGTAACGCTGTCAAGAGATTTACTTTGTTAAAGATTTGTCTACCGTTTTAATTTCTCTCTCAAAAGGCTTTCTTCTGCTGATATTTGATTATTGTTTTAAACGGGTTATATCGTTAAATCGTATTATGTTTTAGGTTGTTCTCTCAAAGAAATTTACATCGTTAAAGTTGCTCTATTGTCTTTTTGATTAAATCCTCCAGAGATTGACATTGATATAAGATCTTTTTACTGTTTCTTTGATTAAACTCTCCAGTGATTGACATTATTAAAGACTGTCTGCTGATTTTACTGTTTCTTTGATTAAACTCTCCAGTGATTGACATTATTAAAGACTGTCTGCTGATTTTACTGTTTCTTTGATTAAACTCTCCAGTGATTGGCATTATTAAAGACTCTCTGCTGATTTGAGTTGAGAGAAATAAGACTTAGTCCAAAGATCATTCTTTTCTTCTTTCCTTGACATCGACTCCTCTGATGAACGACCACGATGATGAAGGCTAATCTTCATCGCGAGCTAACATGGCAGCGAAACATGAGATGAAGGAAGAAAGCATCATTGTCAATGACCCCGTGAAGAACAAGATAAAGGCCCAGTCGTACTCAATGCCAAGTGCCGCATTTTCCGGAAAAAAGTGGATAAAGAGTGCACTTACAGTGATGCCTATTCCACCTGTGTGAAAAATATAAAGAAACGGAGATGTAAATAATTACAGACACTGATTACTGTTGGACGTAATTAACCATACAGATACTTTATATTGTTTGATGTAATTAACTATATCGACACTTGATAATGCTTGATTCAATTAACCATTAGGTCAGTTATCATAATAATAAATACCATAAGCACAATTGTTATTGTTTGATGTTATTAACCATATAGACACTTGTTAATGTTTAATGTAATTAACATAGGCACCCGTTTGAAGTCAGTAACCACAGACACTCATTTATGTTTGGCATAATTAACCACAAAGTTAGTTGCAACTGTTTGATATAATTAACCACAATCAGTACACTCAATTGTTTAATGGTTGATATAATTAACAAACACTTGTTAATGTTTGAGTATTAGTTTGCATATATTACCTCTATGTATATATGTCTGCACGTGTCTCCATGTATGTATGAGAGAGAGGAAAAGTCAGCGTATTTGTGATCAGATTATTTGTTTCATTACCAGGCGAGTGTTAATGCCTGTCTCTTGATTCATGGTTTATCGATTTAGTAAATCATGAATGATTCAGTTTTGTTGTTGTTTGTAGATGATTGAAGATATCACGGTAAATTTGTCTGATTGAAAAGTAAATTGGTTGACTTAATAGTAAATTTACTGACTGAAGAATTAATTGACTGATTGAAGATATAATCGGCTTACTGGCTAAGTTTTTAGTAGTATCATATTTCCGTGTTTGATTGGCTTGTTGAGTCAGTCATAAATTGGAACACACATTTAACCCCTTACCTGCCACGAAAGTGCTGGTACATCTGCGGATACGATACTTTTCCAAACCAGTGGCCTTGAAGTAGATTGCCACAATCAAACTGGAAATGCTCAAAGCCAAGCATAAACAAGCTGGATATTTTATGAAATTTAAGTCCCCTGCAACATTCAAAATACTGATACCGTGTCAAGTAAGTTTTGTGAGAAACCTCTGACGCACAGACACATACACACATGCACGTACACACACGCACGCACGCACACACACACATAAACAAATCATACACACACACACACACACACACAAACAAACAACTCATACACACACACAAACAAACAAACAACTCATACTACCACACAAAATAATGCATTCAGGTATTTCTGTAGATGTGTTACGTTTGTATGCGTACTTGGACATATGGTGCACTTTTATTGGATTATTTATGGTAAATAACAACAAAGACACATAAACATATTGCAAGAAGTAGCATTCAATAAGGCAAATTTTTTTTGACAGGGATTTCTCGAATCAAATAAGTAAGCGGGTTTTATGCCATATTTACACTTTTAGATTAATCTGTATATTTGTTTCATCCATCAGCCATTATTTTAATTAAATACCTAAACCGCTTGTTAACCATTTTATTATCATCATCATCATCATCAAAATGACCTATATCTACTCTTGAGAGTAGAAAGAACCTTATGTTGATTACTTCATTTTATTATATTAATTTTAATAGACAAAAGCTGTGCTCTTTCATTTAAATTGAATCGTTAACTTGGTCAGTGTACTGACCGCTTAAGCCATTTAAATTTGATTAGTTGACCTTAAAGTTTGACAACTTCGGCCAATCATACAGTGTCCAAAGAAAATAATGACAATAGACAACAACGCTTTCTCTTCTAATTTTCTCCATATACTATTAAAAGTGTGGAATATCCATCCAAGAACAAATTTATGTCGGTTACAACTTTTGCATATTAAGAATATAGTAAACTTACTGAGCTCTTTCCATCCTTGTATAAATTTGTCGGTTAAACTTTTGCACAGTAAAAATAAAGTAGGCCTACTGAAGTACTATTGCCACGCAAGTGAAATTTTCTGTGTGGTGGCCGCCATGAAGAACATATAATAATAATAAAAGCTAGTTGAATTAGAGCTGGACATTCCAGGTTGTACGCAGTTGACTTCATTTGTACGTACCTTTACAAAACAAAATCAAATCTTGTTATTTCTTATTTCCATCCTCACAGTACATAACAGGGGGAAATACTGTTGTGTAAGGGGAAAAAACACAGAGACAACTCGTACGCACGCGGGGATTCAAAGAAGAATGGTTCCGCAACATCTAGAGAGCATGCTCATGTTTTCAGTATTTCATTAAATTAGTATAACATATCATAATTTCAGTACAACATCCACTAGAAGTTTTATTTTAACTCAGTTAAACTCCCACATTCACGTGTACTTGACACCATGCCGTTCTTTGATTACGGGATGTACCAATAGCGGCCATTTACGGGATCGTCAGAATGGGATGGCGTGTTGTTGTACAACGCTAGGTAATGATTCATACTAAAACACTGTAACACAATACACTTCTGTCACAGCACTGGAGAAACACAAGAAATTGTTCATGAAAGTAACTTTTATTACGTCATCAATTTTAATATCAAGTTGCTGATTTGACCTTAATAATAACACGGTCGAGAATTTTGATTTTAAATGTAACAAATGTAAACATGCTGTCATTTCTTTATGTTTGAGGGCTACGCATATTCATTATCTATTCTGCTATGTATATAGAGTATGTGTGTGTATAGGGTATGTCTGTGTGTGCGTAAAGGGTATGTCTGTTTGTGTGTATAGGGTATGTTTGTTTGTAATGTGAGTATGTATATAGGGAATGTGCGTATGTTTAGGGTATGCGTGTATAGTGTATGTGAGTGTGTAGGGTATATGTGTATAGGGTACGTGTGTGTGTGTAGCGTAGGGTATGTGTGTGTGTATGTGTGTGTGTGTGTGTGTGTGTGTGTGTGTGTGTGTGTGTGTGTGTGTGTGTGTATAGGGTATGTGTGGGTGTTGGGTGTGGGAGTAGCGTAAAGCTTAACCATTACAAGATTCGTGATAACAAACTTACCAAGTCCGTGTAAAAGTTATAAAAATAGACATTTACATACACTACTGCGTATTTTGTATGAATAGAACGTGCGTATAACTGTAATTTGTTTTAAGTGATAAGGTGTAAAAACAAAGAAATACACATTGCAAAGAAAGCAATAATTACTCTAGAGTTTAATTTCCTTTATTCTTGCTCGAGTTGTGTGCCTGATAAAGTGATAAATGTTACGGTACACAACAACCTGGGTGGGGGTGGTGTTAAGAGACTAATATTATGCTCTGCTTAGTAGTGTGGGTATATATTTGACTTACGTGATATATATCTGGGCACTCGAAGTGGGGTTCTCAAATGATAAGAGATTGTAAGGTGAATTTTATCAGTAGAACAGGAAGTTGGGGGTGGAGTGGAAGAAGAACAACATTTTACGTCAATTTTTATTAGATTTGAAAAGCACTTTGGTGTCGCGAGCTGCCTTGAACAAAGATTGAGAATGCCTTTCTGTGACTGATTTGTTGTAATTTGTAAAGAGTAACAATTTATGTGTAGCTTATGTAGCCATGACACTGACATGTTCCAAGCACATATCTATGTTCGAATTAAGCGTGCCTATGTTACTACTAACGAAGAAACAAAGACGGTCTTTAGATTGTGTTTGAATTACACGAAAATTCGAACTTTGTAATGAGTGGCGGAGTAAATTTGCATATCCTATATCTAGACTTAACTGTTGTATAAAATTGTTAAATCATCAAAGTCACCCGACCCTGTGCTCTCCTTATGACGGTATTTTATGTAAGTGTCAAAGTAAACAACTCAGGTGGAGAATATGCTAGAAACTGTTGATGCAATCTAGACCAGTTACAAGTGGATGAGTAGTTTTTCTGACTAATAGTCTCACACTGTTCATAACAACCTCATCCAGTGAGGATGGACAGAATGTTTCTTTGTTGAGGAAGTATTCTATTTTAATAAATTTGAATTTGTACATTTTTCGTACATGTTTGCTATTGATCTATGATTTGAATTAGAGAATGCTTATGTAATTGAACCATTATTTCTATGTTCATTAATGTGAATGTGTTGTACATTATACTTGTGAATTGTGATTGATGTTATATTTCTTATACTGTATGTGTGTGTCAGAATATATTAAACAAATTATGCATTTTAATACACATATTTATTAGTCTTAATTGTTCATTGTATTAACGGTTTCCACTGCCTGTATAATTATTGAGAGGACTTCCGTTAAGCGATTAAGATTGGCTATGAAACCACTTGTTTACGTGTTAAGGAACAGTAGAGTAAGCCAGAGGTGAAGGACTAGTCGAGAAACGGATACTAGACATCCATATTTGGCTATTTGCTTTCCGTACTGTGACATAGCGCTAATCCTCTAGCTGACCTCCATTTCATTCATAAAATCACCTGAATGAATTGAATTTGTCAGACGCGCATACATTGACGAAGAGTGCCCACCTTCCATGGGTAAAGATAGTTGCATCCAGCTGTCAGTATATATTAAACAAATTATGCATTTTTAATACACATTTTTATTATTATTAATCATTCATTGTATTAATGGTTTCCCCCTGCCTGTATAATTATTGAGAGGCAATTAAGCTTAGTCTGATGCATTAGGTTGTTTACGAGTTAAGGAAACAGAGTAAGTCAGAAGTGAAGGACGAGTCGAGAACCGGATACTAAACATCCATATATGGTCATTTGCTTTCCATGTAGTGATGTAGCACTAGGCCGCTACCTGACCCCCTTTAATTCATATAACCACCTGAATGAATTCGATTTGTTAGACGTGCCGACCATAATACAGTGTACCCATCTACCAGGGGTAATAGAGAGAGTTGCATCCACCTCTTATAACTGTGCCTAAATCTACATCAACAACCACCACAACAACAACGACCCGTGACAAGGACAAAGATTATGAGATGCAGAATAATGCAACAGTTGGCTTGCATGACATGATTTGAATTCAATTGTTTGAGTAGTTCCATAGTTGTTATTATATATTTATATTTGTGTTTAATATCTGATAGGTAATTTTGATATAGTGATGATTCACTGAAATTCCAATTTGAGTTGAGTGAGTTGTTGTTGTTGCTATAACTCTAAAATTATTTGACAGGTAATTTGGATAGATGGTTCATTGTAACTCTGGTGAGTTAGTTGAGTTGTTTGTTGGTGCAGTAAATTGCACCACTAACATGAAACAATTCATACACAAAAACGTGGATTACCACCGTATTCTAGTTCATATTACATATATATATAATGATATCTGTCCTGGTAAGAATATGATTAAATGTTCTTATTCTTAAATCTTCTTCTTCGACGGATGAAAAAATGGGTGGAAAGAGATATTCCCGACTTTCCTTAGTAAACACAACATAATTTCCTTTATACGAAGTTTCACCACAAAATATTGCTCTTATGAAGCTACTGAATTCATGCAATAATCATCATAACCATATAACTAGAGTAGCGTAGGCATTGCATTATAGTTTATACAGTTTCTTTGTTTGAGAGTGTTTATGTTTCCATAGTGAGCCGAAGAAAGGTCCATCTTATCTTTCTTATTTAAGAACAATGTATTTTATAATTAATAACTATAATAATCTCTTATTACAATCTCTTATTATTGTTTAGGCTATATTTAACTATTTTTGTTAATTACTAACACTGGCTTTTCGTAATTGTAACCATAATAATCTCTCAGTAAGTAATGATGTTTATATTTGACCTTTTTATAATTTAAAGTGCACATGCGAGCGTGAATCCAGTCTTGTCCACCTTTCCTCTGCGATAGAAAGTATGTCACGTCACTCAGAATTACAGAAACTTTGCTTGGCTAAAAAAGGGAAAATAAAAACGCCTCTTTTGCAGACTTTCGCTCAAGATCATCAACGGTACTTGCTGTCAGCCATTAGAGAAGTGGACCGACGATTGTGTTTGACTGCGTGTTTTCTATCTGGATTATTCTTAACTATGACGTGTCACGACGAAATTACACTGTGACGCATCACTCGACGAAATTACACTGTGTGCGTCACCTGATGTTACCAGTCTCCATGACAGCTGTATCAGCTCAGTTTATTTAATGGTTCAAGAGACACTCACAGACAGCAGTGTCATTACATAACCTATACATTATTGTCAGTTATCGGAAGAGACTTTTAAAGTTATTTTATTCAAAACATAATGACATCCAATGTTGTTTGGCAGAATCCTTACCTTTCCTTTCGTTGATAGTCACGTGCTGTAGGTACGTGACACTATCTTAGTCAGGTTAGGTGTATTTTTTCTTAGTGTACGAGACTCCTGACATGTTCACTCTTTATTTAAACCCTTTATATTTCCTGTTTGACATATAAAAGTGCACAGATGAGTGGTCCGTTTAACAAGGCTTCAGCAGCGACATAAGAGATAGTAAATTAGAACAATGTAATAAATCTGATTCCATCATTCTGCTGTGAAGGGCACATTGATTTCACCATCAATTTAAAACACACACATACACACGCACGCACACACACACGCACGCACACACACACACACACACACACACACACACACACACACACACACACAAATACTGGATAACTTGCCGGGATTGATTGGAAAAAAAATTCATTAGAAAAATGTTTCTTACTTTTATCTTGTTTTGTACGTGACACTGTAAACTTCTTACTGTTTGAATGTCACGCTAAAATAACCTGGGTAGCTCGCTGGGACCGAGAGGAAAAATGTCATTAGGAAAATGTTTGTAATTTTTGTCTTGTTTTGTATATGACACTGTAAACCTCTTACTATATGAATATTTGTTCAAGTATTTCTCCCACAAGTTCTATAAATTTAGTTACATTGACCAGCATAGTATCACGCATCTTTATTTATGTTTGTACTTTATAAATGAGTGAATTTTTAAATGTATTTATTCCTTGCATTCATTTATTTACATGTGACAGTTGTTGGGGAAATTGATCAAGCATAAACTTAAGAGGACGAGCAAACTTTCGCACACATAAAATGTCGATATCTGCAGATGTATTTTATAAAACGTTTTTTCCTTAATTCTTTAGTTCATAATTGCATCTGGATTTCTGACAGAGTATCGTACTCCAGAGATATTAAGACATTTTACAATAGTGCTGGTTTTGTATAGATCATCAATAAAATCTTCCTTATGATACACGTGCAATTATAAGAAGAAGCGTGACCACTTTACACAGAGCCGTTTAAAAAAAAATGTTATATTATCTAGTAACACGTTCAGCACTTCTGCGTGTTCACATGCACTGCTGTATGAACTGTAAAGATGAAGACTTTGTTATTTCTATTGTTTACAGAGAACACAGTAGCTGAAGGTTAAATTGAATTTCTTTGTATATAAAACAATGAAAGAAACAATCATTAAAGAATTTTAAATATTAATTCTAAATTATTCGTGTCTCTAAAATGAACAAAACTGGCTTACTTTGTAGATCCTTTGTAAGGACAAAAAAGGCAACAGAGTCAAAAGAGTCACAGGTTTTTTGACAATACTGCCATAATCCGAAGGAATAATTTAGGGATGAAGAAACATGCCAGTAAGGCGCCGAAAAGCCAACGATGATTAAAACTGTGCTTATCAACGTTATGGCGATTGAAATATTTTGAAGAATTTCGCCGGAACAAGACATCTTTGCCTGCAATCAGTCCTGTCTGAAATATTATATTCAGTTTTACAGAGTGTAGAAATCAACCATGTATTACCAATACAATGTCTATAGAAATCAAACAATACATTACCAATACAAAGTCTATAGAAATCAAACAATATACAACAATACAAAGAAAAGATAAAAGAAAGAATCATGCGTGTTCCTCTATATGTGTGGGAATTCTGAGAGTACTTAATTTTTTTTACAATTTCATTGCATTTCGAGAATATCTGTTATTTCAGAATATGATAACACATATGCGCATATTGATCTTTTTTAAAAATTAAAATATTTTCAATTTTATGTGTTACATATGTGTCTCGATAGTCCAATGGATAGTGGAGAGCAAAATGACCCATAAAGTTAAGCTTCATGGGTTGTGTCGACAAACATAGATGAGTGGCAGCTTCAAATTTAAGACCTTCTAGAAGTTCTTAAGTTTTGAAGCACAAGGTAGAAATAATCCCCTACGGCTAATTAGCTGAAATTTTAGGAAATATTTTCATTTCAATTAATTCTTATGTATTGCGTTTTGAATGTGTAATTAATACCCAAAATAAAGTTAGTAATAACCATTAGTAAGTGATAACTCTACTTACCCAATGTGTCGACGAGGAAGGAAATCGTTAGGTTAACTGTGAGGAATTTATAAAGTTAGTAATAACCATTAGGAAGTGATAACTCTACTTACCCAATGTGTCGACGAGGAAGGAAATCGTTAGATTAACTGTGAGGACTTTAGCAGCTTTAGAGTAATCTTCAGCTTTTTAAAATATTTAATCTGACCGGGATAAATTTGCTTCCTGGTTAGTCTGTTGATAGATTTATGCGTCCACAATTTGTTTGCCCTTACTCCGTTGGCAGGGTACTGTATCACTATTTGGAACGGACCTTTATACAGAGTTTTAAAACTTTTGCCCATGAAATAATGTCTTCCTCTAAGAAAATAATTACGGACACAAAGCCTGTTAATATAAAATGCCACTATGAAATTAAACCGGCAGATGCTCATGACAGAAACCGTTATTTTTAAAAATCCCAACAAATTCGAGACCCTAAAAGTGTAAATCTCTGAATTTATCTAAACATATTTGTTTATGACTCACGTTTGAAAAGTGTTCAATTGCATTATTTGCATGAATTGCATTTAAAATGAATGACAATTAAGGTTTTGGTTTGATATTTCTATCTCGCACGATGGAATGTAATTTCACATATTGACACTGCTATAAGAGATTAAATTGTAACAAGAGATTCGCATTTCACATTTTGACACTGTTATACTTTTCAGAAGGCTCCCTGACAACATACTAAACAGCATAATACAACTCTACAATCAAATCTGGACTTACCATTAGTAGGGTCATGAGATCCGTCTGTGTAGATTATAGTCCAGTCTTTATTGCATTCGTCTAGTTGTTGTAAAATGATATATTTCATTAATGTTGGGAAGTTTTCTTTAGAATATTGTTCTAGCATTCTGTTAACGTTGGGTGGTCTGAGTTTCCAGGTGGGTGTCTTGTTTGTCATGTTGAGTAGTGGTTTAATAATAAGGTTTTGTCCTGACTTTGATTCTATGTCTTTGGTTATTTGACTAAGTGTTGATGACTCAGGAGCTGTTATAATTTTGGCTGGGTTGTTGTTTGGCATCGTTTGTAGTTTTAGATATGTTTTTATTGCCCTTTGCATTATTGTGATCTGTATTGGTCTTTGTCCACTTTCTGCTATTGTGCTAATATTAGATGATGATGTTGGTACTCCTAGTGCTATTTTTAGAGCTCTGGTCTGGGTGTCTGAGAGCTTTTTTAAGGTTGTAGTGTTTAGATTTAGTAACAAAGTTGGTGCATATAGAAACCTGGACATCACGAAGGCATGGTATAGGTTAAGCATATTTTTAATATGGCCCCCACATGCTGGTTTTGAAACTACCTTCATCAGGTTTATTCCTCTGTTTGCTGCTACTATGCATTGGTTTACATATTCTGTCATCTGGTGGGTTTCCTGAAATGTCACTCCTAAAAAATTTATTTTTGTCTGTTAATTTACTTCTATGCCATCTATTTTTAATCTTGGGTAGGTGTGTTTCCCTATTGGTTTTGGCCTGAAATACTATAGCTTGTGTTTTGGATGCTGATAGTTTAAAACCATTATCTATAAACCATTTGGTGATTCTGCCAAGATATTGTTTTTTATTTCTTGGATACCTGTGGTGATTGGCCTGTTTCTTGTTTTTACCCCACAGAGAGGTGTCGTCAGCAAATTGGCCCAGTGTGTTTTGTTTACTAGTGTATTTTGGTAGGTTTGAGACCATAATGATATATAGAAGTGGGCTGATGACACTACCCTGAGGGACTCCATTATCTAGCTTTTTATAGTCTGAGGTTTCATTTTCGACTTTGACTGAAATTTCTCTATTCTGTAAAAATGATTTTTATTATAAAAACATATTTCCTATTACTCCTATTTGTGTTAGTTTATTGAGGGGGCCGGTATGCCACAACATATCATAGGTCCTCTCGATGTCCAGGAATACTGTACATAGTCCTTTCGTGTTAGAGGCAGGTCTCTTTGTGATCGGGTTATTTGTTCTATTTATTATTGCTTGGTTTAGGCTTACCAGGTGATCTTGGGTGGAGCGGTTTGGTCGAAAGCCACTTTGTTGTGGTGGTAAGATTCCTGCTGTATCACAATAATACATTAGTCTTTCTTTTAGTATTATTTTGAAAGTTTTCCCTTTGGGAGGTGAGTGATATGGGTCTGTAGCTATTGGGGTCTGTTTTAGGTTTTACTGGCTTAAGAATGGCGATTATGAATGCTTTCTTCCACATTGCAGGGAATTCGACTACTCTCTCAAACGCAATATAAAAAGTCCTGGCCTCAAAGGGGACTCCAATAGAAAATTCTGACCAGAGACTAAAACTGATGCTAGCTGACTCTTCTGGGCTATTGTACGCTTGTTCTAATATAAATTGCATTCAAACTACTAAGAGTTATATAATACTTTAACTATAAAAAAAATACTACAGTAAATACTCTTTAAATACAATGCTTTCTTACAATATAATTTACAAAATAAATTATCAAATAAAATAAATAACTATATTCTTGTGCTGGGAGGGGGGAACCATGTACACACACATAAATCATAAAATACATTAAGAAAATAATACAAACGAACATACACAATTATATAAATACAAACTATAACCCACTCCCTATTAGAATACATAAATATTACTTTAGTTAATAAATGGATAATTACAATACATAAATATTACTTTAGTTAATAAATGCATAATGTAATAAAGGGCGATCAGAAATGCACACACTAGCACAGCATTACACATTGACTACATCAGGGGCACAATACTGCGCCATGCGATTCGAAACTGGCGGGCGAATGACCTAGTTTGCCGCAAAGCATCAAAATAAGCGCTGTTCACGCACACCCACCCACCCACACCACCCTTCCACATTTTGTTATCGTAGTCTGAATTATAATCTAATGACTACGTCTTGTTCTCTGTTCGTCTATTTATAATCGTCATATATCTATTCATAAACATCGATCCTCAGTGAAAACTGAGTGGGGGCCGGAGCCAACTTGGCGATGTACTAGTATATCGGCGTAACAGTTGCAGATATACATATATAACCAGTGACCCATACTCTCCATCGGCACTTGTAGATGTCTTGTATCATAACTAATTACTCATATTTGATATAATGAGGCCAAAAAAGGAACATCACAGGGTCTCCTTCTATCTATCCCAATATACATACAGAAATTATGACAGCTATAAACAATCATTTCAGGAACGTCCCCCCCCAGCAACCCCAGCCCCCGCCCCCCCAAAAAAACCCAAACAAACAGACATTAAAACCATATACAGACTCAGACTTAATACAGCCATCAGACTACATCACCAAAATGGACAATCCAAAACACGTCCACATTACAACACAGACAACACAGTAAATCACTTTCTCACTATTGTTAAAATTGAAAGAAAACAACTCAAAAAAGAAATTTCAACCCTTCAACTACCTTTGACAACAGATACTCTGCTGTACCCCTTAAAAGTCATGCAAAAAATACACAGTCCTTACACACTACCTGCAACAATCACACACTATCAATATTATTTATGCAAGAAACCAAAATCAAAACCAAACAAAAACACCCACTCAAGCAAGAAAACAACCACACTACCAACTACATCTCATAAAACAGACCCCTAAAGGCAGTAGCTTAAAAAAATATTTAAAAAAAATTAAAATAAAATATTTCAACAACAGTCGCGACTCCTGAGCATGCAACAAAACCCCAACAACATCTGCACCAGACATCGACCGCCAGCTCTATGCAAACACCAAACCAAAATTCCAACTGCACAACACCACCAATGCTCCCCAATACTCGTGAGGGAAGCACGTCCCACTGGAGCAATACATATCAGAGAACGTCTTATGACGAAATGATCCCACTTGAGCACTACAGATCAGAGAACGTCTTATGACGAAATGATCCCACTTGAGCACTACAGATCAGAGAACGTCTTATGACGAAATGATCCCACTTGAGCACTACAGATCAGAGAACGTCTTATGACGAAATTATCCCACTTGAGCACTACAGATCAGAGAACGTCTTATGACGAAATGATCCCAATTGAGCACTACAGATCAGAGAACGTCTTATGACGAAATGATCCCACTTGAGCACTACAGATCAGAGAACGTCTTATGACGAAATGATCCCACTTGAGCACTACAGACCAGAGAACGTCTTATGACGAAATGATCCACGAAAGCTCCAGTGAAGAGGTAAAACTGTTATCGTAAACACCACCACCCATGTGATGGGGTGTCAAAATGAGTGCAGAGCAACAGAGAACCTTGTAGCTGAAGAGAGAGAGAGGGAGAGAGAGAGAGAGAGAGAGAGAGAGAGAGAGGGAGGGAGAGAGAGAGGGAGGGAGAGAGAGAGGGAGAGAGAGAGTTTGGCGGTGTGACGCCGTGAATAAAGGCCTCATGCAATCTGTAAACATGGTGTTGCATTTGTCATCTCTTGCTGTTGCTGTCATGAAATATGTGGCGTATTCTACTCTTCATCATTATTGTTTTCATCTCGCATCCTGGGGTGACCCATAACACCACACCCGACACCCCATCACAATAGTAATAGTAATAACTACGAGTGTGCCAATCTGTTAGACCTGAAAGACGATGTACGAGACTATCCTCTCTCGTAGACTCGTAACTTAACGCTCGTTTAGTTTTGTATGGAAACTTTTTTTTTGGTGGAATTCATTAAATTCTTCTCTATGATGTAAAGGGTAATGTTAATGCGATAAGTGAAGTGTTATTCCGATTTGTGTAATAAACATAATCTGTCTTACAGACATTCTAGAATCACTTTATATTTGATTGTTTCTGTTGGATTATGGCAGTCTTGAAGATGGAATAATGATTTATACAATTAATGATAAATAAGTGTGAACATGTCAAAGTTCAACACCTCTCCATTATGGCATAAAAATTCGGTTTAAAGCGATTATTATTTTTTATTTTATAAGTACAAATTCAATACTAGAGAGGTTTATTTATGTGAAGAATAAGGGACTTTCTCTAAGGCACGCGTTTATAATAACTAGATAAGTGTGTCAGTGCAGAGAGGTCAATGATCAACAAGATAAACGGAGTTCTCTCCTATTCTTCAATTTAAGGAATAATTGAATTATTAAATTGAATTTGTAATAGTTTTGCAGATGCAATGTAGCAGAAAACTTTGCCATGTCACGGGACTTGCTGTGTTAAAATGTTTCTACTTTCGTTTTACTGTGCTTGTCAGAAACTTTCGTTTTACATTTGTAACGCTATTTGTTAAAGTTTGTCTAACGTTTTGGTTACTCTCTCAAATGGCTTTCTTCTACTGATGTTTAGTTATTGTTTTAAACGGGTTAGATCGTTAAATCGTACTATGTTTTTGGTTTTCCTCTCAAAGAAATTTACATAGTTAAAGTTATTCTACTGTATTTTTTTTATTTTATTAAATCCTCTAGAGATTGATATTGATTAGATCTTTTTACTACTTCTTTGATTAAACTCTCCAATAATTGGCATTATTAAAGAATCTCTGCTGATTTTACTGTTTCTTTGATTAAAGTCTCCAATAATTGGCATTATTAAAGAATCTCTGCTGATTTTACTGTTTCTTTGATTAAACTCTCCAATAATTGGCATTATTAAAGACTCTCTGCTAATTTGAGTTAAGAGAAGTAAGACGTAGTCCAAAGATAAGTTTTATTCTTCTTTTTTAGACAACGACTCCTCTGATGAACGAGCACGATGATGAAGACTAATCGTCATCGCCAACTAAAATTCCAGCGAAGATTGTGATGAAGGTAGAAAGCATCATTATCAATGACCCCGTGAAGAACAAGATAAAGGCCCAGCCGTACTTAATGCCAACTGCCGCATTTTCCGGAAAAAAGTGGATAAAGACTGCACTTACAGCGATGCCTAGTCCACCTGTGTGAAAAATGTATAGAAAATGGAGATGTAATCAATCATAAGACACTTTTTATTGTTTGATGGAATTAAGATACTTGTTAATGCTTAATGTAATTAGTATTGACACCCGTTTGAAGTGTGAGTAACCACATAGACACTCACTTATGTTTTATGTAATTAACCACAAAGTCACTTGCAATTGTTTGATGTAATTAACTATTGTTTAATATTTGATATAATTAACAAACATTTGTTAATGTTTGATGATATTCATATAATGTAATTAACCACATAGACACTTGTTAATGATTCATATAATTAATACACATTTGTCGATATTCGATATAATTAACATAGATATTCATTAATATTTGATGAAACAATATAGACATTTGTTAAGGTCTGATGTAGTTAACATAGACACTTGTTAAAATTTTCTTGTAATTATCATATACATTTGTTAATATTAGACGTAATCAATATAAATAGTTTTTAAAGTATATGTAGTTAACATAGATATTTGTTAATGTCTGATGTAATTTACACAGTTATTTTTAAATGTTTGTTGCAATTAACATAGGTATAACTTATAATAATTTTTTAATAATAGAGGTAATTTACACACACACTTGTTAAAGTTTGGTTAAATTAATTTGATGCAATTAACATAGACACTTCTTAAAGTTTGGTGTAATTAACATGCACATTCTTAATGTTTGATACAATTAACATGCTTACTGATTAAGTTTTAGTGTAATTAACAAGAGACGTATTAAAGTTTGATATAATTAACAATACATGTGTTAATGTTTGATTAATCAACATAGATACTTGTTAATGTTTGATGTAATTAACATAGACATTAGTTAATATTTGGTGTACTTGTCATAGACACTTGTTAAAGATTGGTGTAATTAACATAGACACTTGTTAATGTTTGATTAATTAACATACACTCTTGTTAATGTGTTAAAGTTTGACGAAATTAACATGCACACATTTACTCTTTGATGTACAAAGCATACACACTTGCTAATATTTGATGTAATTAACATAGACACATCTTATCTTTGCTGAAAGTAACATAGAAACCTGCTAATAGTTGGTGTAATAAACATATACATTTGTTAATGTTGATGAACTTAATAGAGACACTTGATAATATTAGTATACCTAACACAGACACTTTTTATTGTTTGATGCAATTAACATATTCACTTCTTAATGTTTGGTGTAAGTAACATAGATACTTGTTAATGTTTTGTGTATTTAACATATACATTTGTTAGTGATGGATGTAATTAACATATACACTTGTTAATATTTGACGTACTTATATCTTGTTAATGTTTGGTGTAATTAACTTAGACACTTGTTTATGTTTATTGTAACTAATAATAACACTTGTTATTATTTGATTTAATTAAAATAGTCACATGTTAATATTTGGTGTAATTAAAATAGACACTTTTTAATATTTGGTTTAATTGACATAACACTTGTTAATGTTTGGTACACGAAAAGTGTTGCGCTGTGTCTTACCAAAACGATCATATACATGATCACTATTTGTTTTTCTTCCAGAAAAAAATCTAACTTAAATGTATTTTTGTGAATCAGTGAATTTCTAATTCTGATGAATTTAGATGTGATCTGTACGTGAGCCACCGCCAACCCCATCGCACCCTAATCAGTACGCCATTATTGAGATGCTTGCACTTTACCCCTACACATTAAAATAATTACAATGAAAATTAAAATGTATAATACATGAACAGTCTATATTTGTTTGGAAATTTTGCTTCTGTGCATATATGCCTGCATGTGTGCCCATGTATGTGAGTCTGTGTGTGTGTGTGTGTGTGTGTGTGTGTGTGTGTGTGTGTGTGTGTGTTGGTACCCCCCTAAATACGTGTATCTAGGACGGACAACAATTTGAGGACGTCACTTCCGGTAACTCGTATTGAGCCCCCAGAGGAAACGATTCCTCACAGATAAGACAGACAGACAGATAAAACAAAGACAGACTCAAGACAGACGTTAGACAGACGTGACGATAACACTTATAAAATCACATTAGACAAGAATGACAATGAATTTGACACAACACTAATGAAAATGTAACAATAAACTTTATATAACAATAAAATAAATAAAAGAAAACAATAAGAGAAGAACAATCAATATTAACAGTTATGGATTACTCAATTACGAATTACAATAGATAGGCCCTAACCGAATCAGGGAATCAACTAGCCTCCCCTAACGAACGTGATTTTTAATGTCAGTTTTCCTTTTCTGCCTTATCCTCTTTCCTACGTAAGTTTCGATCTCCGTTTCAGTTCCAATACGCATATATCTGTATTATGCACTCAGTTCATTGCCCGACCTGAATACTTATCTATAAAGTTCCAAGTCCGAACGAAGAGGTGAAAGTTCAGCCAAAACGCTGAGCCAGCGACAACGTAAATCTTCCCAACTGGCGGCCCTTGATTAGCAAGCTTGCTCTGCCCCTTTTGCTCCCACGTAAACAAACTGCACAGAACCTGTCATCTGCTCTGACAATAGATATCGTTGGTTTTGAAATTTAATAATTAAGACAGTGTAAATATCTGCTGGCTACAAAGTAAAGTATATGAGTGACAATAGCTATTACTTCCCTGAGCACATTGGCACTAAGCTGAAAGAAACTTATAATTAAAATACATAAATCATTCTCACACATTCTATATTTATTTTACTAAGTTTTTACTAAAATTAAAATCAGTCGACACATACCTTTCTCGCTCCTTGAAGCCCAAGAACCCAAGGTCATCTGGTTGGAGTGCAATACACTCAGGAATTAGTCTTTCTGACTTTAGAAATTTTCCCAATATTTCCTTCCAAAATTTTACCAGACAGAATCTCTGGGACTGCTCCTGCACGTCCTAAAACTGTGGATTGTTATGAGCAAGTATCGAGAATTCGTTCATCCCACTATATAAAGGCTTCCCATTATTTCTGGTATTTCTTTGAAACTAACCCTTCCCTCTACCGTTAGCTAAGAATGGCCCCTTTGATCCTCCGACCGCTTCCTGTATTCTAGCCCATAGCTCAGTGTGAGACTATCCATTCCCCTTATCAGTTAGCTACAAGTGACCCTTTGATCCCTAACCATTTCCTGTGCCCTAGCCCTGGGTGGTCAGTCTTGTATAACTCTAATATCCTGCTAATGTCTTGGAGTGGCTGGTCAGTCTTGTAATTAGTGTCTTGGTTAAATGCTTTGAATGTATATTTTGTGCTATGGTTCCTATACACCTTGTGTATCTATATTTTACTATTTTAATTTTTTAAGTGTTTATGGAGTGATGCCGGGCTAAGTTTTGTTTTCGCCTGACAGTGTGTGTGTGTGTGTGTGTGTATGAGAGAGAGAGGGAAAGACAGCGTATTTGTTATCCGATTATATGTTAATGCTCGTGTCTTGATTTGTTGTTTTATCATTTGAGTAAATCATAAATGAGTCAGTTTTGTAGATGGTTGAAGATATAACGGTAAATTTGTCTGATTAGAAAGTTAATTGGTTGACTAAATAGTAATTTCACTGACAGAAGAATTAATTGATTGACTGAAGATATAATCGGCTTACTGGCTACATTTTTAGTAGTGTCATATTTCCGTGTTTGATTGGCTTGTAGAGTCAGTCGTGAATTGATGGATTGGAACACACATTTAACCCCTTACCTGCCACGAAAGAGACGACACTTCTGCGGTTATAATATTTGACGTAGAATGACAAAGTCATACAGGCAATGCTCCATATCAAGCAACAAATAGCTGGATATCTTACGAAACTTAAGTCATCTGCAACATTCATAATTCTGACACCGTGTCAAGTATGCTTTGTGAGAAACCACTGACGTAAACAGGTACAAATAACACATGCAGGTATTTCTCTGGGTGTGTGCGTTCGTGTATATATGCATCTCTTTGTACACTTGGACATTTGACACACTTTTATTGGATTATCTTATTATAAATAACAACAAAAGCACATAATCATATTGCAAGCAAAGCCATTCAATGAGGCAAATATTTTTGATTGGTCGAATACAATAAGTAAGCGGGTGTAATGCCATATTCTCACGTATAGAATAGTCTCTTTTTTTGTTTCGTTCACCAGCCATAATTTAATTATTTTAATTACATACTTAAGCTGTTTATTGGTCTTTACCTCTTTTATTATCATCATCATTAATTTCCATATATTTATTTAAATGACCTATATCTATTCTTGACAGTAGAAAGAACCTAATATGCATTAATTAATTTTGTTATACATGTATTTATTTTAAATAGACAAAAACTTTGTTCCTACATTTAAATTGAATCATTAACTTGGTCAGTGCACTGACCGCTTAAGCCATTTGAATTTGATTAGTTGACATTAAAGTGTGACGACTTCGGCCAATCATACAGTGTTCAAAGAAAATAATGGCAATAGACAACAACACTTTCTCGTTCTAATTTTCTCCATATACTATTAAAAGTGTGGAATATCCATCCAAGAACAAATTTATGTCGGTTAAAACTGTTGCATATTGAGAATAAAGTAGGCTTTTTCAAGGTCTTGTGTTTAAATTTGTCGATTAAAACGTAAGCACAGTAAAAATAACGGAGGCCTACTGAAGTAATGTGGCCACGCAAGTGAAGTTTGCAGTGTGGTGGCCGCCATTAAGAACAAAAATAATAATAAATGATAGCTCAGTTAGAGTTGAAATTTCAGGTTGTACGCATTTGACTTCATTTGTAGGTATGATTTGGCATTCTCAAAACAAAATCAAATCTTGTTATTTCTTATTTCCATCCTTACAGTACATACCAGGGGGAAATACTGTTGTGTAAGGGGAAAAAACACAATCAACTTTTACTTGTACGCTCGCGGGGATTCAAAGAAGAATGGTTCCGCAACATCTATAGAGCATGCTCATGTTTTCAGTATTTCATTAAATTAGTATAACATATCATAATTTCAGTACAACACCCACTAGAAGTTTTATTTCACTCAGTTAAACTCCCACATTCACGTGTACTTGACACCATGCCGTTCTTTGATTACGGGATGTACCAATAGCGGCCATTTACGGGATCGTCAGAATGAGATGTGTTTTTGTACAACGCTAGGCAATGATTCATACCAATACACTTCTTTTGTCACTGTACTGGAGAAATACGAGTTTCATACTAACACACTGTAACACAATCCACTTCTGTCACAGCAATGGAGAAATACGAGAAATTTTCAATGAAAGTAACTTTTATTACGTCATCAATTTTAATCTCAAGTTGCTGATTTGACCTTTATAACACGGTAAAAGTAACAAATGTAAACGTCTGTTATCACGGAAATCGGGCACAGGTCTCAACAAAAAATTTTTTTTTTCTATTGTACGGCCACGGTTGCCCGACCAGCGTGTAACTATGGATAATGTTCCCTAAGATACTAGACTAGAAGACCAACTAATAAACTCACATAATATATCAACATAGTGGCTTGAATTTAGAAACCCATATTGTTATTTTTACTAATGAATTTGTGTTATTAATATGCTTATGGGAAACCAAGATTTATGTTATAAGTTTTGTGCATTGACTTGTGTAGAGTTTTTATCTCACTTTTGTAATATTTTTCTTTAGTGAGAAATGACTGATTAAATGGGAATTGTTATATTTTCTTTTAGCACTTGTTAAATTCAGTATAATATATTTTTGCTATTAGTACTTGAAGTGCACTCGAGGTAGTTAACTTGTTTACGTGCCTGAGGTAATAAAGGAAAGCATTAAATTTCTCGTTCACTGAAACGTCAATGATGAAAGTGCCAGCGAAGAGAAACATAAACTTCGAGGGACACTTGCGTTACATGGTGGTCGTACTAGCTCAGCAGAATTGTTTTTAAAGACTTGGATCAGAAAATAAAAGGAGGGAGTAGTCTGTTTCGAGAGAGAGAGAGAGAGACAACCAAGACACTCAAAGACATACACAGTTTGGCTGAGAAAGGGAGGGTGTGGTATCTTTATTGTCATGTATTGTCTACACTTTTACATCCCACGTGCAGTCTCGCATGCAAACATGTCAGTACACGTAACACTACATGCAGAATAAAAAGAGCCAGACAAACACCCATGGTGTATGTGTGGGGACCCTGAGATAAACACCAAACAGGTCCTGCGTGGAAAGAGGTCGTGACAGTTATAATTTCCTTTTGAGGGCTATGCATATTCATTGTCTACTCTTCTGTGTGTATAGGGTGTGTATGTGTGTGTGTGTGTGTGTGTGTGTGTGTGTGTGTGTGTGTGTGAGAGAGAGAGAGAGAGAGAGAGAGAGAGAGAGTGTAGCGTAATGCTTAACTGTTACGAGATTCGTGACAACAAACTTACCAATGTCCGTGTAAAAATAGACATTTACATACACTACTGTGTATTTTGTATAAACTGAATGTGAATGTAACTGTAATTTGTTTTCTGTGACAGTCAGGTGTAAAAACAAAGAAGTGCACTTTGTATAGAAAACAATAATCACTCTAGAGTCTAGAGTTTCGTTTAATTTATTCTTGCTTGAGTTGGGTGCCTGGTAAAAGTGATATATGTTACTGTGGAGAACAATTGAGGTAAAGAGACTCAAAATATACTCTGCTTAATAGTGTGGGTATATGTACTCGACTTCACGCGAGTAGGTATATTTGGGCACTCGAAAAGAAATTATTAAAAGATCGAAGATTGTGAAGTAAATTTTATCAGTAGAACAGGAAGGCGGGGTGCGCTGGGAGAAGAACAAACAATCTTATTTCTTCAGATAAGTGTGCTGATAATACTTACAATGCTTGCAAGAAATCTCTTACGTCATTTATTAGATTTGAAAAGCACTTTAGTGTAAGTTTGGACGTCGCGCGCTGTTTGAACAAAGATTGAGAGTGCCTTTCTCTGATTTGCTTGTAATTTATAGAGTAACAATTTATGTGTAGCCATGGAAGTGTTACAAACACATATCTATGTTCGAATTAAGCGTGTTTGTGTTACTAATAACGAAGAAAAAAGGAAAAGCTTTTGATTGTGTTTGAATTACCCGAAAATTCGTACTACGTATAGTATATACAATTTTATTGTTTGGGTGTGTTTATATATTTCCATAATGAGCCGAAGAAAGGTCACACTTACCTATCTTATTTAAGAACATTGTATTACATAATTAATAACTATAATAGTCTCTTACTAAGCAATGAGCTTTAGAGTAAATATTAAACTCCTTTTGTTAATTACTACCATCGAGTTTTCCTAATTGTAATAATATATAAGTATAATAATCTCTCAGTAAGTAATGATGTTTATATTTGATCTTTTTTTGTAAATAGTGCGCATGCGAGCGTGAATCCAGTCATATATACACCTTTCCTCTTCGATAGGAAGTATGTCACGTCACTCAGAATTAAAGAGCCCGTGTACTGGCTGAAATGGGGAAAGAAACGCCTCTTTTACGAGACTCTAATATTCCATTGCAGACGGTACTTGCTGTCAGCCGATGATTGGTTGTACTCGACTATATGTTTTCTATCTAGATTATTCTTAAAAGAAACGTTATGCACTCCTGACGTAATTACACAATGACTATGACGCGTCACTCGATGAAATTACACCGTCAAGCGCCACCCGATGTTACCAGTCTCCATGACATCTGACAACTTAGTTTGTTTAATGGTTCACCAGAAACTCGTTGTCATTACACCCCCCATATATTACTGTCAGTATCGGAAGGGTCTTTAAAGTTAATTTATTCAAAACCAAATGACTTCCACTCTTGTTGTTCCGCAGAGTCTTCAAACTTTCCTTTCGTTGATTGGCGCTTATTGTCCGTACGAGACACTATCTTAGTCAGGGCCCAGATTTCAAAATCTGTAATTTTTCTGTGTGAAATATCAGCCAGAAGGCTTGATGAAAAAGTGCTACATTGTTACAGTTTTCTTTAATCTTTGATTTTCGCCGAAACGGAATGTAAACAGAAGCTTTCACATTATAATTAATACTTTTGTATAGAATGTAATCTGATAAATTGATATGTAAAACTAATTTATTCTATTTCAGGTGCCCAGAGAAATGATTAGCTTTTATTTAGTGAGCACTGTGTAATTGATGTTAGCAGTCACTGAGCCTTTTAATTATAAATTGCAGGATTCTTCGTCTCCTTTACTTTGCCGTACGTCTGGTGGCTTGCCGGTCATAGACATTGTTCCTACTACGAGCATCAACTTGGTTGCAGAAACGTATCAACCATAGATTTCATTGCCGGGAAAGGAAGTCTACATAGACTCCACCAGCAACTGTTAGACTCAGTCTAAGTAATAATAGTTCTTGGCCAGGAGTGTAGTGAATATTGAGAACTTGTTAGCCATGTAGTGAATATTGTGAACTTGTTAGCCATGTAGTGAATATTGTGAACTTGTTAGCCATGTAGTGAATATTGTGAACTTGTTAGCCATGTAGTGAATATTGTGAACTTGTTAGCCATGTAGTGAATATTGTGAACTTGTTCTAATTTGAAGAACTGAGAAGGAAACTAAGAGACTGATTCAGGGGAAGATAGTTAGTTAGGGGAAGCTATTTTTCTCCGAGTGATTTCGAGCATTGTGCTCAGTGTAACATTGTAATTAATTGATATTAATTTCGATTTGGTTTAATTTCTTTTATATAAATATTTTATTAATTTAATTCGCTTTGTGTCACTTCTTGTTCTCTCCACATCTTGTAAAACTCATTTAATCGAAGTCATCGTGTCTGTCTGTCTGTCCGTCCATCAGTGTGTTTGTTAGTCCGTCCTGTTCATCATTTAAATGTGAGGGATGACCTCTGGAGGCTGTAACGAGCTAACGACCTCAAAATTGTTGTGTATTTCATGACGTCCAGTAGCGGGGGTACCAACAAATGTTAATTCTAAATTATTCGTATCTCTCAAATGAAGAAAACCTGCTTACGAGGTGGATCATTGAAAGTGCCACAAGTTGGTAGACAGGACTGCCATAATCCGAAGGAAAACTTCATGGATGAAGAAAAGTTCCAAACCCGCCAGTAAGGCGCCGCAAAGCCAACAATGATTAAAATTGTGCCTATCACCGTTGTGACGATTGAAATAAGATGAAGAATTCTGACGGAACAATACATTTTCCCCTGCAATCAGTCCTTCTAAAATTAGTATTCAATTTTACAGAATATAGAAATCAAACCATAATTTACCAATACAAAGACAATAGAAATCAAACCATACATTACCAATACAAAGACAATAGAAATCAAACCATACATTACCAATACAAAGACAATAGCAATCAAACCATACATTACCAATACAAAGACAATAGAAATCAAACCATACATTACCAATAGAAAGAAAAAATAAAGGAAAGAATCACGCGTGTTCATCTACATGTGTGGAGATCCAGAGAGCACATAATTTTCTATTTATTTTGCATTCCGAGAATAACTGTTATTTCAAAATATGATAACCCGTATGCGCATATATATTGACCATTTTCAGATTTATGTGTTACAAATAATAATAATAAATATGAAAAGTCTTCGATCAATGTAAGGTGTCAAAGGTCACTCATTAGTGAAGGAAGTCATATTACGGTCTGTCTGCCACAAATCCTCTAGCTGCACAGCATGTAAATGTCGACAGAATGACTGTTGGAAGCATGAAGTTGTTGATAGATTGACTGTTGTAAGCATGTATTAGTTGACAGTCTGACTGCTGTAAGCATGTATTTGTTGATAGACTTATTGTTGTAAGCAATAATTTGTTGATAGACTGACTGTTGTAAGCATGTATTTGTTGATAGACTGACTGTTGTAAGCATGTATTTGTTGATAGACTGATTGTTGTAAGCAATAATTTGTTGATAGACTGACTGTTGTAAGCATGTATTTGTTGATAGACTGATTGTTGTAAGCAATAATTTGTTGATAGACTGATTGTTGTAAGCAATAATTTGTTGATAGACTGACTGTTGTAAGCATGTATTTGTTGATAGACTGACTGTTGTAAGCATGCATTTGCTTACGGACTGACTATTGTAAGGATGTATAGTGACCTTAGTGACTGTGCTAGAGAGCGTGCTGGCATGGTTTTAAACTAAAGGGAAGTAAACAAGACAAAGACCAACGCCCAGCTAATTTAGAAGCAAGAGAAGTAAAAACTTGTCTGTGCGTGAGTAGGCTAACTCTACCCCCCCCCCCCCAACACCTCCACAACAAAAATATTCATATTATGCATTAAATTATTGTTACTTTTAGATAGTTCATTTAGACCAGTCTTTAAGCTTCATTTGAAATCTTTGAATGCCTATAATAATTATCTCAATTCTACTAAACATGACCAGCTCAAACATTTGGCATTCCGGATACAATGATGCTGTTCCAATGCTAGACTATAATGTAAAAGATATTTATAATGTTTTCATTGCAAGCACATCCATTATTACCGCACTGAAGCCAAACTTGTTAGTCGTTAGGCTACAATAAAAATTAACGTTTGAGGCCGTATTTCACTATAAACATTATTTATATTCAAACAGTTATTATTCTCATAAGCCATTTATTACATAAACACACATTCCTGTTAACGTGGTTAGAGTTTCATCACAAAATTGCTTGTTAAGTATGTCGATCCAGGAACCATAATCAATGTTTTATTTTTACACAAAATAGTTGTCTCTTTGCTACCCAACACGTAATACCTTGGGTGTCAAGCACCTAGGGCATTTACTTTACCCGCGCCAAGCCTCACCAAGAAATAAAAAAGAAATAATATATATTGTTAAATAAAAGTTTGTATTCAATAAATAGCTTATGGAGGCTTTCGTTATTTCTTGCTGTTTATTAGTTCATTTTCATACTTTGCATTCATAATCTAACATTGAGTTTGCCTTCATTAGAATATCTTACCTGAATAATGGATGTTTCAATTCTCTATGGTTAGTGTTCACAGGTGAAAAAATATTGAATTAAAATACCTGGGTTACTGCGAGGCAAACGATAAATCCCTTCGTGCTATGTCAGAATATTGGCATCAAACTGAAAATATTATGTCGTGTATTTATTACTAATTCAAACGCTATACTTAAGAATTAATTGAAATGAAAATAAAAATATTTGTTAAAAATTTCACCCAATTAACCATAGAGAATTATTTCTACTAGATTAATGAAACCTAACAACAATATTTAAACTTCTATATTGCCGATATGTAAACTTGATTGTCGATAATTAAACTAACTTGATTGTTGATATTTAAATTTGATGAATGTCGATAATTATAACTTCTTGACTACAACAAGAAGCAGTATAAGAGGACTAATAATATTAATGAGAGATAACTCTACTTACCCAAATCTATCTACGAGGAAGGAAATTGATAGATTAACTGTGAAGACTTTAGCGGCGTTATTCTTAAGCTTTTTGAAATATTTTATCTGGCCGGGTTAAAATTGCTTCCTGGTTTGCAAATTGACTTTATGCACCATCGACCTTTGAACCCATGCCTTGTTTGCCCATTTCTAGTTGGCAGGATAATGTGATTGGGTGGGTTTGAATGATTAGCTTTGCAACCCGCTAATCAAAGTCCACCCGCAACGAGTCTTTGTAAATTTGCAGATGGAGAAATCTCGGTCAAGGCTCAGAGACATTAAGTACTTATTCTGAGTGTTGCAAGTTTAAGGACTCCCATCACCCCTTGCAAGTTCGAACACTTCTAGAAATGTATAGGAGTTCTGGCGCTCACACACTCTCCTTCAGCTTAAGGGGACTCTTCCTAAGATATGCATATGTCTGACTTAAATACAAATAAAATGTAGCCCCCCCCTCCCTCTAAGCATGCATATCTCTTTCTTTATCTAAACACTGGAGTGGAAAGGCAATTTAACATTAACAAATTTATTCAACGCAAAGAATACAAATAGTTAAGTTATAGAAACAAACAAGAAAATAGTAATCACAAGGGAGGCAACATAATAAAAGAAATAATCTCGTCAACCTGAGTTTAAATTCAAAATACAGATCTGCCTCTAAAATTGTTTAGTTAATTCTCAATTTATAATTCTTTAAATGTTTGTGATGATATTTAGTTCGCTAAAGTCTCCCGAGACTATGCTGTTCGATTTCAAATGTTTACAAAGTATATTTGGTAAAACCTCTTTATCTATATGGCTGTGATTAGGAGTAAGAATCATCAGAGGTACATAGACATTTTATAGATTGAGAAGCCAATCACCTGATGTAAGTTACACGGTGGACCTGTCTCACTTGACATGTCACCAGAATCATAGGTTTGAGGTGGCTCTCTGTGTACGGATGCATTGAAAGGTTGGATAGGGTGTTTCATCAGAAACTACTGTCGCTTGATGGACGGTGAAAAGTTATATCTGTTCGAAGTCTTAAAGGAAGATTTTAACACAGCTGTCAACTGCAGAAGGTAGGTTGCAGTCTGTGGAAGCACACAAGACAAATAGGCAACAGTTCATTTAAGTTGAGATAACTTGACATGTAGTCAGTAGATTCAGACTGAAGATTGTTATCTTAGAACCAGACAGGATTGAAATCACAGAATGGCTTCAGTAGCAGAGCCAATGAGTAAAATGACCAACTAGAAGAATTATGGCTTGAAGCACAAAATATGCCTTTAACTGATTCAAACTAAAAGATTGGGACATGTATCCTCAGACAAGTGTCTGTTCACAAATTTGGGACTATTTTATATACTCGCACACTCTAAATTCTATTGTTCAGCCAAGAAGAAAAGGTTATTTGACTTGACTGGCTGATGTAAAGACCTTGAGACATGTTTCTCTTACTTTAGACTCTTAAGAGGGTTCTTTTTAAAGGATAAATTTCAAATTAATAGTCTTAGGAATTCTCGTAACAATGTCGGTTATGTCTGGCCTGGGTTTTGAAAAGTAATTTATTTATGAGTTTACTTCTATTTACGAAAGCTGAGTGACATGGCTGCAGGTGATTTGAGGTGCTCATGTATGACTAAGGCACACATCTGGTAGGCTGCTAAAACTATGATTACACAATTGCATAGATGCCACTATGCTGGACCATTCAGCCTTTGATCAATACTCTAACGGTTACTTTGTGCTCTCGTCTACAAGAAAAAATATCCAAACAAGAGTTATGGGGAGTTTGCACAAATTCAATGGACATGACAAGTGTAATGTTCGCATTATGGGGAGTTCGCACAAATTCAATGGACATGACAAGTGTAATGTTCGCATTATGGGGAGTTCACACAAATTCAATGGACCCATTTGGAGGGGAGGTAAACACTGACCAATTAAATAGCAGTTGTGTCACCAGCCAATCTCTTGAGATTATTCTCAGCAGTAAAGATGTGCATGGCATGTGGGATTGGAAAACAATTATAATCATGACACAGAGCTGATTTGTCACTTGTGAACTATCACATCACAGAGCTGAGCATAGAGACACAGGGGAGGGTAGTCGGGTTTGGCCGTTCCAATGTATCTCCAAGAAGCACCCGTGACATGTGCCAGTAATACGTTGTCTTAAGATGTTACATAGACACAATGGCAGACAACCACTGATATTTTGTTGGGCCTATTTTATTCTGTCATGCAAAGGAACATTTTATTAGCTGTGCATGCAAGTGTGCAAGTATCAAAATAGTGAATATTGGGACTAACGGACGAACGGAGCGAAACAACACAAGTACGAATTCTTTCACCCCTCTCAAAAACTGTGAATAACGAGTTTTTAGAAAGTGAATAATTAGGTTGTTTATTACCCAATTTGGGGCGTTACTCTTTTACACAGTGATTAGTCAAACATGCATTTTTCCAATGTCATACACTCCATGGGAAATAAACGGGGATGAAAATGGTGATATTAAAAAAATGAAAAACAAAAATAAATATACAATTCTTATGTGGTAAATGGCACCGCTTTCAACAACAATTCACATTTGACACAGGCATACATTAGCCATCATATTATATACAGATATTAACAATCAATAATGAATTTCTATCCCAAAAAAAACGATTTAAATGTTTTTATTCCTAACAGTTCTAGGTGCACTTTTGCCTTCTATTTTTTTATGATTTAGATGTTCTTATTTCTAAAAGTTCTAGGTGAGCATTTGCATTCTGTTTAATTACTCAGTAATGAATTAGTAATGTCAATGTTTGAAAATCAGTGACGTAATCTCATGCGTCACTCATAAGGGATACTTCGAAGAGAAGATGGCGCATCATAGCACCGCTCATTAGAATGCTTTGAAGAGAGATGACACGTACAAATACAATGAATACCTACTCACTAGAAGATGGATACCGACACATAAGATGATGAATGCCTATACAAAAGATGAATAATGCCTACACAGTAATGATGAATGCTTACACACGAGATGATGAATGCTTACATAAAGGGTGGTGAATGCTTACACATAATATGATGATATCTATGCTGAAGGAGACAATGAATGTCTACAAAGAAGATGATGAGTGCCTACTCACGAGAGGTGACGTAATCTGTCATGTCATTCATAAAAGAAGATGACGCATCATAGCATGGTTCATAAAGATGCTTTGAAGAAAGGTGATGTAACCTTAGCGTCAGTCATAAAGATGCTTTGAAGAAAAATTGACACAAAATCCGTTGCATGACTTCAAGATGATGTTGAAGTGGGTGATGCACTCGTAGCATCATTTGCAATGGAAGATTCGTTATTGCATTCCAGATTTCTCGTGCATGGGCAAATCTGTAGGTATACAGCCGCGAAGATGGCCAAGACCCTAATCACGCTGTCACATAGTTTCATTGAAAGAAATATCGTCCTCTGTGAAGTGACTGCCTTCATGCAAAATTCTAGTCTTCTCTTTATTTCCTCTGATGAGCACTACATTCTTGGACAAAGTCTGATGTTACAAAAGCTTGATATTACGTGGAGAGAAATGCTTCTTTGTCACCAGTTGAATGCTATGCCGCATATAGTGTGTCAAAGTGTTCCCATAGTTTACTTGTAGTTACTTGGCTGATATTATAATTTTCTCTTTCAGATCTAGCCTCCAGTCCTTCATATTTATACTTTTCTGCGAACTGCAGAAGGTTTTTTTTTTTAACCTTGTGACTATTAATTCTACTGATGCACGCTTTTTATTTACATGCATCACGTTCCCTATGTTCTACTGTTTTAGCAATAAAAACAAAGTGTGCTTTAGACAATTAATAATAAATAAGTGTGACAGTTCAAAGTTGAACAACTGTCCATTATGGCATAAAAAGTCAGGTTTGAGCAATTATTATTTTTTATTTTATAAGTACAGATGCAGTACTAGAAAGGTTTATTGGTTTATTTATGTGAAGAATAAGGGACCGAGTTTCTCTAAGGCACGCGCTTATAATAACTAGTTCAGTGTGTCAGTGCAGAGAGGTCAAGGATCAACAAGATAAACGGAGTTCTCTCCCTTTCATCAGTTCAGGACCAATTGAATTATTAAATTGAATTTGTAACAGTTTTGCAGAAGCAGTGTAGCAGAAAACCTGCCATATTAAGGGTCTTGCTTTGTTGAAGTATTTCTACTTTCGTTTTACTGTCTGTCAGAAACCTATGTTTTACATTTGTAACACGCTCAAGAGATTTACTTTTCTTTACTCTCTCAAATGGCTTGTTTCTACTGATGTTTGGTTATTGTTTTAAACGGGTCATATCGTTAAATCCTACTATGTTTTCGGTTCTCTCAAAATTTTACATCGTTAAAGTTGCTCTACTCTCTTTTTGATTAAATCCTCCAGAGACTGACATTGATATGTGGAAGGGTGGATGTACGTGTGTACAGAGTGTGTGCGTAGCGCTTGTTTTGCCGGGCAGCAAAGTAGGTCATCGACCGCTAGTTTGAACCGCGCGGCGCGGTCTGCTATATAGTAATGTGTATGGCTGTGCCAGTGTGTACATGTTTAACCGCCTTTATTATATTATTCATTTATCAAGTAAAGTTGATGTTTAGAGATTCTAATAGTTAGTGGGATGTAGTTTATATCTATATAATTTTGTAAGTTAGTTTATATTGTTTTATAAGTATATTTTATGATTTATGTATGTGTAGGCCTACATGGTTTTCCCCTGGCACATGAATATAGTTAATTATTTTATTTTATAATTTATTTTGTGAATTATATGGTAAGGAAGTATTGTATTTAAAGAGTATTCAATGTAGTATTTTTTGATAGTTTAAGTGTTATATAACTCTAGGTAGTTTAGAAGAAATTTATGTTAGGACGAAAGTACGTTAGCACAGATGTACCCGTTAGCATTAGTTTTAGTCAGCAGTTCCAGAATTGTTTAGTGGAGTCCCCTTTGCCGCCCGGACTTTTTAGATATGATATATTGTGTGTGAGAGAGTGTGCGAGAGTTCGTCTTGATTCGTCTTGGTGCGTTCGTCTTTAGTCGTCTTTGGTCAAGAGAGGAGCGTGGTTGGCGGTGTGTCGCCGAAATAAAGATCATATGAAAATGTAAAGACGTGTTGCGTGTTCTGCCTCTTCTGCTATGGCTGCCGTAGCCGTGTCTGATTGTCTCATCATCGTCATCTTCATCGTCATCATCTCCTTGCATCATGGGGTGACCCAAATAACAACACCAACAACGCACCCCATCACAGATATAAGATCTTTTTACTGTTTCTTTGATTAAAACTCTCCAATGATTGACATTATTAAAGACTGTCTGCTGATTTGAGTTGAGAGAAATAAGACGTAGTCCAAGATCATTCTTTTCTTCTTTCCTTGACATCGACTCCTCTGATGAACGACCACGATGATGAAGACTAATCTTTATCGTGAATTAACATTCCAGCGAAAAATGTGATGAAGGAAGAATTCATCATTATCACTGACCCCGTGAAGAACAAAATAAAGGCCCAGCCGTACTTAATGCCATCTGCCGCATTTTCCGGAAAAAAGTGGATAAAGACTGCACTTACAGCGATGCCTAGTCCACCTGTATGAAAAATGTATAGAAAATGGAGATGTAATCAATCATATAGACACCTTTTATTGTTTGATGGAATTAACATAGACACTTAGTAATGTTTGATGAACTTAAAATAAACACTTATTCATGTTTGGTGTAATTAATATAGACATTTGTTAATGTTTGATGTAATTAACATACACACGTGTTAATATTTGATGTGAATGTAACATACACACTTCTTAATGTTTGTTGAAATTAACATAAATACCTATTAATGTTTAATGTAATAAACATATACTTTTGTTAATGTTGGATGTAATTAACTTATACACTTGATAATTTTTTAAGTACTTAAACACGTATTAATATTAGTTGTGCCAGCGTTCTTATGTTCCAGATAGGAATTGCGATGTTATCTCTTGTTCTGGTCTTTTGAGGTTCCATCAGTAACACATTTGTCACCTCCGTTTGGTGGGCAACAGTAGGCGCGGTTCCTTATTGACCCGGGTGACGACCGATCCGGTATGGATGAAGGAATTTTGTCCAGCATATCAGCGTGTCTTAGGACTGGCCCATCGTTCTCCAGACCAAGGACTTGCCAGAAGGGGATGTAATACATCGCCCAACTGCTTTAGGGGTCTCCTCCTCACCGGATTTTCTTTCAGGGTTTACCCTTTTAATCTTTGGCTAAACAAAGCCAATCTGAAGGCAGCAGGTGACTCTTGGATGGCGGGAACGGCAGTTCCCGTGCAGATGATACATCAGCCCACTTGGATTTATTACTTCTGTGTATGTATGTCTGCACGCGTGTGTTTAAGTATGTGTGTGTGTGTGTGTGTGTGTGTGTGTGTGTGTGTGTGTGTGTGTGTGTGTGTGTGTATGAGAGAGAGGGAAAGACAGCGTTTTTGTTATCCGATTATGTGTTAACGCTCTTGTCTTGATTTGTTGTTTTATCGATTAGGTAAATCATGAATGATTCAGTTTTTGTTGTTTGTAGATGGTTGAAGATATCACGGTAAATTGGTCTGGTTGAAAGGTTAATTGGTTGACTAAATAGTAAACTTACTGACTTGAAGAATTAATTGCTGATTGAAGATATAATCGTCTTACTGGCTAAATATTTAGTAGTGTCATATTTCCGTGTTTGATTGGCTTGTAGAGTCAGTCGTGAATTGATGGATTGGAACACACATTTAACCCCTTACCTGCCACGAAAATGACGGCACTTCTGCAGTAATAATATTTGGCGTAGAATGTCCAAATCGTAGAGACAATGCTCCATATCAAGCAAAAGCAAGCTGGAAATTTCATGACACCTAAGTAAACTGCAACATTGATAATTCTGAACCGTGTCAGGTAAGCTTTGTGAGAAACCACTGACATAAACACATATACACACAAATATACAAATACTCGCAGACAAATTAATACATGCAGATATTTTATTTTTGGTGTGTGCGTTCGTGTGTATATGCATCTGCTTGTACACTTGGACATTTGACACGTTTGATTATCTTATTATAAATAACAACAAAGACACATAATTATATTGCAAGCAAAGCCATTCAATGAGGCAAATATTTTTTGACAGGGATTGCTCGAATAAAATAAGTAAACGGGTTTTATGCCATTTTCACACGTATAGAATAATCTGTGTCTTTGTTTCGACACCAGCCATAATTTAATTACTTTAATTACATATTTAAGTTGTTTATAAATATTTAACCCTTTTATTATCATCATCATCATTAATTTCCATATATTTATTTAAATGACCTATGTCTATTATTGACAGTAGAAAGAACTTAATATACATTAATTAATTTGTAATATTCATTTTTAATAGACAAAAGCTGTGCTCCTTCATTTAAATTGAATCGTTAACTTGGTCAGTGTACTGACCGCTTAAGCCATTTAAATTTGATTAGTTGACCTTAAATTATGACGACTTCGGCTAATCATACAGTATTCAAAGAAAATGACGACAATAGATAACAACGCTTTCTCGTTCTAATTTTCTCCATATACTATTAAAAGTGTCGAATATAAATTCAAGAACACATTTATGTCGGTTACAACTGTTGCATATTAAGAATAAAGTAGGCCTTCTGAAGCTCTTGCTATCAATGTATAAATTTGTCGGTTAAAACGTATGCACAGTAAAAATAACGGAGGCCTACTGAAGTAATGTGGCCACGCAAGTGAAGTTTGCTGTGTGGTGGCCGCCATGAAGAACAATTAATAATAATAAAAGATAGCTCAATTAGAGCTGGACATTCCAGGTTGTATGCAGTTGACTTCATTTGTACGTATGATGTGGCATTCTCAGAACAAAATCAAATCTTGTTATTTCTTATTTCCATCCTTCCCCTTGCGAAGGGGAAATACTGTTGTGTAAGGGGAAAAACACAGACAACTTTTACTTGTGCGCACGCGGGGATTCAAAGAAGAATGATTCCACAACATCTATAGAACATGCTCATGTTTTCAGTATTTCATTAAATTAGTATAACATATCATAATTTCAGTACAACATCCACTAGAAGTTTTATTAAACCCCCACATTCACCTATACTTGACACCATGCCGTTCTTTGATTACGGGATGTACCAATAGCGGCCATTTACGGGATCGTCAGAATGTATTACATTGATCAACATAGTATCACGCATCTTTATTTATGATAGCACTTTATAAATGAGCGAATTTTAAATGTATTATTACTTGCATTCATTTATTTACGTGACAGGTGTTGGGGAAATTTTAAATGTATTAATTATTACTTGCATTCATTTATTTACGTGACAGGTGTTGGGGAAATTGATCGAGAATGCACGAGGAGGACGAACAAACTTTCGCACACATAGAATGTCGATATCTGAAGAAGTATTTTATAAAACGTTTTTTCCTTTAATTCTTTAGTTCATAATTGCTTCTGGATCTCTGACAGAGTATCGCACTCCAGAGCTATTAGGACATTTTACCGTTAGTCTACAAGAGTGCTGGTTTTGTAGAAATCATCAATAAAATCTTCCTTATGATACATGTGCAATGATTCGTAAGAAGGGAGACCACTTTACACAGAGCAGGTTTTGTTTTAAAAAAATAATATTAACTGTTTCAACTTTCAGCATTAGTGCGTGTTCAGATGCACAGCAGTATGAATTGTAAGGACGATGGGTTTGTTGTTTTTGTTGTTTACAGAAAACACAGTAGGTCAAGGTTAAATTCAATTCATTCGTACATAAAACATGAAAGAACTAATATTAGAAAATTTTACATGTTAATTCTAAATTATTCGTAATCTCAAATGAACAAAACCATGCTTACTAGGTGGATCTTTGAAAGTGCCACAAATTGGCAGACAGGACTGCCATAACCCGAAGGAAGATGAAGAAAAGTTCCAAACCCACCAGTAAGGCGCCGCAAAGCCAACGATGATTAAAATTGTGCCTATCACCGTTGTGACGATTGAAATAGAATGAAGAATTCTGCCGGAAAACGACATGTTTCCCTGCAATCAGTCCTTCTAAAATTAATATTCAGTTTTCCAGAGTGTAGACATCAAACCATAATTTACCAAATGCAAAGAAAAGATAAAGGAAAGAATCACGCGTGTTCGTCTACATGTGTGGGAATTCTGAGAAATCAAACCATACATTACCAATAGAAAGAAAAAATAAAGGTCTACATGTGTGGGGACCTAGAGAGCAAATAATTGTCTATTTATTTTGCATTCCGAGAATATCTGTTATTTCAAAATATGATAACCCGTATGCGCATTTTGACTTTTTTTATTGAAACATTTTCAGAGTTATGTGCTACATATAATAATAATAATAATAATAATAATAATAATAATAATAATAATAATAAGAAGAAGAAGAAGAAGAAGAAGAAGAAGAAGAAGAAAAGAAGAAGAAAAAGAAGAAGAAGAAGAAGAAAAAGAAGAAGAAGAAGAAGAAGAAGAAGAAGAAGAAGAAGAAGAAGAAGAAGAAGAAGAAGAAGAAGAAGAAGAAGAAGAAGAAGAAGAAGAAGATATGCAAGGTCAAAACAACAGAGGGCCTGCAATTCGACATCGGAAAAATCAACGATGTTTCAATGGAAAATGGATATAAGTATCTTGGGATACTACAGCATCAAGAAAATATGCAGAGAGAAGTGAAGTCCAAAGTTGAGAGAATATGAAAAACGTGTTAGACAAGTCCTGAAGTCCAAGCTAAATTAGGCTAACAAAATACAAGCCATTAATAATACGCAATACCTAGAGTAAGCTACACTGGAGGTATCATAGCTTGGACAGCAAATGAAATAAATGAACTGGACAGAAAAACAAGAAAACTACTCACAATACATAAAGCCTTACACCCCAAAGCAGATGTAGACAGGCTTTATGTATCTCGGAAAATGGGAGGCCGAGGTCTCAAGAATATCAAACATGTCATTGAAGGAGAAGTCATTGGCCTGGAATAACAACAAAGATGATCCACTGATACAAGCAGTAAAGATGAGTGGACTATTCCAACCCCCAGAAACAGACAAAGAAACATTGAAGAAAACAACGAAGCAAGAACTAGCACATACATGAGCCAGAAACCTTTGCATGGCTAGTATGTACGACAAGCCGACGAAATGTCAACAAAGCAATCAACGTACAAATGGTTGAAAGAGGCAGGATTGAAAGCAGAAACAGAAGCACTCATAACAGCTGCACAAGATCAAGCACTCAACACCAAATCACACAAAACGAAAATCATGAAAATTTCAAATGATTCCAAATGTAGACTCTGCAAATCCATGGATGAGACAACAGAGCACATACTATCTGGATGTCAGGTTCCGGCAGGAACAGAATACACCAAACGACACAATGAAGTGGCAAAACACATACATAGAAATCTGTGTGAGAACTATGGCATAAAAACCCCAGAAGGAGCATGGCTGCACCAACCAGAAGCAGTCACCGAAACAGAAGAAGTCAAAATACTGTGGGACTTCGAGATAAGAACAGATCGGAGGATTCCTGCACGAAGACCAGACATTATAGTTCTCAATAAGTCCAACATAACAGTAACAATCATTGATGTCGCTGTTCCAAGTGATAGAAACATAAAATCAAAAAAAGAGAAAAAATAGAAATACCAAGACCTCAGATTAGAAATCCAGCGACTGTGGAATGTAAAAGCAGAAGTGATACCTATAGTGATAGGAGCCTTGGGAAACATAACATCTGAATTGGAAGGCTACCTGAATAAACTCCCTGGAAACTACAGACTCGCTCCACTACTCAAAGCAGCGCTCCTCGGAAGTGCCCACATCCTCCGTAAAACCTTGGATCTCCCAGAATCTTGGTAAGATTCCAAGACCTTGGATCACAACCGACAGTCAAACAGAAGTCGTGGAAAGAGGCATAATAATAATAATAAAGATGAAAAGTCTGATCAGTGTAAGGTGTCAAAGTTCACTCATTATGAGGGAAGTCATATTACAGTCAGTCTGCCACAACACCTTTAGCTGCACAGCATGTAATTGTCGACAGAATGACTGTTGTAAGCATGTAATTGTTGATAGACTCATTGTTGTAAGCACGCATTTGTTGATAGGGTGACAGACTGACTGTTGCAAGCATGCATTTGCATACGGACTGACTGTTGTAAGCAAGTATTTATTGATAGAATGACTGTTGTAAGCATGTATTTGCTTACAGAACTGACTATTGTAAGGATGCATAGTGACCTTAGTGACTGTCAGTGAAAGAGAGCGTGCTGGCATGGTTTTAAACTAAAGGGAGGTAAACAAGACAAAGACCAACGCCCAGCTAATTTAGAAGCAAGAGAAGTAACTGGTCTGAGCACACATACGCTAACTCGCCACCCTCACCCCACAACAAAAATGTTCATATTATGCATTACATTATTGTTACTTTTAGTTAGTTCATTTAGACCCGTCATTAAGCTTCATTTGAAATCTTTGAAAGCCTATAATAATTATCTCCAGTTCTACTAAACATGACCAGCTCAAACATTTGGCATTCCGGATACAATGATGCTGTCCCAATGCTAGACTATAATGTTAAAGATATTTATAATATTTTCATTGCAGGCACATCCATTATTTCCGAACTGAAGCCAAACTTGTTGGTCGTTAGGCTACACTAAAAATTAAAGTTTGAGGCCGTATTTCACCTTAAACGTTATTTATATTCAAACAGTTATTATTCTCACGAGCCATTTATTACATAAACACACATTCCTATCAAAGGGGTTAGAGCTGCATCACAAAATTGTTTGTTAAGTATGTCGATCCAGGAACCATAATCAATGTTTGTATTTTTACAAAATAGTTTTTTCTTTGCTACCCAACACATAATACCTTTGGTGAGTCACGCACCTTTCGCATTTACATTTTTTTTGCACCAAGCCTCACCGAGAAACAAAAAAAAAAGAGAAGCAATATTTTCTACTGTTACGAACATTGTTAAATAAAAGTTTTGTATTCAATAAATAGCAATCCGGTTTTATTTTGCTGTTTATTATTTCATTTTCCTACTTTGCATTCATTTTTATCACTGAATTTGATTCATTAGATTATTTTTTCATTTACCTGAATAATGGATGTTTCAATGCTCTTTGTCAACGGGGAAGCCATTGTCGAATTAAAATACTTGGGTTACTCCTAGGCAAACGATAAACCCGTTTGTGCTATTTAAGAATATTGGTATCAAACTTAAAATATTCTGTTGAGTATTTATTACTAATTCAAACGTTATACATAAGAATTAATTGAAAAGAAAATAATAAATATTTGTTAAACATTTCAGCCAACTAACTGCAGAGAATTATTTCTACATGATCCTTGAAACCTTACAACAATATTTAAACTTCGGGATTGTCAGTATTTAAACTTATTGATTGTCGATATATAAATTTGATGAATGTCGATAATTAAACTTCTTGACTATAACAAGAAGCAGTATAAGGTGACTAATTAAAATTTGAGAGATAACTCTACTTACCCAAATCTATCTACGAGGAAGGAAATAGTTAGATTAACTGTGAGGACTTTAACAGCGTTATTCTTCACTTTTCGAAATATTTTATCTGGCCGGGATAAAATTGCTTCCTGGTTTGCACATTAACTGTATACACCATCGAACTTTGAACCCGTGCTTTGTTTGCCGATTTCTAGTTGGCAGGGTAGTGTGATTGCGTGGATTTAAATGATTAGCTTTCTAACCCACTAATCTAATCCCATCTGTGACGGGTCTTTGTAAATTTGCAGACGAAGAAAACTAGGTCAAGCCTAAGAGACATATCCATTAAGTATTTACTCTATCAGCCTCTGAGTGTTGCAAGTTTCAGGACTCCCATCACCCTTGCAAGTTCGAACACTTCTAGAAATGTATAGGAGTTCTGGCCCTCACACACTCTCCTTCAGCTTAAGGGGACACTTCCTAAGATATGCATATGTCTGACTTAAATACAATAAAATGTAGTCCCCCACCCTCTAAGCATGCATATCTCTTTCTTTATCTAAATACTGAAGTGGAAGTGTAATTTAACATTAACTAATTTATTCAACGCAATGAATAAAAATAGTAAGTTATAGAAACAAACAAGAAAATAGTAATCACAACATAAAAAGGCAATAGTCTGTTCAACCTAAGTTTAAATTTAAACTAAAGATCTGCTACTAAAACTGTTTAGTTAATATTGAAGTGTTCATAATTCTTTAAATGATTGTAACAATATTTAGTTCGCTATAAAGTCTCCTGAGTCTATGCTGTTCGATTTCAAATGTTTACAAAGTATATTTGGTTAAACTTCTTTATCTCTTTGACTATGAATAGGAGTAAGAATCATTGGAATCTCATAGAGAAATTTTATAGAATGAGAAGTCAATCACCTGATGTAAGCTGTGCAGGCAGAGTTGCCTCGCTTGACATGTCAGCAGAATCATAAGATGAGGTGACTCCCTGGGTACTGACACGTGTTGAAACTACTATTGCTTGACTGGCTGTGAAAAGTGATACAAGTTTGAAGTCTTTAAGGAAGATTTTAACACAATTGTCCTCTTCAGGAGGTATGTTGCAGTCTGTAGAAGCACACAAGATGAATAGGTGACAGTTCATTGAAGTTGAGATAATTGGAAATGTAGTCAGTAGATTCAGAGTGAAGATCGTTATTATAGAACTAGACTGGAAGGAAGTCACAGAATGACTCGCACTCTATATTCTATTGTTAAACCAAGAAGAAAAGCTTATTTGACTTCTCTGGCTGATGTAAAGCCCTTGAGACACGTTTCTCTTAGTTTAGATTCTTAAGTGGAGAGACATCTGTTCTTTTAATCAGATAAACTTACAAATTAACAGTCTCAGGAATTCTCGTAAAAATAGCCTGTGCTTTGAAAAGTAATTTATTTATGTTAGTTTACTTTTATTTATGAAAGCTGAGCGACATGGTGGCAGGCGATTTGCGTCTGCTCATGTGTGACTAAAGTGCACATCTGGTGGCCTATTAAAGAATACGATTGCACAATCAGCTAGATGGCACTATACTGGACCATTCAACATTTGATATCAATACTCTAACGGTTATTTTGTGCTATCATCCACAGAGTAGCGAACATTTAATAGAATTTAAGAAATTAAATAATTTAAGGAAAAAATATAATAATTAATTATCACTCATTCTATTGGCGTAGCCATAGCATAATCTTTCCTGTCTTCCTCTAAATCCCCACCTCTTACCTGTACCATCATGATTGAGAGTTTATCATACCTATCTTTAATTGGCTCCAAGGTTATCATACTTAACTCTAATTGGCTCCATGTATTTCAGATATATCTTTAATTGGCTCCAAATTTATCATACCTATCTTTAATTGGACTACCAATCCAATAGTAGATCCAGTGACATGCAAAACTTTGACACTGTGCCCGTTTTGGGTGGCTTTAAATTGTGGCGCCCTATGTGGATCTATCGCTCCAATCACAGACATAGACACTCCGGCGAGTATGACCTGCGCCCCCCCCCCCCCCCCGTAAACATGTTAGTGTATGCTTTTGCCCAGTCTCTTCTTCTCTTGATCTGGTGTTGTTGTGTGATGTTGGTGGGCTGCCTTGTGTGAGTGGTGTGTGTGGTCTCATACTTGTTTTAGACCTATCAGAAGGTGTGTTCTGTTCTTCTTTGACTTTTTTCCCTGGTGGTGGTAATAGATGTTTTTTTTTATGTTGTTGTGGTTGGTAGGGTTGTGGTGATGGTTTGAATGATTTTCCCCCTCACCCGTCTGTGTTTGTGGTCCTTATGCAGATTCATAACAGTCAGCTACTGTCTGTCAGTCGAAGCAAAACTTAGCCCGGCATCACTCCATAAGCATTTAAAAATTAAAATAATAAAAGGTAGATACATGAGAAGTATAGGAACCATAGTATAAAATATACGTTTAAAACATTCAACCAAGACACTAATTACAAGACTGACCAGCCACTCCAAGACATTAGCAGGATGTTAGAGTTATACAAGAACTGACCACCCAGGGCTAGGGCACAGGAAACGGTTAGGGATCAAAAGGGTCACTTGTAGCTAGCTGATAGAGAAGGGGATAGATTCACACTGAGCTATAGGCCAGAATACAGGAAGCGGTCGGGGATCAAAGGGCCACTCTTAGATAACAGTAGAGGGAAGGGTTAGTTCCAAAGAAATACCAGGAATAATGGAAAGCCTTTATATAAGCCGGGCCGAAGCAATTCTCTCCACTTGCTCAGAACAAACCGAGTTTTAAAACACGCAGGGGCAGTCCCAGAGATTTCATCTGGTAACATTTTAGAAGTGAGAAAATTTCTAAGTCAGAAAGACTAATCCTTGAGTGTACTGCACTCCAACCAGATGACGTTGGGTTCATTCGGTTTCGGAACGTGAAAGGTATGTGTGGCTAATTTTAATTTTTGTAAAAACTTAGTAAAATAATAATAGGATGTGTGAGGATGATTTATGTATTCTAACTACACCTTTCTTTCAGATTAGTGCCAATGTACTCAGGGAAGTAATAGCCCTGGCACCTAAATATTTTAATTCTGTAATTAGCAGTTACTTACACTGCCTTAATTACATTTCAGAACCAAACAGAAACAGTAATCAGAAGAAGAGAAACAGTAATCCGAAGAAGAGAATCTATAAACAGTAACTAGAGAAAGAGTGGCTACAAAGTGTATCTACAAGCAGAAGCTAGGACCAGAACTGGGTCATCTGCCGATTGTGTTTGTCTACGCGGAGCGAGAAGGGGCGGAGCCAGCTTGCCTGCCGTTGGAGATCGCTTGCGCGACGAGACTCAACGCTGTGTTGACCTTTGCTCCACCCGTTGAGCTAAGTATAGAAACATAAACATTGAGCAGAAGTGCATAATAGTGTATCGGAACTGAAATACAGAAAAAGGAACGATTTGGGGGAAGGAAAACGGACACTAAAAATCATTTCATAAGGGGGGCTAGCATCTTCCCTGAATTAGTTATAGGACTCATATTTTTGTAAATTATTTTGGCCAACATTGTCAACTGTACTCCTTTTATTGTTATTTTCTTCATTCTATTTTCTTTTATTGTTATATAAAGTTATTGTTAAATTTTCATTAGTGTTGTCAAAATTATTGTCATTCTTGTCTAGTATGATTTTATAATTGTTATCGTCACGTCCGTCTAACGTCTGTCTTGAGTCTGTCTTTCGTCTTATCTGTCTGTCCGTCTTATCTGTGAGGAATCGTTTCCTCTGGGGGCTCATTACGAGTTACCGGAAGTGACGTCCTCAACTTGTTGTCCGTCCTGGATACCCGTATTTAGGGGGGTACCAACATGGTGGGGGCTCGTCCGGGATGAACGCTAGGGAGAGTAGGCAAAATTTATAGCGGGACCTAAATGTTAATGTTAGAAAGTCGGAAGAGGGGTTGATAAATTTGTGCAGAAAAAATTGTTATTACCTAGAGAGCCAAAAGTTTAGAAACACGTTTTATGCACTCCTTGTCAATGCCTATTTTATATTTTCATTTGCAATATTTTGATATGTCTTCATGAATTGCTATTTTGATATTTTCACGACTTTCTATTTCCATGATTTGCTATTTTGATATGCTTTTCATGTCTCGCTATCTTCTATAACTTTTCTTTGAAATGTGCATGCATAGTTAAGATAACGAATGCATTGTTTCATTTGCTAATGAATAGCTGAGCATATTTTTTTCTGTGATCGATGTGATGCGTTAAAAGTATTTCTGTGGTTATATACTAAAGGAAGAGTATATAAATTTTAGGGGCGTTCTATGAAGGAAATAGAATTGATGTTCACACTGCTTGAAGATAAGAGTGTAGCATAGCCCATTACAAACGTAGGCGCTATATTTAACAAGGGTTTAAATTATAGGCACTTTGGAAAGTACCGCTTTTGGAAAAGGGTACTATTGAGTTTTGTACGCTACTAGTGGGGTAGTGTATTATTACGTCACATCGATACAGAGAAACTTATACTTGGAAGAACTGAAAACATTTTCTAATTTTACATTTGTGAGCGAGAGTGCTTTATTGGATTTGCTTTGTTTGGTATAGTCAATATTGTAACAGCGACACATACCTTTCATTTCACGAAATTATACCCCTTTTGAAAAAAAAAATGTCCTTTGAAGACGAAATGGAACTCATTAAGCTAAAAAAGGAATGGAGAGAAGAGGCCGAAGGAAAAGGTTTAAAGAAAGGGGATATTAACAGAGAGGTAGAGAAAAAGGAAGCAATATGGCGAGAAAAGGCTGAGGAAAAAAGAAAGGAGGAGAGAGCTAGTGAGGAAAGAAAGGAGAAAGAAAGGATAGCTAAGGAAGAAAGGATAGAGAAAGAAAAGATAGCTAAGGAAGAAAGAATAGAGAAAGAGAAAATAAAGGCAGCTAGCGAGGAAAGGATCAGAATAGCCGAAATTAATGCAAGAAACATGGGTAGTCCAATCAGGACATATTCAGGGGACGTAGACGATATTGGTTCCTTTGAAAATCATTTTGTACCCAGACGTGACAGACGCATAGTCAGTTTACACTTCCAAAACTTTGACGATAAGGGAGAAAATCTCGAAGAATATCTAACTCAGTTCGAACGTGTAGCTGAGGCGCATGGAATTCCAAAAGAGCACTGGGCAGTTAATCTATCTTGTTTCCTTACCGGGCAATCTCGCGATGTTTATCACACCTTACCCGAGAATGACGTAAATAATTACCAAGCTCTAAAGAAAGCGTTACGCATTAGATTTAGAATCTCCGCCGAACGGTATCGGAAATTGTTTCGAGATGCGCAAAAACGAAATTGCGACACACACCACCAGTTTCATGCTAAATTGCGTAGCTTGTTCGAAAAATGGGTTACCATGGCCGAAATCGAAAGAAGCTATGAAGGGCTTAGGGAACTATGTATCCGGGAGAAAGTGATGGAGAGTTATAGACCAGAACTAGTCACATTCTTGGCCGAAAGAGAACATAAAAACCTAGATGATATCGCAACGTGCGCCGACCGCTATGACAACGCGCACAGTAAAACGGGAAACTCCGCAAGACACCGCACCGAAATTAGCAAGATTACACCAAGTCCAAGTGAAGGTAGAAATACATTTCAGAGTAACAGTCCTAGGGAAAGAAGAGATTTCAGAGAAGAAGATAGATTACGAACCCAAACTAAACCGCAGGTTGACAGAGACCGACCGACGCAGACCAAGGTGTGTTATCTGTGCAGTAAGTCGGGACACTTAGCACGCGATTGTCGTAGACCCGCCCCTCCCCGCGTCTGTGCGATAGAAAGCGATAGAGAAACAGGGGACCTCCCGATTAATATGACTCGGGGATTTGTAGGAGACAAAGAAATAACGTTTCTACTAGACACGGGATGTAGTTTTCCAGTACTTTTAGACGCGAACTTAGTGGACAGAAAGAACTACACAGGAGAGACAGTGTCAGTGACGTATGCTAACGGTACAAATGACATCTTACCCCTGGCTAAAGTTCACATCGAGACGCGTTACGTGACGGGCGAATTAGAAGTAGCCGTCTTGTCGAATTCCATGTACCAAGGTATTCTGGGATGTCGTTACGTTCTACCCGCACCTAATCCGGAGACGTGTAAACAAACACCCCTCCCCATACATGTAGTGGAGACTAGGGCAAGTAGCAAAAAGCAGAATGACAAACCACTGACTGTAAGTCCCAAACCGATAATTAATACAATGCCAGAAAAGTTTAAAGAGCTACAACAGACAGATGATACACTAGAACAGTTACGTAAATTTGCAACAGACCGACACGTGAGTGACGGCGCTAACGGTCGAGTAGAGTTTGTGTACAAGAAAGGCATTTTGTACAGAGAGACTAGGAAAGATGGCGAATGTAGGAGACAAGTGGTAGTACCTAAGAAAAAACGAGAAGAAATTCTCACTCTTGCTCATGACAGCCTGACGGGAGGACATATGGGAGATAAAAAAACGTTAGAAAAAATAAAAGGTGATTTTTTTTGGCCCGGCATGACGCTTGACGTTAGAAACTTTTGCAGGTCATGTGACGTATGCCAACGCGCAACACGAAAGAATGCACAGAAGCCAGCCCCACTAGGTGATACACCTCTGATAGACGTACCATTCCACCGTGTAGCTATTGACTTAATAGGACCAATCATCCCCGCCTCAATGAGTGGACATTCCTACATTCTGACAGTTGTAGACTTTGCCACACGATACCCTGAGGCCATTGCCTTGCGAAAAATTGACACCGTGACGGTAGCTGAAGCACTACTCTCTGTTTGGGCGCGGGTGGGAATTCCCCAAGAGGTTCTGTCAGATAATGGGACTCAGTTCGTAAGCGGCGTAATGGATGAAGTGAACAGGCTGCTATCCATCCGCCATATCACCACCACCCCTTATCACCCCCAGGCTAATGGGATGTGTGAAAGATTCAATGGAACATTGAAAACCATGTTAAAAAAGCTTTGCGACGGGCACCCACGGGACTGGGACAGATATCTACCCGTGTTATTATTCGCATATCGAGAGACACGACAATCTAGCACTGACTTCTCTCCCTTCGAACTCCTGTATGGACGGACAGTTAGAGGACCGATGGCAATAGTAAGACAAATGTGGACAGACGAAGATGCAGAAGAAGAAGTACGCACGACATACCAGTACGTGACAGATCTCCGTAACCAAATTGACTCGGTATGTCAGTTAGCCAAAGAAAATCTTAGGGAAGCCAAAGAGAAGCAAGCCCTGTATTATAATCGAAAGACTAAATTGCGACAGTTTGCTGTGGGAGACCGAGTGTTACTGTTACTATCTCAAAAACACAACAAACTGCAAGTATCATGGAAGGGACCCTACCCCGTTACAGAAAAGGTCAGCGATCAGAACTACCGAATCCAAATAAATGGAAAAAATAAACTCTTTCACATAAACCTACTCAGGAAATATGTAGACAGGGAAACAGAGACTGTCCCCATAGCTGCTATAGTCACAGATGAAATGACTACTGAAGACATAGAAGAGGCTAGTGTACTTCCAAGTTACCCCTTAGAAAGTACTGAGACACACACGGACGTAAAACTCGATAGCCAACTAACTCAGAACCAGGTGACACAAGCTAAAAGCATACTAGCCGAATTTAGTGATGTGCTAAGTGACAAACCAGGGCAGACAGATTTGATAGAGTTCTCCCTAAAACTGACAGATGACACACCTGTTAAAATTAAACCATACCCTCTACCCCACGCCAAGGTAGATGTAATTAAGGCAGAGGTGAAGGAAATGATAAAATTGAAGGCAATTGAGCCAGCTACTTCTCCTTACTCCTCACCAATAGTCTTAGTCAAGAAACGCGATGGATCACACCGATTTTGTGTGGATTATCGGAAATTAAACCGCATTACGGAAGTGTATGTTGAGGTCCTCCCCAACCCGGAATTAATATTCGCACAGGTGTCAAAAGCGGTGTATTTCTCTAAATTTGACCTTGTAAAAGGCTTTTGGCAAATAAAAGTAGCTGAAATTGACAGGCCAAAATTAGCATTCTCAACACCAGATGGGGCCTACCAATGGTGTGTAATGCCGTTCGGTTTACAGAACGCACCCAGTGTATTTACGCGTATGATGAGAAAACTGTTAGAACCGCTTCAAGGGAAGGGCATACACAACTTCATGGATGACCTATTAATAGCCACCCAGACCTGGGAGGAACACATGGTAGCACTAAGGGCCATTTTCCTAAGGCTAAGAGAAACAAACCTCAGGGCAAAACCGACTAAATGTTACGTGGGTTTTAAAACACTCAACTTTCTGGGCCACTCACTGAGTCATGGAACTCTGAGGCCAGATCAAGGAAAGATTGAACAATTACAAAATGCCAGTAGACCCCTAACAAAAACTGCTGTCAGATCATTCTTAGGCCTGTGTAATTATTACCGTAAGTTCGTACCAAATTTCAGTACGATAGCAGCACCATTGACAGATTTAACCAAAGGACAGAAACCCTCCAAGGTAGAGTGGAGTGACGCGTGTGAACGGTCATTCAAAACCTTAAAATCACGGCTCACATCAGATGCAGTCGTAAAACTGCCAGATTTAACCAAGGATTTTGTTGTTCGTACTGATGCTAGCAATAGTGCAGTAGGTGCTTGCATTTTGCAGGAACATGATGGAACTCTGTTCCCAGTAGCTTATGGAAGCAGAAAATTAACTAGTGCAGAGAGGAATTACAGCATTTCAGAAAAGGAATGCCTGAGCATTGTTTTCGCTATAACTAGATTCCAACCATACCTTTATGGGCGGAAGTTCATTCTAGAAACTGACCACGAACCTCTTGCTTACTTGGCACAAGCAAAACACACCTGTGGGAGATTGATGAGGTGGAGTCTGTTTTTGCAAAATTACACCATAAACGTCAGGTACATACCAGGGAAACAAAATGTGATTGCAGATTACTTGAGCCGTATGGACACTTAGATATCCCTCTTCTGTATTGGAAAAAAAAAAGGGGTGCAAGTCACCACTAAATCAGTTTTCCTGCCTATCTTTTATTTGGTAGTAGTAGCTAACTTTACATTCATTTTGATTTGTTGAATTTTATTCGTGTTGTATTGGAGAGATATTTTCTATGTGGAGATTCATTGTACATATTATTTCGATGATCTTTAGGAAGATTGTCCCAACAGTAAATAATCCTGAAATTTTGAAATGTTTATCTCGTGATTGTTCTAGGTTTTATGGATTGACATCAATTACTTTCACTAATTGATGGTCATAAAAGGGGGGGGATGTCAGTCGAAGCAAAACTTAGCCCGGCATCACTCCATAAGCATTTAAAAATTAAAATAATAAAAGGTAGATACATGAGAAGTATAGGAACCATAGTATAAAATATACGTTTAAAACATTCAACCAAGACACTAATTACAAGACTGACCAGCCACTCCAAGACATTAGCAGGATGTTAGAGTTATACAAGAACTGACCACCCAGGGCTAGGGCACAGGAAACGGTTAGGGATCAAAAGGGTCACTTGTAGCTAGCTGATAGAGAAGGGGATAGATTCACACTGAGCTATAGGCCAGAATACAGGAAGCGGTCGGGGATCAAAGGGCCACTCTTAGATAACAGTAGAGGGAAGGGTTAGTTCCAAAGAAATACCAGGAATAATGGAAAGCCTTTATATAAGCCGGGCCGAAGCAATTCTCTCCACTTGCTCAGAACAAACCGAGTTTTAAAACACGCAGGGGCAGTCCCAGAGATTTCATCTGGTAACATTTTAGAAGTGAGAAAATTTCTAAGTCAGAAAGACTAATCCTTGAGTGTACTGCACTCCAACCAGATGACGTTGGGTTCATTCGGTTTCGGAACGTGAAAGGTATGTGTGGCTAATTTTAATTTTTGTAAAAACTTAGTAAAATAATAATAGGATGTGTGAGGATGATTTATGTATTCTAACTACACCTTTCTTTCAGATTAGTGCCAATGTACTCAGGGAAGTAATAGCCCTGGCACCTAAATATTTTAATTCTGTAATTAGCAGTTACTTACACTGCCTTAATTACATTTCAGAACCAAACAGAAACAGTAATCAGAAGAAGAGAAACAGTAATCCGAAGAAGAGAATCTATAAACAGTAACTAGAGAAAGAGTGGCTACAAAGTGTATCTACAAGCAGAAGCTAGGACCAGAACTGGGTCATCTGCCGATTGTGTTTGTCTACGCGGAGCGAGAAGGGGCGGAGCCAGCTTGCCTGCCGTTGGAGATCGCTTGCGCGACGAGACTCAACGCTGTGTTGACCTTTGCTCCACCCGTTGAGCTAAGTATAGAAACATAAACATTGAGCAGAAGTGCATAATAGTGTATCGGAACTGAAATACAGAAAAAGGAACGATTTGGGGGAAGGAAAACGGACACTAAAAATCATTTCATAAGGGGGGCTAGCATCTTCCCTGAATTAGTTATAGGACTTATATTTTTGTAAATTATTTTGGCCAACATTGTCAACTGTACTCCTTTTATTGTTATTTTCTTCATTCTATTTTCTTTTATTGTTATATAAAGTTATTGTTAAATTTTCATTAGTGTTGTCAAAATTATTGTCATTCTTGTCTAGTATGATTTTATAATTGTTATCGTCACGTCCGTCTAACGTCTGTCTTGAGTCTGTCTTTCGTCTTATCTGTCTGTCCGTCTTATCTGTGAGGAATCGTTTCCTCTGGGGGCTCATTACGAGTTACCGGAAGTGACGTCCTCAACTTGTTGTCCGTCCTGGATACCCGTATTTAGGGGGGTACCAACACTGTCATTCACTCACTCAATGACCCAACACCTTTCTCCTTTGTGTATGCAATGAGGGCTGGTGAACACATATTTATTAAGATATCTTTAATAAAATGTTCCTTAACTTCACTTGCTTCGTCGGTATCACCCTGTTCTGATTCTAACCAGTGTTCTAACATATAACCTAATCTATCAGCAGCTTGCTTTCAGTGGTGTCGCGACGAAAAGACTTAAAACGCTGCTAATAACTCTTGCTAGAAACATGAAAATATCTTTGCAACTCGGCTTTGTAACTTTCCTAATTGCATTCATCGATGGAAATTCGTGCCATTATTATGGAGTCCCGAACTTTCATATAATAAGACAACTGACTCAACCACTTGATTCAGATAGACCTTGCTTTCTTTTCAAACTGCTTAATAAACTCATGTATGTGATCTTCCTTTTTATTAAATGGGTGAAACTGAAATTTTATGTTTGTTTCGCGACTCGGTGCCTCTGTTATCGGTCCTATGTAGGCGTTTTTGCCTGCATATCTTACCTGTCTAAACACTATCTCTCTGTTTATTTATAGCTGTTTTTCCTCGCAAAATAAATTCTTTCTCTTCTCTCTCTTTCTGTTCCTTTCTTTCTTTCTCTCTCTCTTTCTTCTCTCTTTTCTTTTCTCTCTCTTTTTCTTCTTTCTCTCTCTCTGTTCTTTTATCTCTCTTTCCTTTTTCTCTTTCTCTTCCTTTTCTCTCTCTTTTTCTCTTCCTTTCTTTCTCTCTCTTTCTGTTCCTTTCTTTCTTTCTCTCTCTGTTCTTTTATTTTTCTCTCTCTCATTTTCGTACAACTCTTTCTTCCTGGCCACACACTCCTTTAACGATAAGTTCATCTTTGCCTTGGCTAATTCACATACCATCTCTTGGCATATGGCTAATTCACGTGTCATCTCTTGGCCTTGTTTTACCCACTTTTAGTTGAGTTTGAGTGAAGCAGACATTTTAAATGATAATAAAAATCTACATAGATATCTAAAACTAGTCAAAATTAAATTAATCAATTAAGATATCAGACTATTATGGATCAAGTGCAAATTGAATATGTTTGGAATAGTTTTACAAATGGTATTTCACACACCCGAGTAAAAATAGAAATACAAGATCTGTGCTAATTTCACAAACGCATCACGCACATGACCAGCACCAAATTATTATCCATTAATATCACTATGCAATCATATAAACGAGATATAAAAACATTTCTAGGCAATCACAACATAAAATCAAGATAAAATCAAAATACAAACTTGATGTATAAACAGATCAAAGTCAAAAGGAAAGTAAACGGAGAGACAGAATTTTAAAAATTGTTTTCCATACAGATTTATTTTAATTTGTCTTTGTGATTACAGTGCATTTCCTTGTGGCTCAACAGCTTCTAATATTAAGATAAGATTTAGAAAACAATAATTCTAACATATCAAAACTAAATTATACTGTACATTCTGGTACGAGCTCCCAGTTGCTTCTAGGATCTGAGAGCAGCACTAAGACGTAGTCTAAAGAATAATTTTAATTTTTTCTCCCCTTTTTATTTGTTGACATCGAGTCCTCTGATGAACGAAATTGACGATGGAGACTAATCGTCGTCGCGATCTAAAATGCCAGCAAAACATGTGAGAAAGGAAGTAAGCATCATTATCACTGACCCCGCGAAGAACAACATAAAGGCCCAGCCGTATTCAAGGCCATCTGCTGCACTTTCCGGGAAAAAGTGGATAAAGAGTGCGCCTACAGCGATGCCTAGTCCACCTGTGTGAAAAATATAAAGAAATGGAGATTAATTAATTACAGACACTTGTTACTGTTTGATTTAAATAACCATATAGACAACTGTATTGCTTGACGTAATTAAACATATAGACAACTGTATTGTTTGACGTAATTAAACATATAGACAACTGTATTGTTTGACGTAATTAAACATTTAGAATCTTGTTACTGTTTGATGTAATTAACCATATCGACACTTAATTAAACATTAACACTTGATATTGTTGATGTAAATAACCATATAGAAACTTTTTATTGTTTGATGTAATTAACCACATAGACACTTGCTAATGATTGATGTAATTAACAAGATAAACACTTGCTAATATTTCAAGTAATTAACAGACATTTGTTAATATTTGATGTAATTAACATCGACGTTTGTTAATGTTTGATGTAGTTATTCTAGACGTTTGTAACGGTTCGATGTACTTAGCATAGACGTTTTTTTATATCTGGGTGTAGTTAAGATAGACACTTGATAATGCATGATGTAGTTAACATAGATGTTTGTTAATTTTTTATGTAGTTAACATAGACGTTTGTTAATGTTTTATGTAATTAACATAGACATTTGATAATGTCTGGTACTCGATACACTGTTGCGCGTAATCGAACCAAACAATCATCTTTTGTTATCTTCCTGAAAACAATTCTAATTTATAATGTATTTTTTGTGAAATGATCTTTATATTTGTATCAGTGAATTTCTAATTCTGAGGAATTTAGCTGGATCTGTACGAGGACCACCATCATCCTCGAACCCTCCTTAGCACGCCATTATTGAGATGCACGCACTTTAACCCCAAATATTAAAATAATCACAATGAAAGTTGAATTGTGCAAATCACGGCTCTCTGTACTTGTTTGCATATATTAGTTCGTGTGTATATATGCCTGCACGCGTGTCCATTGTGTGTCTGTGTGTATATGGGAGAAGATTGTTCCATTACCGCGCAGGTATCTTGATTTGTTGTTTTATCGATTGACTAAATCATGAATGAATACGTTTTGTTGTTGTTTGTAGATAATGGCAGACATTACGGTAAATTTGTCTGACTGAAGAGTTAATTGGATGGCTGAAGAGTTAACTGGCTGACTAAATAGTAAATTTATTGACAGAAGAATTAGTATATTGACTGAAGAGATAATTGGCTGACTAGCTATTTTTTTAGTAGTGTTATATTACCGTGTTTTTTTGATTGACTTATTGAATCAGTTATGGATTCATAAACTAAAACACACATTTAACCCCTTACCTGCCAAGAAACTGTTGGTACATTTGCGGATATAATACTTTTCCAAACCAGACA